>CM052438.1:108371420-108405683 GCA_028533085.1 Varecia variegata
GGGTTTTTTTTCTTACTATTTCCTTTTAGTTTCTATACTGCTTTTATGGCTATAGCTTGTTTATTTTTGAAGTGGTTTATCTAGGGATTACAATACACATTCTTGACTTTTAGAGTTAATCATGTGCCATTTCATGTAATCTGTAATAACCCTTCAGCCATTTAGTTCCACTATACCCCACCCCATTCTCTAAGCTATAGTTTCTGTATCATTATAAATTTATAGTTTTTACTTTAACTTACTTTAAGTAATTATATCCATCTTAAAGAAATTAACAGAGAAACACAGTCTTTTATATTTATCCACATATTTACCATTTCTGATGCTTTACATTCCTTCCTGAAGATCTGTGTTCCCATCTAGTGTAATTTCCCTTCAGCTTGAAGAATTTCAGTTAGCACTTCTTCTAGTGCAACTGCAGTGCTGTCCATTCTTCCAAATATTTATCCTTTTCCAGTTTCTGTCTGCTTGTGTTCACTCTCCAGTGCTTTTAGTGGTTTTTTTGCTTATTTTTTCCCAGAGCTTATCATTATTATCTACAAGAGAGTTGGCCCAATACAAGCTACTCCATCTTTATAGGAAATTCTGGTTAATGATTAATACTAATGTGTCATCTTATTACCATTTTATTATTTGACATGTTAAAATATTTTTAATAAAAACATTTTTAATTATCAAATAACAGAGATAGTAATAACAAACACTTAGGATGTGCCAAGTACCATCCTAAATGCTTTCCATATGTTAGCCCATTAATCCTCACAATAACCACATGAGGTATTTACTTTTATGACCCAATATTTAGATAATGAAATAGATTCACATAAAGGTTAAGAAACTTGATGAAGGTCATATAGCTAATCAGTGGATGAGCCAGGTTTTGACCGATCTCTAAAAATAAGCTACTTGGTGTTGTGAGCATACAGTAAGATTAGAATTCTCATGCACTGCTGGTCTGGATATTAATTGATACCATATCTTTGGCAAACAATTTCAAGCATGTATCAAAACGTTTAATAATATATACCACATATTACCAATAATTCTATTTCTGAGATTCTCAGCAAATTTCTTGAATTGCAAAGAAAGATTTATAATAAAAGATGTTCTTTACAGAATTGTCTATAATAGAAAAAATCTGAAAGCAATAAATGTCAAAAAAAATTGGAACCAGGTAAAATAATAAGCTATATCTGTAGGCTGGAATATTATTTAGGACTTTGACATAAGGTAAAGAGTTTCTAATGATGCTGTTTAAAAATCAAAATTTAATTTGTTCAGTATCATGTAAAGTAGTGTACAAGAAATAAAAAATTCATCAAAATGTTAGCAGTAATTGTCAATGATAGGCATGAATATGGCTGACTTTATTTCCTATACAGTTTCAGTATTTTCTCATTTATAATAATAAATCAGTGTTATTTTATAAAAAAATAGACAAATATTTTTATAAACCTATGTTTTTATATATCCTGTGTTAAAAACATTCTGACAAATACTAATATATCAAAGAATGTTCAAGCAAAGCATAAAAATGAAATAGAAAAAATAAAGCACCATGCATTATAAACATTTTTTTAAATTAATTTTAATATACAAATGAAATTGTATGTATCTATTGTGTACAACATGTTGTTTTGAAATATGTATACATTTTGGAATAGCTAAATCATGCTAATTAACATACACATTACCTCACATACTTATTATTTTGTGTATTTGTGGTAAATCTCTTTTAATAATTTTTAAGAATATAATAAATTATTATTAAATGTACTTGCCAGAATAGACAATAGATCTCTTGAACTTCTTCCTCCTCAGCATCTTTGACCAACATCTCCCCAATTTTGTATCCTTTGACCAACATCTCCCTAACCCTCCTCCTAGCCACTGGTAACCACCATTCTACTCTATTTCTATGAATTCAACTTCTTTAAATTCCACATATAAATGACATAAGGTGGTATTTATTTTTTGTTACTGGCTTATTAACTTAACATAATGTCCTCCGGGTTCATCTATGTTATAGCAAATGAAAGGATTTCTTCCTTCTTAAAGATTAAATAACATTCCATTGTGTATATACACCACTTTTCTTCAGCCATTCATTTGTTGATGAATACTTACGTTGTTTCCATATCTCAGCTACTGAATGATAAATAACATTGTAAGGAACATAGAAGTGCAGATATC
Source organism: Varecia variegata (assembly GCA_028533085.1). NCBI lineage: Eukaryota > Metazoa > Chordata > Mammalia > Primates > Lemuridae > Varecia > Varecia variegata. The sequence goes on from CM052438.1 coordinate 108,373,614, forward strand.
TCTTCGACATACGGATTTCATTTCCTTTGGATATATACCCATTAGTGTGATTGCTGGATCATGTGGTAGTGCTATTTTTAATTTTTTGAAGAACCTTGCTATTGTTTTTCATAATGGCTGCACGAATTTACATTTCTACCAACAGTATACAAGGGTTTCCTTTTCTCCATATTTTTGCAACACTTGTATTTCATCTTTTTTATAAAAGCCATTCTGATAGGGGTAAGGTGGTATCTCATTGTGGTTTTGATTTGCATTTCCCTGATGATTAGTGATGTTCAACATTTTTTCATATACCTGTTGACCATTTATATGTATTTGGGGAGGGAGAAATGCCTATTTAAATCCTTTGACGTTTTTTAATCAAGTTATTTGTTTTATTGCTATTGAGTTCCTTATATATTTGAGATATTAACCTCTCATCAGATGTATAGTTTGCAAATATTTTCTCCCATTCTGTAGGTTGTCTCTTCAGTCCACTGATTATTTCCTTGGCTATACAGAATCTTTTTAGTTTGATGTAGTCCCATTTGTCTAGTTTTGTTTTTATTGCCTGTGCTTTTGTATTTATATCCAAAATATCATTGCCCAGACTGGTGCTATGGAGCTTTTTCTCCTATGTTCTTTTCTAGTAGTTTTAGAGTTTCAGGTCTTACATTTAAGTCTTTAATCCATTTTGAGTTAATTTTTGTAGAAAGTATAATATAAAGTCCAACTACATTCTTCTGCATGTGGATATTCAGTTGCCCCAACACTATTGTGTTCTCTCTCCATCATATGTTCTTGGCACCTTTGTCAAAGATCAATTGACTTTTATTTATTTCTGGGCTCTCTATTCTGTTGGTCTATGTGTCTGTTTTATGCCAGTATCATGCTGTTTTGCTTACTATAGCTTTGTGGTATATTAATAATTCAGGTCATGTGATGTCTCCAGGTTTATTATTTTGCTAAGATTGCTTTGGATATTTGTGGTCTTTTGTGGGTCTATATAAATTTTAGGAATTTTTTTTCTTCTGTGAAAAATACCATTGGAATTTTGATAGGGATTGCATTGAGGCTATAGATTACTTTGCGTAGTACGGACATTTTAAATATATTAAGTATTCCAATCCATGGACATGGGATATCTTTCCATTTATTTATATATTTTTCAGTTTCTTTCATCAATGTTTTATAGTTTATAAAACATCAATGTTTTATAGTTTTGAGTGTACGGGTCTTTCACCTCCTTGGAGAATTAATAACTAAATATTTAATTTTTTGTTAGCTATTGTAAATGGAATTGTTTTCTTCATTTCTTTATCGGACAGTTTTTTGTTAGTGTATAGAAATCCTACTGATTTTGTATGTTGATTTTATATTCTGCAACTTTACTGAATTCATTTATCATTTCTAACAGGTTTTTTTGGTGGAGTCCTCAGGGTTTTCTATACATAAGAACATGTAGTCAGCAAACAGACACAATTTAAGTTTTTAATTTCCAATTTGGATGTCCTTTATTTCTTTCTCTTGCCTAATTGTTCTGGCTAGGACTTCCGGTACTATGTTGAACAGAAGTGGTGAGAGTGAGCATCCTTGTCTTATTCCTGATGTCAGAGGAAAAGCTTTCAACTTTTCACCATTATGTGTGATATTAGCTGTGGTGTGTCATATACAGGCTTTATTGTTTTGAGGTACATTCCTTCTGGGATATTATGAAATACATATTTGGTCTTCATCCCTGTTTCCTGGCATACAATTCCTAAAATCCCTGGAACTTCCAAAGCACTTTTTGTATTCTAATGTAATGTATTCTAATAGCTTCAGGATGGAGCCAGTCACAGGAAAGACAAAGGCATTATTGCAGGATTGAGACTTTCAGTCCCAACTCTCAACCTCAGGGGTTGGTGGGGGAGAAGGGTTATAAAGGTCAAGTTAATCACCAATAGCCAATGATTTGATCAATGATGCCTATGTAATGAAGCCTCCATAAAAACCCAAAAGGACAGGGTTCAGAGAGCTTCTGGATAGCTGAACACATGGAGGTTCCTAGTCGGTGGCATGCCCAGAAAGGGTATGCAAGCTCTGTGCCCCTTCCCCCATACCTCACTTTATGCATCTCTTCATCTGTATGCTTTGTAATATCCTTCATAATAAGCCTGAAAATGTAAGTAAGTGTTTCTCTGAGTTTTGTGAGCTGTTCCAGCAAATAACTTGAACCCAAAGAAGATGTCATGGGAACCCCAACTTGAAACCAGTTGCTCAAAAGTTCTGGAGGCCTTAACTTGCAATTGGTGCCTGAAGCAGGGGAAGTCTTGGGGACTGAGCCCTCAACCCGTAGGATCTGATGCTATCTCCAGATAGAGAGTGTTAGAATTGAATTATAGGACACTGTAGTGTGTGTGGCGGGAGGGAACCCACACATTTGGTCATAGAAATCTTCTGTGTTGATGGTTGTGTTGGTGTGAGAACAGGGGAAAAACACAGTTTGGAAGTTTTTCCAAAATACCTTCTATACTTTATTTGCTGAGAGTTGTTATCATGAATGGATGTTGAAGTTTGTCAAATGCTTTTTCTGCATCTATTGAGATGATCATATGGGTTTTGTCCTTTATTCTGTTAATGTGAGATATAGCAATTATAGATTTGTGTATATTGAACCGTTCTTGCATCCCTGGGACAAATCTTGCTTGATCATGGGGAATGATCCTTTTAATTCACTATTGAATTCAGTTTGCTAGTATTTTGTTAAGAACTTTTACATCTATGTTCATCAGGAATATTGGTCTAAAATTTTCTTTTCTTCTAGTGTCCTTGTCTGGCTTTGGTATCAGTGTAATGCTTACCTTGTAAAATGAGTTTTGAAGAATTCCCTCCTCTTCAATTTTTTTGGTAGAGTTTGAGAAGGACTTAGTTCTTTTTATGTTTGGTAGGATTCAGCAAAGAAGCCTGGGCTTTTCATTGGTGGGAGACTTTTTATTACTGATTCAGTCTCCTTTTTTTTAACTGGTCTGTTCAGATTTTCTATTTCTTAATAATTCAATCTTGGTAGGTTACATGGGTCCATTTCTTATAGTTTATCCAATTTGTCAGTATATAATTGTTCATAGTAGTCTCTTATGTTCCTTTGTATTTTTGTGGTATCAATTGTAATGTCTCCTCTTTCATTTCTGATTTTATTTAAGTCTTCTCTCTCTTACTCTAGCTAAAAGTTTCTCAGTTTTGTTTACATTTTCAAAAAGCAACACTTAGTTTCATTGAGCTTTTCTATTATTTTTCTAGCCTCTGTTTCATTTATTTCTGCTCTGATATTTATTATGTCCTTTCTTTTGCTAACTTTGGACAAGTTTGTTCTTATTTTTCTAGTTCCTCGGTGTGTAACATTAGGCTTTTTATTTGAGATCTTTTTTCTTTTTTGATGCATGCACATATTGCTATAAACTTCCCTCCCAAAACTTTTCTGCATCCTGGGAATTTTGGTATGTTGTGTGTCTATTTTAATTTGTCTTAGGATATTTGTTTTAATCTCCCCTTTAATTTCTTCTTTGTCCAGTACAAGTGGAGCAGGTTATTTAATTTGCATGTACTTGTGAATTTTCTAAAGTTTCTTCTGTTATTTATTTCTGGTTTCATATCATTATAGTCTGAAAAGATACTCGATATTAGTTCAATCTTCTTAAATTTGTTAAGACTTGTTTTGTGGCCTAACATATGATCTGTCCTCGAGAGTGTTCTGAGTACACTTAAGAAGAATATGTATTTGGATGTTGTTGCATGGAATGTTCCATATATGTCTGTGAGATCCACTGGTCTAAAGGATAGTTTAAGGCCAACGTTTCCTTATTGATTTCCTGTCTGGATGATCTGTCCAGTGATGAAACTGGGTACTGAAGTCCCCTACCATCATTGTATTACTATTTCTCCTTTCAAATCTATTAGTATTTGCTGTATATATTTAGGTGCTCTAATATTGAGTGGATATAGATTTACAATTATTTTTTTCTCTTGATGAATTGACCTCTTTATCATTATATAATGATGTTCTTTGTCTCTTTTCCCATTTTGGACTTAATGTCTACTTTATCTGATAAAAGTATAGCTACTCCTCCTGTATTTTGGTTTTCATTTGCATGGAATATCCTTTCCATTTCAGTCTGTGTGTGTCCTTACAGGTGAAGTGAGTCTCTTGTAGACTAAACTTATAGTTGGATCTTGTTTGTTTTATTTTTTAATCTATGCAGTCCCTCTATGTCTTTTGATTGGAGAATTTAATCCATTTACATTCAAAGTAATTATTAATAAATAAGGATATACTACTGCCATTTTGTTAGTTTTTTGGTTGTTTTGTCCATCCTTTGTTCCTTTCTTCCTTTCTTGCTGTCTTTCTTTGCGACTGATTTTCCGTAGTGTTCTGTTTTGATTCCTCACCTTTTATCTTTTGTGTGTCTCTATAGGTTTTTTTTTCCTTCGTGGTTATCATGAGGCTTACAAAAAAACTTACAGTTAAATGGGCTATTTTAAGCTGATAACTTAACTTTGCATAAAAATAATCTCTACACTTTTACTCCACCCCTCCCACATTTAAAAATTTGATGTCCTAATTTAAATCTTTTTAGATTGTGTATCCCTTAAAAAAATTTTGTAGCTACTACTGTTTTTAATAGCTTTGTCTTTTAACCTTCATATTAAAGATATAAGTGATTTACATATCACTATTAGAGCATTAGAGTATTCTGAATTTGACTGTCTACTGACTTTTATTAGTGAGTTTTATATGTTCATATGTTTTCGTGATACTACATAGCATCTTTTCATTTCAGCTTGAAGAACTCCCTTTAGCATTTCTTATAAGACAGGTCTGGTGGTGATGAACTCCCTTGGCTTTTATTTTTATTTGTCTGGGATTAAACATTTTTGACTAAATTTTAGTTTTAAGATAAAAAATAATACAATAATAAGCATTTATTCTCTACTATGCAGTCAAAAAACATTTTCTCATTTGGTCTTCATAATTTTCCTATAAAGTAGATTTTATCACCATCATTTTAAGGAAGAAGATCCTAGGGCTCTTTGGGGTTAAATTGCTCTTCCAAAAAAGGTTAGCCAGTGAGAGGTAGAGTTATGCCAACAAATTTTCTAAAGAAAAGTGTTTTGTCTATGAAACACATATGATCATAAAATCTCAGTCTCACTTAATTCTTGTACTTCTCATTATTCTATAAAACACAAACATTGGCTAACTCACCAAAAATTACAACATTAAACAGGAATATTTTCTATGGTCTCCATTCTATTTCTCGTCCTTTCAGTTATGGACTGCACTCAACTTGCCCATCTCCCTCCATCAGTGGAATCTTATCACAAAGACCTCATGGCCTGAAGCATCACTGTGTCCAGTAATTTCAGCAGCAGAGACTGAGCTGAGAATAAAGGCAATCGTGGAGAAACTAGACCAGCAGATCCCGCCCAGACCTTTCGCCCACATGAACACCACCACCAGCGCCGCACACAGCACAGCCACCATCCTCAACCCTCGACACACCTACTGTAGAGGGGACCAGCTGGACGTCCTGCTGGAGGCCAGGGACCACTTAGGACGCAGGAAGCAATATGGCGGGGATTTCCTGAGGGCCAGGATGTCCTCCCCAGCCCTGAAGGCAGGAGCTTCAGGAAAAGTTACCGACTTCAACAACGGCACCTACCTTGTCAGCTTCACTTTGTTTTGGGAGGGCCGAGTCTCCCTGTCTGTCCTGCTCATCCACCCCAGTGAAGGGGTGTCGGCTCTCTGGAGGGCAAGGAACCAAGGGTACGACAGGGTAATCTTCACCGGCCAGTTTTCCAGTGGCGCCTCCCAGGTCAACACTGATTGTGCCCTGGTTTTAAACTCAAGTGCTGAACTGTGCCAGTACCTGGATGCTCAAGACCAAGAAGCCTTTTATTGTGTGAGGCCTCAACACATGCCCTGTGCTACACTCACCTACATGCATTCCAAGAACAAGAATGTTTCTTATCTTAGCAAACAAGAAAAGAGCCTCTTTGAAAGGTAAATCATTATTTCTGGAGACTACCAGGGCAAATATAATGATTTGGCCTATATGTCAGTTGACAGGAAAGTCCTATATCAACTCTGGCACTCTTTAATAAGAGCCTTTTGGGAAAGGACCTGTGAATTCATTTGGAGACAGTGCCTACTCTCTAGTAGTCCCCAAACTTTTTGGATATTTAATTCTTATGAATGAAATAACAATACAGGCAGAATAAAAACTAAACGAGAATGAGAAATACCCACCTGGGTATGTGTGTGTGCACTAATATATTCTTTCTGCATCTCAATAAATCATCCGTCACACCTTCTGGGTAACTGTATCCCATGGAATATTAGGCAAAGAAATGGAAATTTACTAAATGGCCTGAAAGTATGGGCACTGAAGCACTGCATAATCTGCCTTCTTGACTGTTTCCTGATTTGGGGTCACCTGCAGATTAATTTCTGTATTTGTCTCTTTAAGGTCAAATGTGGGTGTAGAGATTATGGAAAACTTCAATGTGATTAGTGTCTCCAAATGTAACAGTAAGTGCTCCTGTGTTTGGTGGATGGTGGTTAGTTCTAAGCCCATTAAGAGTTTCCTCTTTCTGCTGGACTTGTTCACTGTTTCAGTCGTCTCAGCAGTCTGCTCATCTGGCTTGTCTAAGGTGGGCCAAGAGACCAGTTACTTAGGGGAGGCAATAATTGGAATCACTGGGATATAATAAACCTCTTATAGTAACTGTAACTCTCATCATCAGTCTACTCATCAGGCAATGGATTACCTGCCCATTTTACACAACAACCTTTAAGCATTAAAACCCTCTCCCAATTCTACACCTAGTTCTTACCTCCCCCACCCCAGCCCTCTCCCCCCTCCACTGCCACTACCAGCCCAAGAATCATCATCTGGAAGTTTCCAAGCTGCCATCTAGGAGTCAGTCAACTCACTACAATTCCCCTCTCCTGGTCTGTGCCACCTTTTAAACAATTTTGAGCATATGAAATAGAATTTTCACATTTATATTTACTAATTTCTCTTCAATTTCTTTGACTCTAAGCAACCTAGGAAATTCATATCTAAAATGATTTAAGGCAAGCGCTTTTATGTCTCTGTAAGTTCAACATTAAAAGCTTGCTAATCGCTAATCCATACTGAAGTGTAAATATGTACCTAGATGTATAAATGTTATTTTTCACCCCACATACATAGGTATACTCATCCCAATTAAAATATTAAACTACTTCCTTTAGTTGATGAATAATCACTGCCCCAAACCTACCATGGGCTCCTCACTATCCTAGGCACTTAAGCCCCTTGGATTCCCAGACTATTTATAAACCAGTGACTAAGGGGTTAATACCTGGCCCATCTTGGGCCCCCAGGACTTTCTCTGGCTTATAGCCATATCCATTCGATTGACCAGTTCCCAGGCCAAACTAGTTATTAATTTCTTTTATATTATCTGTATTTAACTTAAAAGGAGTCACAGTTTGATTGTGGCATTTAAGACACTATAATAGAGTGCCAGGGGTAAAGTGGGCTAAAATGATAGGATAATTGAGCTTCTATTACTATGCAAGAATTGATTACTTTACTTTCATAGGAAAGCTCACAAATACTTAAATTTTACCCAAAAGACCATTTTTTCTGGGAGGAAGCATGTGCTCTTATAATGAACATTAATGGATATCATTTAGGAAATTCACATCAGAGAAAAAGTTTACTAAAACATAGCTATTCCACTAAGAGGATACACTAATAAGGCTTTTCTACCACTACCACCACCCCTAACCCCTATTAAGAGAATATTTAGAAAAGACAGAAGGCTCTTAATAAATACCGATAGACAATGTGATATTTTAGAAGATCCTATCTTGCTGATTCTTTGGCAGAGGAAACAGTTCCAATGAAAGAGAAGTGCAAGCCTGGAATGATGTCCACAGTCCCCAGTGGGCATGTCTGGAAAAACACATGGAATCCTGCCTCCTGTAGTTTGGCTACAGTCAAAATGAACGAATGCCTGAGAGGAAAATCCGTATATCTACTGGGAGATTCCACAGTCCGGCAGTGGATGGAATACTTCAAAACCAGTATCAGGAGTATGCCTCAGTCTAAGCTATTACTCGTATCCCTTTCAGAAAATTCTTTTTCATTTCAAAGGGAGAAAGGAATATGGGAAATTTGTCTTCTTTTTCATATTTCTTAATCACAACACATCAAATTTTTCCATAAGACACTGTTATCTTTCCTTTAAAAGAACACATTTATTGACTGGGAGGGAGCCAGTGTAGAAAAAGGTTTATTCCATCCCTACCCCTACAGAATTCACACTTTAGTATGTGCCTAGCATGCTCAGAAAATTATTAATGGAGCCAAAGATAACTTAAGATATTTAATTGTCCATCTTCTATAGTTGGCATGATGATTAAGGGTGTGGATTCTAGATTCAGATGAGCTGGGTTCAAAACCCGCTTCCTCTTATCTGGGTGATCTTGAACAAGTTACAAAACCATTCCATCCCTCAGTATCCTCACCTGTGGACTAGAGACGAAAAGAGTACTCCCCTGGTAAAGTGAGGTAATATACACAATACACACAGAATACTGTTTATTATAAAATAAGTTCTCTTTGGTGTCAAGTATTATCACTATTATCATTATCTGAGAGGACAGATGCCAGGAGCAACGTAGTGACTTTGCATCAGGTAGGCACTATAGTCAAAAGCATGGGCTTTGGGGTCTAATAGACCTAGACTGTGCCACTTAGAAACAATGACCTTGGGCATGTTATTTATTTTCCCTGCCTCATTTTCCTCATCAATCAAGTAGGACTAATAATAGTACCTGATATTTGTTTTGAAGATTAAATGAAGTAATGGATATAAAGTATTTAACACATTGTAAGGCACATGGGTTCATAGAAAGTGCTCTCAAAATAATAGCTATTGCAATTATTATCACTAATAATTAATGCCAGAGTCAGGCTATAAGCCTAGTCCAGTTGTTCTATTTACTAAACCAAGAGAGTGCACCAGTAATAACTCAGAAGCCACTAGTAGATCTTAGCAATCTCATCTAGAACCATCACTGCCTGCCCCTCTGTGTCCCTGGGCCCTGGCTCTCATCCCTGAGAACAATGCAGAGGCTATGGCCTCGTCCTGGCCTTCCTGCTATGAGGCCACTTGTGATCTCAAACTTAGAAGGAAAGTTGATCTCATAAAAACGGGGAAATTGGTAGGGCCTGGGTTCTATGTTATAAGGAGGATTCTCAACAGAAGGGAAGGTTTTAAATTGTGACCTCTGGTAACTGACTACACTCCTTGAGACCTCAGTTTCCTCATCTGCAAAATTAAGGGTCTAGTGATAACTTTTAGTATCACATTCTATAATGGTGGGTCTCTTAAGTCATATAAAATATTGAGTTATTGAGTTACCTGCCCTTCTCAACTCGTCTTTAAAATTGTGGTAGGAAAACATCTGTTGTACATATTGTTAAAAGTTAAATTCTATGGCCAGCGTGGAAAAGAAAACTGAAATAAGTTAGAAGTGGAGTGAAGAAAATAGTTCTGCCATTTTCCTCCAGCCAATCTGTTTTCCAACCACACTGGGTTAAGACTTCAAATGCAGCCCTCTACTTCTATAATAAGAGGTCCATGTTACTAAGCTTCAATGATCCTTTTCTACACATTTCCCTCAGAAGTTCTAGCTACAAAGCAGCTGGATCTGTCATTCTGATAAGGTTCTCATTGATATGATGAAAAACAGAAAGACTTCATTTTATTCTACTCATATTGTGCTTCCTTTCAGAAGTGTCAAGAACAGGTAGACTCTTTTCACAAGAATAAGGAGGAACTTCAAGTTTAAATGCTGATTCTGTCACTAACTGTGTAATCTTGGGCAAGTCATTTCCTCTCTGGGTTTTCTTTCCTATAACACGGGAATTAAATATGTATATAAGGATCTTTGAGGTGAAAGGATATATCAGTCTAAATGAATGCTTTGTAAACTGTAAGGGACTCCACAAATGAGCAGTAATGCTATTATTACTATAGATGATGTACTCAATACCATTCCATGCATATGTGAAGGAAACACAAAAGGAAGGAATACAATCTCAGTCTTAAGGGAATTTACACAGTATTTGGGGAAATAGGTTTACTTGTTTTTGTTGTTTTTTTAATGTAACGACCATCAATGAGTTCCTTTCTCCATCATCAAATGAGCTTAGTCTACAGTTAACAAAATGTACAAAAATAATAGGTATTATTCACCTCCAGTGAAGTTATCTCAATACCTTACCATCTCCAGTGCATTTGATTCCACATGATTCTAAAACGGGGCATACATAATTTCTTAAATTTGTATAATACTTTTGACTGTTCAAATAATTTTCAAAACCATCCCCTCATGTAAGCCTATAATAAATCAGACATGATTAGTTTAATTATAAAGATCAAATCTTTTCTCCTAGTTTATGACTAGTCAATCTTGGTAACTTTATTCTCCTTTCGTTTTGGGATTGCCTATTCGTCATCAGCACTGAAGTCAGTGGATCTGCATGAGTCCGGAAAACTGCAACACCAACTTGCTGTGGACTTGGATAGGAATATCAACATCCAGTGGCAAAAACATGGTTACCCCTTGATTGGATCAATAACCTATTCAGTCAAAGAGATTGAATACATCGCCCGGGCCATTGACAGAACTGGAGGAGAAAAAAATACTGTCATCGTTATTTCTCTGGGCCAGCATTTCAGACCCTTCCCTATTGACGTTTTTATCCGAAGGGTCCTCAATGTCCACAAGGCTGTTCAGCGTCTTCTTCTGAGAAGCCCAGACACTATGGTTGTCATCAAAGCAGAAAACATCAGGGAGATGCACAATGATGTGGAGCGCTTTAGTGACTTTCATGGGTACATTCAATATCTTGCCATAAAGGACATTTTCCAAGATCTCAATGTGGGCCTCATTGATGCCTGGGATATAACAATTGCATATGGTACAAATAACGTACACCCTCCTGAATATGTTGTCAGAAATCAGGTTAATGTATTTTTAAACTATATTTGCTAGATAACACATATGTCTGAAATTCATTTACTTAAGTGAAAAAAAAAAAAACAATGTATTATTGAGTGTCTGCTAACAGGCCAGATGCTGTGTGAACTCCCAATCAGCAGGAGCAGAGAATCTACACTACCGCTGATCCATAAGCCTCCGGTTAAGCTAAATCAGGTAGTTCTAATCTGGGCTTCCACTTAAAAATGGAACTATAAGAGGTGTTAGCTAGTTCACCATTGATTTTTATGGTTGAGTGGTAGTACTCCATGGTATACATATACAACATTTTATTAATCCACTCATGTATGGATGGGCACTTGGGTTGTTTCCACATCTTTGCCGTAGGTGGAGCTAGAGTCCATTCTACTAAGTGAAGTATCACAAGAATGGAAAAACAAGCACCACATGTACTCACCGTCAAATTGGTGCTAACTGAGCAACACTTAGGTGCTCACATGGAAGTAATATTCATCGGGTGCCGGGCAGGTGGGAGGGGGAAGAAGGGGATGGGTAAATTCGTAACTAATGGGTGCGGAGCACACTGGGGGATGGGCATGGCTTGGGCGATGCAAAGGCAATATATGTAACCAGAATGGACCCCGATAATATTCTGAAATTTTAAAAAACTAACTACATAAATAAATAAAATAGCTTTTGATTTTAAAAAAAAGGTACTAAAAATATTCATGGAAAGAATCTACCCTTCTTGATCAGAGTCATGTCACTCTTCACCAATGGGAAGTGAGGACACCTATGGGTAAAAATTCTTCTCTCTCGTGCATGAAAATCTGGAGCAATAAAGTAATTGTAAAATAAACATTTGGAAAAAGAAAAGACCCATTTCCTTATTTCTACTACCAAAGATAAGCTTGGGATGATTTCCAAGTGAGAAGAAAAGTCTTGTGAGGCAATTCTCCCAGTCATAGAGAAAATTCTAAGCAAGGACCCCTGGATCCTGAAAACCGTTGACTTTTCTCTCTATAGGAACTCCCATGGCTCCAATCTGATTCTATAGGATTTACAGGTCTGTGGATGACACAGGTTAAAGCACAGTGCACTAGAATTCAGGGACCTGGGCTTTAATCCTGTTGCTGCCCATCATTTTAAAACTTTGGATAGGTCACTTCAGCTCTCTGGTCCTCACTTTCCCAAATGAATGGGTCAGTCTAAGATTTGTGCTCTTCAAACCTTGCTCTGTGCAGCTCTGGGTGCCACAGGTGGTACTCTGGGCACTGCCTTGAGGGACAGGAGTCAGGAGAGGCCTGTTGGACAGAGTTCCAGTCCTACTACCACTGCTTCAGTCAGAGCATCAGCCACTCTTACCTGTATGTGTATTGGACTTCACTGTTTAAAAAATGCTTGAAAGCCATTGTGTGGATAAACAACAACATTGTTCCTATAATCTACACTGTAGGTTAACATTTTAATCACTCTCAGTTGCATTTTAATAGGCCTTCCCAAGACTTGACCAAAAAGGCGTGATGGATATGAGAATTTCAGTTGAACAGAGCAATGTAATTATTGTAAAGCAATTTGGTACCATATTCTCCCTTAATTTTGTGCTCTTCATCATGTCCCAAACATCACTTGGCCCTGACCTACTCTTGCTGCATCTGGGAAAAAACAATGATAAGAGGATATCTTAAGTCTGTTTATCCAGTTTCCGTTGGGCAGGAGATAATACAGTTTCTATTTATGTGCCAGCGAACCACCATTCACAGTTCAATGCCTAGTATACACACAGATGGTCAAAAATATTTATTAAGTCCCTATCCTGTGCCAGGAACTGTTCTAGTCTTTAGGGATACAGTGGTCAAAAAGACACATGAAATTTCTGCTGCCATCAACGTTATATTCTAACAAAGGAAAAAGATAATAAAAAACAAAGATATAAAGTGATTCCATCATCCATAATAAAGTCATATGAACAAAGCATATAACAGAGAGACATGATAGAGTGACAGCGTGGTGGTGATGGTGGTGACTTGTCAGGGCAGTCAGAGAACCATCTAGAGGAGAAACACTGCAGGTGCAAATCACAGTGAAGGGAAGGGGACAGCCAGGAGACAACAGGGACAAGAGAGAGCCAGGAGAAGTTAGAGAGGAGAGCTGGGGCTAGATCTGGGATGGCCTTGTGACCTGTGGGAAGGAGTTTGAATTTGATTCTAATTACAATGGGAGGAGAGTGTTATTCAAACACTCACTTTCCTTTGTTTCTGTGACACAACTGTCTTTGTGTTTTCCTCCCGCCTCCCTAGAGACTCTTTTCCTTTCTCCTTTGCCAATCCCCCTCCATTGCTTGACCTCTAAAGTTGGAGTTCCCTGGGGTTCGTTCCTACACATCTACTTTGCTCTAGCTCATTTTGGGTGATATCCACTTCCTGGTTTAAGTATCACCTGCGATTTCAATAACTTCTAGATATTTGTCTCCAGCTCTGATCTCTCCACTGAGCTTAGGACTTGCATATCCAATTGTTTACTTAACTCCCCATTTACCAATCTAGAAGGCTTCTCAAATTCAACATCATCAGAGTAGAATTCTCGATTTGTACTCCAAAATATGTTTGTCCTTAGTCTTCTCCAATTCAAAAAATATTTCCAAGACCCATACAGTAGTCATAAATTATCCTCGATTCATCCATTTCTCTCATTCATTTCAAAGTTCTGTTGTATTTTCTTCTCTATCTCCATTGCTACCTCTTTCCTGGACTGGAACAACTTTCCTCTTTTCTGCTTATAATCTTGAAACAGAAGTTATTCACATAGTAGCCCCAGATTGAGCTTTTTAAGCTGTGAATGAGATCATTTCACAACCCCAGGGTTGGAGGAAAAAAAAAAAAAAAACCTCTTTAATAGTTTCTAAACTCCTTTTCCTGACCCATGGGGTGGGTCTTTTTTGTTACTCCAGTCTCAGATAATCTTTCCTGACCGCACAATCTTAAAGTAGGTCTCTCCATCTCCTCCTTATTCATAATTGTGTCACCATGTTTTCTTTTCATAAGTGTATGCATCACCATCCAAGATAATCTCATTAACTTAGTTGTATGTATGATTTTTACCTATTCTACTCACAATAGACTCTAAGTTCCCTAACAATAAGGACCTTGTGTTTGTTCACTAGGTTCTTTGTTCACATCATCTGGAACAAAGTCTAGAATATATTAAGGATTCAGTCTGCATGTGTCAAATAAAATACAATGACTCATTTTACATTTGTCAGGGAGTACGTGAAATGCAATAGCTACCTATTTAGCATTAATGAGATGGTTTTGTGCAAAAATGGCATGGCCTACGGTAAAGATATGTTCTCTACCAAGAGAATATATATCCATGATACGTCCGAGAGGCTCCAAATTCACCAAACCTGCACTAGCCCATGTGAAGTGTATCACAAATATTTACATGTTCTGACTCAGAAATAAAGAATTTAGGGACAGAAATCAAGTTTTTCATCATTTCCTATCAATGACTGAAGCTTTAAAAGAGAAAGGAAAATATGGACATATGTTTTAAGTCATACTGTTTGTGTTGCCAAGAAATACTTGCTCTTCTGGAACGTGGACAATGATAGATACTAGTGGTTCCTGGAAAGGACCTGGCACACTTGGAAAAATAAATATGAGTAAGATTTGCTCCCTGCCTGGAAAGTATTCATTATCCAATCAGAGAGGCAATATTTTATAGGAATTACAGAAATAATTTACAAGTAAAACAAGGGGTCTTCCAGCATAGCCTAAACTCCCATATCCCATAATAAATTAGGCTCTAAACATGGCCTTTTGATGGGTTTCCCATTTCCAGAAGTAGGTAAAGTTCATATAAAACACATAGTCCTGCATTCAGTCCATTGTCTAAGCTGTTCCTTTTTCATGGAAAGAATATACCTCATGGCTCTCTCCAGTCAATGAGATCTCAGCTGTCCTTCATGTCCCAGATCTGGGTAGGCACACTCAACCACTCCTCCTTGAATGCACTCACGCACTATTTTCATATGGCCATTCTATGTGTGCTAGAAATAGTTATATATGTGTCTGCATTTATATGCATATAAAACTGTGACTAAATCATACATTTCATGGGAGCAGAGAATATATCTATATATCTTACTCACATATAAACAATCCTCAACCTTTAGAGCCAAGAGTCCATGTGTGGAATCCCAGTTATTTTCAAGTTTGCAACTGCACGTATATAATAAATGATTGTAACTAAATAAGAAAATGAATGAATGAATAAATAAGTGCCCTACATAACTCATATGGAGAGAAAGCAAAATTTCAGAAAAGCTTCCTAAGAAGCTTTATCAAGAGAGAGATAAAGGATTAGTGACAGTAAATATGACTCACCTTCCTATGTGCCCTAACCTTTATTGCCTCTTGTACCAATTATCCGTTGTTTTATCCTATTACTCCTACTTCTGATAACAGAGCCTCTCTTTTCCTGGAGAACTGTCCTGTCTCCTCTTTACATCATACTAACGGAACTGTCAACCAAGTGATAGTGCCTATTTTGGGCTCCTACTGGTCCATCAAAACACTCTATCCCATGCATAAATGATTGGTCCTAGCACAGTTGATTAGAGATGTTGGGGTTTGCTTCTATAACTTAATATAAATTCTGAAAAGAATTGGGTCTCTCTCATTCTGAGATCTTGAGCACTGAAGACAATGTATGGTGTGCTTAAGCATCTTTTGACTGTCTTTGCTGCATTATGAAAAGAGTCATTCTAACAGTGAATCTAAGAAAAAAGGACAGTAGAGCCTACAGACTTGAAGAGAAGCTTGATTACATCATTTGAACACCTAGATTCAGCCTTATCTAAAGCCTAGATCAACTCCTAAGACTTCCCAGTAATATGAGTCATTAACTATCCTTTTTCCCTTAGCTGGTATGACTGGATACAACAACTGGATGAATCCTAGATAAAAAACTTCTGTAAAGTCAACTTGACTCTGGACAGTAATATTAATAAATAAGAGTGAGAGATTACAGATGCAGTTGTGAAAATCATTACACACACAGAAATTAGCATAACTAAATGGTCCTGGGACATCATGTTTGATATAAAAGAGAACTTTATCTGATGGAAAATATTTGAAATAATAGTACTTTTATTTTTTGCTATGACTCTTATTGAGATCAGTAAAGGTGGACACAGAGTTTGTGTAGAGACTGAGTAACTTTATATCACAGATTGCTCCTGAGAAAAGCATGAAAGAAACCAATCAATAGAATTATTAAATTGCTGCATAGATAGGTAGATAGATTATTCTTAATCCTCACAAAACCCTAAGCAGTTTGTACTGTTAAATTCCCACTTTATGGATGAATTACTTCTGACTTAGAAAGCTAAGAACTTGTCCAAAATTCCAAAGCTAATTCATTGCAAACCTTTTGTTTATCAGGTATTATGCACCAGACAGGCTCTGATGATAAAGGATGAACAAGAGATTCACAGTAGAAAGTAGAAAGCTGACAATAAACAGGAAAAACTGTGGAATTTTTCAAAATGGTAGACTTGTCATATGCTACAACCTTCTCTCCCAAATAAGTCCCGAATCAGTCTGCAAAGATTTCTAAAAATTCATTACCATGCTAGAGGAGAAGAAGAGATTCCTTCAACAGAACAGAGAATATGAGAAAACCTTAAAAGACTGAAATCAGAAGGGACTGGATGAAAGTATGAAACTACAATCCAAAATTAATTCAAGACTAGACTTGTATAAAACAAAACTTTTATGTACCAGGAGCAGGAGAAATCTCTGGGATGATTGAAAGGGAAATTCAGGAGGTATGATCCCTCCACACATCATAGGAAAGCACTGAGGATGTGTGGTTGGAAAGACACAGCAGTGCCAGGCATAAACTCTAAGACGAGAAGGGAAAGCATGGACTCTTGGAATTTCCGACTAGCTATTGGCACACAGTACCAGGAAATATTTCTAACAACTCTCCCAGAAGAAAATCGCAGCAAACAAACCCAACATTTACAGAGAGGCTAGCAAGGAATCTCAGATGCAAAGATGAGCACATAAATAAAAACTACCAATCATTTGAAAAAGACTAATACTTGAGAGGCCTCAAGCACAATAATCAGAAAAAATTTACATGCTAAGGAAATAAAGTTAAAATGGCACTGATACAGGAATTTGGAATAAGTATGATTAATTACCAGAGTGACATGAGAGGATATTGTAGCCATACTTAGAGTGAATTAGATCTCTATTAAATTTAAAAAGTGATAGATGAAATAAAGCAAAATTTGAGGGGCATGCTAAAAATCAAAATGAAAACAATAAACTGGAGAGATGAAATATTAGCTCAAAAACTCTCCCAAAATATAGAATAAAAGGAAAATGAGATCCAAATTATGAAAGAATATTTAACAGATAATAGATCTCAGAATTAAGGCTGGGCGTGGTGGCTCATGCCTGTAATCCTAGCACTCTGGGAGGCCGAGGCGGGAGGATGGCTCAAGGTCAGGAATTCAAGACCAGCCTGAGCAAGAGCGAGACCCCATCTCTACTAAAAATAGAAAGAAATTATCTGGACAGCTAAAAATATATATAGAAAAAATTGGCCGGGCATGGTGGCATATGCCTGTAGCCCCAGCTACTTGGGAGGCTGAGGCAATAGGATTGCTTAAGCCCAGGAGTTTGAGGTTGCTGTAAGCTAGGCTGACGCCCCAGCACTCACTCTAGCCCGGGCAACAGAGCGAGACTCTGTCTCAAAAAAAAAAAAAAAAAGATCTCAGAATTAAAGGGTCATGGCCCCCAAGAACCTATTCCTCCATAAAAGTAACCAGAATCCTAGCAACAGGTATCAAAATATACTTTTTGAGGATTCTAAAAATTAATGAGAGGAACACTTGTACCAAAAAAAAAAGCTGAATCTCACCAAGAACAGTGAGCTCTGTGGTGTTTTAACATCTCCCTGTCCCAACTTTGCTATAACTGAAAACCAACAGCCTTGCAACCATGGTAGCTGTGAAACAAGAAGGCTTGCAGACCCTGGAGGGGACAGACAGGTTTGGAGTTCCCCAAAACGTCAGCCCCACTATTTAACTTGTCTGGCAGTTCCCTGGGGAAGCTCCATTCCCAGGGCTTTTCTTTGTTTAACTGGAATCAGAACTTGCTCTGTGTGAACAGCCCTATTCCCAATGCATTTGCTGAAAACGATAGGCAGTAATAGCTTAACCCTGCAGCTTTCTGAGCCAATAAGGGGCTAACCAGAAGTTCACCAGAAAATGTAAAGAGAAAAACTAGAAATGAGATGCCCATGCTCTTTTAAAAGCTCTGAACCATTCCTGGGAATATAGGGTAATTATAATTTAGAATAACTATTTCAGTGCATGTGCAGGACTATATGTATGCCTAGGAAAGCTGAAGAGTGATTAATCTCTCACTTTTCACTGATGTTGAAGTGCTGTGCAAGAAGGAAGTGAAGGCTAAGTCAGAGTTGGAAACTGCTTACCAGAAAGATGAAGGCACGCCCCAATACACACACACAGCCACTCAACAAAGCCTGGGAGACTTACTGGATCAAGGCATTGTATTATTAAAAATGTTCAGTTTTCAACAAAAAAAATTATGAGGCATGCAAAGAAAAGGAATGTATGGCCCACACAAAGTCAGTAGAAACTGTGCCTGAAGAACCCAGGAGGAATTCTTAGTCTTACTAGACTAAGAATTTAAATTAGTTACTATAACTATGTTCACACAATTAAAGAAACCGTGTCTAAAGAATTAAAGGCAAGTATGAAAATGTTGTCTCACTAAATGGAGACTATCCATAAAGAGATAGAAACATCCATAAAGAAACAGAAAAAAAGAACCAATTGGAAATTCTGGAGTTGAAAAGTAAAATAGCTAAAAGGAAACATCTATGGGCTCAACAGAAGATCTGAAATGTCAGAGAACAGGGTCTGCAAACTTGAAGATACATCAATTGAGATTATTAAATCTTAGGAACAGAAAAAAGTAGAATGAAGATTAACAAACAGAGCCTCAGAGACCTGTGGGACACCACCAAGCACACCAACATGGATATAAAGAAAGTCCCAGAAGAAGAGAAGGAGAGAGCTAAGGACAGAAAAAATACTTGAAAAAATAATGGGCAAAAATATCCCAGATTCGATGGAAAACATTAATTTACACAACCAAGAAGGTTAATAAATTCCAAGTAGGATAAACACAAAGAAATCTGCATCCAGACACAGTGAAACTGTCGAAAGCCAAAGAAAAAGAGAAAATCTAGAAAGCAGCGAGAAGAGGGTGACTCATGACAAACAAGGGATCCTTAATAAGACCAAGAGCTGACTTCTCATTAGAAATCACGGAGGCCAAAATGCAGTGGGATGACATACTCAATCAAGAATTCTATATTCTGCAAAACCTTCATTTAAAAATGAAGGAGAATTTAAGACATCTCCAGATATTTAAAAAAAAAAAAAAGATGAAGAAATGAGATTGGTCTCTTGCAGAACTTCCCTACAAGAAATATTTAAGGAAGCTAGCAGGCTGAAATAAAAGGGCTCGAGATAATAACTCCAATACACATGAAGAAATAAATAATACTGGTAAAAATAACTAAATAGTATTATAAAAGACAGTATAAATGTATTTTTGTACATAACTCTTATCTTATTTGATTTAAAAGACAACTACATGAAGCAGTAATGGTAAAACGCTGTTGATGGGCTTAAAAAAAAAATTAAAAGGTCATGGGCCATTAAAAGTACCAAGCAAGATGAAGATAAAAAGATCTGCATAAAATTTCATAGTAACAAGGATATAGAGAAAATGCTATAAAGATCCAGAATTATGCTAACTTTAACATTTGATAATTCATCAATGACATTGGATACATGAAGACAATGGAACAGTATCTCCAAGGCTAAGAGGAAAAATATTTTTCAACTAACTTGACAACAAATAAACTTATCAAATATTTAGGAATTAAAAAAAAAATTCAGTCTTGTATTGGCCCTCTCTGAGAGAAGTGCCAAAGAATTTGCACCAACAAGATAAGACATAAATCCAGTAGATAGGAGTAGGTTTTAGAAGCATCACTGGTTAAAGAAATCAGGAAAATAATACTGTACAATTGTTAGTGAAGCTATATGTAAAACTTACTCTTAAGCATAAATAGTAGTAGTAAGGGTGCTGATGGTAGTAGTTGATGATAATTACTTAGTACTTAAACTAAGTGCCAGACATTATTTTTAAATGTTATACATGTATTAATTCATTTAGTCATCATAACAACCCTAGGAGCTATATCCCTAGAAACTGATGATACAGAGGCACAGGGAAGTTGAATAACTTGCCATTTGTCAAAGAGTTAGTAGGTGGGTGAGCCAGAATGTGAACCTATAAATAAATACACTGATTGTAGAAACTGCATATATCAGAAGGATGAAATAATATTCTAGATGATATTAACATCAGAAGTGATAAGTTAGACAGAATGAAGAGCAATAACAGTGTAGTAATAGTATTTGTCTGTTCAAAGGAAAATTTTAGATGCCAGTAAGTTCTATATACATTTTAAAAAATATAAGCTTAAGGTCACTGTGTTTTAAAAAATTAAGAGTAGCCCATAAAAAACACTTAATTTTAAAACAGAGGAGAGAAAAATGTAACAATGAAAACACAATTGAGGGGTTATGAATAAAGAGGGGGAATGGGGAGAAAAGAAAACAAGTCATAGTAATTGGATTTACAAAATGTGATGGTAGAAATAAGTCTGTACATATTAGCAATTATATTACATATAAAGGAGTTAAATTTCCTAATTAAAAGAGAGACTAGGTTAAAATTAAAATCTAAATATACACTTACCATGCAACCCAGCAATTGCACACCTGGGCATTTATCCCAAAGAAAAAAAAAGATATATTTATAACAAATCTATACACAATTGTTCATAGCAGCTTTATTTACAATACCTAAAACCCAGAAATAACCAAAATTCCCCTTAATAGGTGAATGGTTATACAAACTATCATATACACATACAATGAATACTATTCAACAGTAAAGGGGAATGAACTATTGACACATGCAACAACTTGGACAGATGTAAAGACATTATGCAGAGTAAAAAAAGCCAATCTCAAAACAACCAATACTGCATGATTTCACTTATATAACATTCTCAAAAATACAAAATTATAGAGACCGAAAACAGATTAATGATTACCAGGGATTTGGATTGGTGGGACGGGAGGGTGGATGTGACCATAAAGGAGTAGCATCAGGTGATTTTTGCAGCAATGGAACAATCCTGTATCTCGATTGTGGTGGTAGCTACCTAAGTCTACACATGTAATGAAATGACATAGAACTAGACACACACATCGTACCAATGACAAATTCCTGGTTTTGATATTATACTGTAATTTTCTGTCATAACCATTGGGGAAAATTGGATGAACAGTGCATGGGACCTCTCTGTACTATCTTTGCAACTTGCCATGAATCTATAATTATTTCAAAATAAGTAGAAAAAGCTCTTTTATGCTCTTTTAAAGAGGCAAACAGAAAACAAAGTGATATAATCAAGTTGACATAAAGAGGTAAAAGAAAATATCAAGCAAATTCTAACGAAGCAGACAAAAAAAGAATTCAAGGCAAAAAGCATTCAAATGACAAAAAATGATATTTCTTGTTGGTATTTGAAGAAATAGTAACCAAAAAATTTTCAAATTTTATGAAACTTCAAGCCAACTGATTCAAAAAGCTCAATGACTCCAAGCACATGAAACAAGAAGAAAATTACACAAAGGAAATCATACTCATTTGTTTAAAACTAGTGTAGGAGAAAAAAAAAATCTTAAAAGCAGCCAGAGGGAAAAATATACATCACATGCAGAGCAGTGTTTCTCAGCCTATTTTTTTGTTATCACTCTACTAAGGAGCTTCTTTAGACATATTTTCCTAACCAACTCCCCATTATGAAATTTTAAAACCAGATATATACTCTATAACTATTCATCAACTATAAGTTTATTTGTGCTTCATATAGGAAAAAAAAAAAATGTAAGATGCTTTCACCTCTAGAGGGCAGATTTCTAGCAAGTTCCAGAAGGCAGATTTTCAGCACGTTTTTCTTGTGGGACACAATAGGGATTTCTCTGACAGTCCTATGCACTGTCTCTCCAACAAGGTCTAGATCTCAGTCCTGGGATAGGGAGATGGGGGATCTTCCTCAGGTGCCCTATTTCAGCTCTAGAGTTAGTGACTGCTTCTTGTATCTGTTAGTTCTATATTCTATACTTCTTACTGTCCAATCCCTCATTACTCTAATTCCCTGTTATAGTTAATAATTCCTCATATTAAACTTTCCCTGTTATGTGGTTTCTCTCTCCTAATTGGACCCAGACTAATACAACCTGATATCAAAACCAAACATAGACACTTCAAGAAAGAAAGAAAAGAAAAAAAATATAGACCAATATCCCTCATGAACATAGATGCAAAAATTCTAAACAAAACCAAATTAAAAAATATTAAAGGAATAATACATCATGACCAAGGGGATTTTAATCCAGGAATTCAGGGTTGATTTAACATTCAAAATCAATATAATTCACCATATCCACACACTAAAAAAGAAAACCCAGAGGATCATCTCAATAGATACAGAAAAAGCATTTGACAAAATTCAATATATACTCCCGATAAAAACTCTCTCAGCAAACTAGGAATATGAGGGAACTTCCTCAACCTAAGAAAGAGCATCAAAGGAAAACCTACAGCTAACATCATAATTAATGATGCAGACAAAAATTAACTCAAAAGTAATCATAAGCCTAAATGTAAAATCTAAAGCCCTAACTTCTAAAAGAGACCATAAGAGAAAATATCTCTCACCTTGAGTTGGTCAAAGATTTCTTAAATATGATACCAAAGCACAGTCCATAAAAGAACAAATTAATGAGCTGGATTTCATCAAAATTACAAACATCTGTTCTTCAGAAGACATTGTTAAAAGAATGAAAAGATAAGCCATAAATTGAGAGAAAATCTTTGCAAAGACAAAGGACTTTTATTCAGAATATATAAAGAACTCTCAAAACTCAACAATAAGAAAACAAGTAACCCAATTTAAAAATTAGTAAAAAATTTAAACAAACACTTCACCAAGGAAGATATATGGCAAATAAGCACCTGAAATAACACTAAACTTTTTTTTGTCATTAGGGAAATATTAAATTAAAATCACAGTGGGATGTCACTATACACCTATTAGAATATCTAAAAGTAGAAAGACTGACCACAGCAAATGTTGGTGAGGATATGGAGGAACTGGAATTCTCATACACTGCTGGTAGAAATACAAAATCTACAACTACTATGACAATACACAGTCTTGTAGTAACTCAAATTTCTATCACAGATGAATGGATAAAAAATTATGATGTATCTACCCATGAAGGAATATCAGCTCAGCAGTAAAAAAAAAATGAACTATTTAATATTTATATTAATATTAATACATGCAACATAAGTGAATCTCCATTATACTGGAAAAAGCCAGACCCTCCTCAGCCTCCCAAATATATATGTAATATATATATATTTCTATTTATCATGACAGTTTATGATTCCATTTAAATAAAATTCTAGAAAATACCAACTGATCTCTAGTGACAGAAAGTCTATCAGTGGTAGCTTTGGGATGGGGCAGCAGGAAAAGTTGAAAAGGAAGAATTACAAAGGCGAACAAAGTAGTATTTAGGGGTGATTGAGGTGATGATTCCACGGGTGTATGTATACGCATGTCAAATTTATCAAATTATAAACTTTAAATATATGTAGTTAACTATATACTTCAGTAGATCTTTTCCTAAGAATAACTGCTGAAGGATATATTTCAGGAGGAAGAAAACTGAAAACAGAAGAAAGTATTTACATAAAAAAAGCAAAGTTGAACCAAGAAACTGGTGTCCACTGACAATATGTTCTTTTATGTATAGTTGTCTTGAGACTCCAGGTTTTCAGAGAAAAGTCTATCCATAGAATCACCAGAGGTATTTTTACACCATGACTTCAAGGACCTTTGCTGACTTAGAACTAAGATATTTCCATCCTCAAAGGTCCTTGGTAACAGATGAGGAGAGAAACAGGAATCTCAAAGAATTGCTGAGGAACACCCAGTTAAAAGAGGCTGTGGAATTTTATCACCATCTAATTGCACTATTCCTTATTGCCCCTTCAAATCTACGCCCCAAGATAATAATAAACCAAGTGACAGTGAATATGGACTGATAAAAATAAATGCATTCACAGACAAGAGAAAAACAAGTTTCACACAGCCACAAGAGCCAGTTAAGAACTCACAGGTACTTTTCCAACTACCCAGGTGGAAGACATCATTAAAACAGGTGAGTAAGCACATCTATGAAGACTGCCTTTCTCTACCTCTAATCTTGCCTGTGGTCAGTGAAGGAGGGGAAGCAAAGCCAAAGAAATTGTGTCTCTGCCAAGGTCTTCTCTCAAGGAGAAGAAAGAGAAGAAAAGGGAGAGAATTCAAATGAAAGTGTAGAAAACAAAAAATGACAGTGAAAGCCTCTCTTCCTAACAAGGAAAGGCTGGTTTTGACTGTGACATGGAAAGAAGATAAAATATTCTCCTGGTAACCAACCAGCAAAAGTACCCAGTGCTCCATGGGAGGTAGATACAGATACAGTCACTCAACCTAACATCTAGTTGGAGAAAGGGAGAAGGATGTCAAAAATACCTGCTTGCAGCTCATAATATTTCTTTGCCTTATTTCATGGATGACATTGACTGGGTGGGAAATGTATAAATATGCCACAGGAATTCAGAATGTGGGAGAGATCAATGTGGTCTGGAGTTATTCTAGAAAGTTTTCCGCAGACATGGGCTCTGAATTGGACGAGTTTGGACTGGTGCAGGGGCAAGCCATCCCAGGTGGGCAGCAGGATGTGTCATAAACAAAGCCAGAAAAACCCAAAGTTTTTTTTTATTTGTATCTTTGAAAGTATGTGTACATAGAACTGTGTATATGTGTATATCCTTGTATTGTACCTTGTATGCATATTTTAAATTTACATAAAGAATGTTGTGATAAATCTTGTGATAAAGATTTGTAACACTTATTACCTTCTTCACTTTGTACTGTTTTTAAGAGCTCTCTGTGTCGTACATAAATCTAGTGAGTTGCTTCTAACTGCTGCATGGTGTCCCATGGTACACCTCCACTACATTTTTCTTACCCTTCTCACAGAAATACACAGGAAAGTCTATTTAATTCCCTACAACTACACACACAGATATACAGTCAACTGCAATAAAATTTTGTATGTGAATCTTTAAGGACCTGACTGAAAAGTCCCCGGTGATATATCCAGATTGGATTGCTTGGACTTAGAACATGATTAAACACAATTTAAAACAAAACAAAACAAACAAAAACATTGTCATACTGCTTTCAAAAATGATCATATTAATTTGTACTCTTACCAACAGTGCCACAGAGTTATGTATAAAAGTGTGATTTATATGACCCAGTTGGATTTATGCCAGTAATGGTAGGATGGTTTACCTTTAGAAAATATATTAATTGAATTTATCACATTTAAAGACAAAAGTTAGAAAAATCATATAACTACTTTAATAAATCTGAAAAAGCCTTTGACAATAATTCAACTTCCATTAATGATAAAACACTTAGCACACTGTATTTTACAAGAGAACTTCCTCAATCTAGTATTCACAGGAGGCACTAAAAAATGCAAATATCATACACCAAACATCATATATTTAATCAACATGGTAAAATGTTGAAATTAACAATGCAAACAAGACAAAGGTGCCTACTATGGTCACTTCTAATCATCTTTGTTCTGAATGTGTGCTGATATAAAAGCACTCTAAAAATAAAGCACTTGCATTTCTATGTATCAGCCACAAACATTTATTTGGAAAATGAAATTAAAATACTAAATATAGAATTAATGTACATATATACATACATATGTGTGTACCACATATATTATAGTATATAATTTATGTTTCCAAATGTAGATATGTGTGTGTGTGTATATGTGTGTTTCAAAAAATAATAGAATAGCTTGTAATCTTTTGAGAACGACTAGAAAAACTGGATAATTTTATTTTTAATCTTTTGGAAGCATCAGAGAGCGACCAAGGTAATGAGAGCTTGAGAGACCTAGAGCCCAGAGACAAAGTAAGAGAGGAACAAAGAGTAATCAGGGAAATAAAAGGAAAATGAAGTAGCATATTCAAAGTGCTGATGCCCTCCCCACCAGAACAAACAAGCAAACAAAAACACTTGTCACTCTGCAAAATAACCCTCAAAATGAAAGAAAAATAAGATTTAAAAACTGTAATTTTAAGAATTTGTCACTAGCAGATTTAGACTTACAGAACATTAAAGATAGTTCTTTAAGCTGAAGAAAAATTCTCCCAAATGACAGTACAGAAATGCAAGGAAGAATGAAAAAGAAGGAAACTAAGTGCACAAACCTAAATGAATAAGGATTATATAAAATAACAGTAATAATATATTGTGGTATTTTGAATATTTCTAGAGTTAAGCAGGGCACTGTGGTGCACACCCAGCTGAGTCCCAGCTACTCAGGAGGCTGAAGTAGGAGCATCACTTGAGCCCAGGAGTTCAAGTCCAACCTGGGAAACACAGTGAGACCCCATCTCTAAAAACATAAAATAAAATAAATAAATATTTCTAAAATTAAAATACCTGACAATAATAGCAAGAAAATATGAAGGAGTTAAAGGTAAATGGAGTATAGTTTTCTAAGGTCCCTCATTTCCTAGAAATTAGTAAAAGTGCCAATTTATATTATATTAGACTTCATTAAGTCAAAGATGCATATTGGAATTTCTAAAATATAGTAGAAATTACTAAAGTATTTTGTATAACTGACAAGATAACTGAGAAGGAAAATAGAATAATAAAAAAATTGATTAAAACAAAAGGAGGGGCTGGGCGGGATGGCTCATGCCTATAATCCTAGCACTCTGGGAGGCTGAGGTGGGAGGACTGCTTGAGCTTAGGAGTTCAAGACCAGCCTGAGCAAGAGCAAGACCCTATCTCTACTAAAAATAGGAAAATTAGCCAGGCATGGTGGTGCGCACCTGTAGTCCCAGCTACTTGGGAGGCTGAGGCAGGAAGATCACTAGAGCCCAGGAGTTTGAGGTTACAGTGAGCTATGATGACGCCACCACACTCTACCCACGGTGACAGAGTGAGACTCCAACTCAAAAAAAAAGAGTCACAAAGAGAGAAAACTGAATAGAGAACAGGTGGGACAAATAAAAACCAATTTGTAAGATAAAATTACATAGACATATCAATGGTAACATGAAGTGCAAACGGACTAGAAGGTTCCAGTTGCAAAAGATGGCAGCCTGGCCTAAAGGAGATTAACATTTCACAGACAACAGTATTAAACTCTGGAAAAAGTATATTTAAAAAAATTATTTGAAAGCACAAGGAAAAGGCCCAAAACTGGCAGAAATTGGAGGGGATTTGACCCTTAAAAGAAGGGAATCATGCTGGGTGGGGGCCATGCTTTAAGGACTTTTCCCTGACAATAAACCTCGATGTATATTGCGCACACAACTCAAATTCAAGCAGAAAACTGCAGACTTGTGGCCTGGAAGTGTCATATGATGGAGTTCATGACAGTCAGAGTGACTGGAGACTGAGCAGGGAAACTACAGAAAGGAGAAAGCCTTAGAGGAAAGAGCCCCAAAGTCTACTCTCAAATCCTTGAGGGACCCCTGAACTGTGTGTGCACAAGGCAGACACCACAGAGTCCAGCAGAGAACAACTGGAAGCCTGAAATAACTCAGCAGGGATGTCACCTGTTGTCCATTGCAGGCGGAAACAGAGTTCGTAGTTTGAGTTCCAGCAAAGTAAAAAGCCCAAGCCTTTCAAGGCCCACCTGATAAAACCAAGTCTCTACAGGTTCAAACTGAGAAATAAAAACTATGTTCATGAATTGGAAGACAATATTGTTACTAGAGCAATTCTCCTCAAATTCATCTACAGATTAAGAGCAATAAATTCCAGTAGACTTTTTGTAGACTCATCAAAAGTTAAACATATGACCCAGTCATTCCACTCTTGGGTATTTACCAAAAACAAATAAAAGGCTTTGTCCATATAGAGAACGGTACATGAATATTCAGAGCAACTCTATTCACAATAGCACCTATCTTGAAAAAAGCCAAATTGCTCATCAGATGATGAATGGATAAAATATTATGGAATACAACTCAATGAAAAGGAACAAACTACTGATAAATGCAACAACATAGATGAATCTTCAAAAATATTAGACTGAGTCAAAGAAGCCAGACACAAAAGAGTACCTTCTACATGATTCCATTTATATGAAACTCTACAAAAACAAATCTGCTCCATAGCACCTAAAAGCACATTTGTGATTATCTAGGGCCAGATGCACAGTAAGTATCGAGGGGTGTTGGTTCCAGGGGAGGGGGATACAATTGACTAGGAAATGGCACATGGGAACTTTTTGGGGTAACGGTAATAGTCTACCTATTGATTGTGGTGGGTACACAGGTGTCTACATTTGTCCGCATTCATAAAACACTCATTTAAATGAACTTAAAATGCATGTACTCTTATTATATGTAAATTGTGCTACAATAAAAATTTTTTTAAAGCTAAAGCAATTTCAAGGTAACGCCCCAGCAAACCCTGTAGTAGGCAGCAATAGTGATGACAGAAAAAGGAGCACAAATGGAGGAGATACTTAAAAAGTAGATATAGACAGGTTGAACTGCTATGAAAAAAAAAAAAAAGATTCCCCAAATGCAATGACTTAAGAAAACAACATAGCGGTTTATTTCTCTCTCATGTAACTATCCAGTTAGGTTCTACCCCTTATGGTCATCCAGGTAGCCAAGCATCATGGAAGCTCTGCCATCCTCTGCCAATGGTCTTAATCTGGGGTTGATGGGCCCCCAAATAAGTCCATGGATAGAATTTAGGTCTATGAACCTGAATGGGAAAAAAAAAATTACATCTCTATTTTCACTAGCCTCTAAATGAAGTTTAGGGCCGGGCTTGGTGGCTCACACCTGTGATCCTAGCACTCTGAGAGGCCAAGGCAGGAGGAGTACTTGAGCTCAGGAGTTTGAGACCAACCTGAGCAAGAGCGAGACCCCGTCTCTACTAAAAGTAGAAAAATTAGCCAGGCACGGTGGTGTGCGCCTGTAGTCCCAGCTACTTGGGAGGCTGAGGGAGGAGGATCACTTGAGCCCAGGAGTTTGAGGTTGCTGTGAGCTATGATGACACCACTGCACTCTAGCTGGGATGACAGCAGGAGACTGTCTCCATAAATAAATAAATAAATATGAAGTTTAGCAATCTCTTCAATTACAAGTAATGACAACAAATTCTGTAGTATTTAAGCAACACCTGTGGTTTGGTCAACAGTTTGAAATCACAGATATTTTTATATTATAATACGGTTACTAAATAATCTTGAAATATCACTCATCATTGCTTTGAAATTACTGTGAACATAAAACCTGGCTGCTACATTTTGTTATTTAGTGTGTTAATAAACAATTGCTATTGGCCGGGCGCGGTGGCTCACACCTGTAATCCTAGCACTCTGGGAGGCCGAGGCGGGTGGATCGCTCGAGGTCAGGAGTTCGAGACCAGCCTGAGCAAGAGTGAGACCTCGTCTCTACTAAAAATAGAAAGAAATTATCTGGCCAACTAAAATATATATAGAAAAAATTAGCCGGGCATGGTGGCGCATGCCTGTAGTCCCAGCTACCCGGGAGGCTGAGGCAGTAGGATTGCTTAAGCCCAGGAGTTTGAGGTTGCTGTGAGCTAGGCTGATGCCATGGCACTCACTTTAACCCGGGCAACAAAGCGAGACTTTGTCTCAAAAAAAAAAAAAAAAAAAAAGAATCGCTATTGACTATATAACAAATTAGATTATTTAAAATGTTGATAACTGTACCTCAATGTAACTTGGTTTTGTTACAATTTTATATATTTTATTTTATGTATTTGGAAAAGAGGTCATCAGACTGTCAAAGGGGCCCATGTTACAAAGAAGTTTTAAGAACCCCCTGTTCTGGGATGTTGCCATCAGCTCCAATGGTCCAAGCTAGGCTGCTGCCATAGCTAGTTGCAGAGGGTAGGAAGAGAAAAGAGAGCCTGGAGGAGACATGGCACTCTCACCTCTGCTTATATCCATTGCAGAGACATCAGACTCACGGCCACATCCAAACACAACAGAGGCCGGGAAATGTCCTGTGACTGTGCTGCCGCGTGCCTGGCTACAAGTTTCTATCACTAGTGATGAAAAGGACAACTAGCAGTCTGTGCACATTGACTGAATCGCGTCTGAGGATGGCCAGATACGAGCATAAGCAGACAAATGGTACAAGACAGTGGCCAGGTTTCTGACTGGGGATACCACTCACAAAGACAGGTAGAGAAAAGAAGCAGAGGGCATTTTGAGGAAGAGAACACATTCCAACAGGACAAGTTGACTTTGAGATTCCTAGGAGCAGGGGTATGCTGATAAACCTGCTCCCCCGGGGGACCTGTTTACAGCCTTTGCTGATTTCCTGAAGTACATACACACATCATGGCCTGTTTCAAGCTACCACAATGATGTCACTAAAAGAGAAGCTGAAAAGAGATGTGTACAACAGGGTTCTCACAAACTGGTATAAGCCGGGTCCAGCTCACCTCTACTGGTGAGGATTTCAACGTGGAGACATCCTGAAGACATTTGGATTTGAAGTGCTCAAGCTAAGGAGTACACTTTAGGTGACACATTGATTTGGAAAAAATGAGACTGACCGTAAGATCCCAAGAAGAATTTTGATTTGCAGTTATTTGTGGTTTAGACAAATGTGACCTTGATTAAGGGTTCAAGTAGAAAATAGATGCAAAAATGATAACATTATGGAAGATGGGATTAATACATTTTCAAGACCCTGCCATCAGTAAAATTCCTTCTTAAAAGAAGCACTCTGGCCACTCTCGAAGGAGTCAGCTCTGGCCAAACATGGTACTGGGAAATGGAAATGTTAAACCAGGGATATGAGCAATAGAACTGCTTGGCTGTCAGGACAAGGATCTTGTGATACACACATCAGCAATCCAAGGTGGGAGGGTTCAGCCTGCGGTGATTCTTCTCTCGAGTGGGGGAATCTGAGGGACTCCCCTCCTTAATGTCCATCCACCTAAAGAAGGAATGGGCACACAAGGAGATACAACGCAGAGCAGCATGTACCGTAACAGAGGTATGCATAATAGACTGGGGGAGCGAGCACAAAGGAATAAATTACTAATTAAACTGTTGAGGAAAGAACAGTTGGTATTCAAGTTCAAACTCAAATAATGAATAGGAATTTTCCAAATTAACCAAGAAGCCTGTTGGAGATTGGGGGAGGGAGGTTCTGGTGCTGTGAGCACAGAGGTAAAGACAGTCAGGCGGAACAGTGCGGGCAGACCCAGGAGCATGGAAGAATAAGGGTTATTCAGAGACCAACAAGAATTTGGTATTTCTACTGCTGTATTCTCATCCTCCAAAATGTTTATTTAATTCATTTTGTTGCTTCTCTTTATTTCCAGTACATTCTATGGTACCTGACTCATATTTGGTAAGTACTCAATATTTTACAGAATAAGCTTAAAGATCTATGAAAAGGAGGTTGATAGTCTAAGATTCATACGAGTGCAGTGATGATCATAATTTTCAGTGTTGCTGAAACTTATCTATACACGCTACTTCATTAGGTAAGGAAAAACGAATCAGATCAGACATTGTAACTCAGACTTCACAAAATTCACTTTCAAGTCAGAAAAACAGGGTCAGTCACGGGAGAGGTAGTCAGAGTGGCCCCTTGACTCTGACTTTTTGCCCTATTGAACATGCTATTTTGTACACTTAGAAAATATGGGCCGGGCGCGGTGGCTCA
>CM052438.1:108406183-108442813 GCA_028533085.1 Varecia variegata
GTGAACATCTTTGATGGATACCCGTAGCTTCAGAGTGGGAACATTTTGGTTTTGGTTTCCCAATTCTCTGTTGGCATAACCTCCCAACTTTTATTTGATGCACTTACCAATTTTACGTGGTTTCCATCTTATTAAATGTTTTACTGATAAACCCAAGCTACATTACTTATGAAAGAGGCTTTATACTACCTTAGCTTTAAAATACCTTCCTATAAAGTCTTAGTTTACCAATAACATGCATTATGTGATCTACTCCAACTTATAATGATTTATTGCCACTATTTATTCATTTATTCAGCAAACATTTGTTGAGGGTCTAACAGATGTGAGGCATTATGGGCAAATGGAGAAAAACAAATGTGCAGTAAGCTCGCAATCGGAAAGACATTCAACCTACCAACTCCATGAAGAGAGTAAAAAGGCAAAGGGCTTATGTTAAAGTTGGTATTTCACTATGCCCTGAGGGATATCTGTAGTCAGAGAATAAGAAAGAGAAATTTCATAAAGATCATAGGTAGTGTTGCCAGACTTAAGGAAATAATAATACAGACAATCAGTTAAATTTGAGTAACTTCTAATTGCCTTTGTTGTATACAATGAGATAAGGGCAAATATTGCAGGAAACATACTTACACTAAAAAATTATTCCTTATTAGAAGTAATTCAAATTTAATATGGTGTCCTGTATTTTTTTACCTGATAACTCTTTTTATCTGATAATTCTAATCATGAGCAAAATTATCATGGACTTGTTCAGTAGGTCAAGGGGGTGAGCATATGGTGGGATGGAGCAAAGGACGAGTCTAGAAAGAGGAAGACACTAGATCATGGAGGTTCTCAAGCGCCATGCTGAGGACTTCCATGTTAAGTCAGGAAGCTTTTCAAAGCCACAGAAACCAACTGAGGAATAGAATGACAAGATCCACTTTGTGCTTTAAAAAGCTAAATCACAATTTAACAAAATGCATGAGCTATAGAAAGGCAACTTAAAATGTTACTAAGAGATATAAGATAAAATGTATATAAACAGACGAAAAAACACTGTTTCTAGACGGGATGACTTCATTTGAGAAAGAATGTCAGTTGTCTCTGTATCATTTTCTTATTGCTGCTATAATAAAGTAGCTTCAAACAACAAAACTGCATAATCTTACAGTTCTGTAGTTCAGAAGTCCAACGTCTGGTTCAAAGAGCTAAAACGTTTTAGGAGGCTCTCGGGGAGAACCGGTTCCTTTGCCTTTCCCAGGTTCTACAGGCTTCCAGCATCCCTGGAGGCCTTTTTCCTCCATCTTCACAGCCACAACAGTGGGTCAAGCTCTCACACCACGTCTTTGACCCGCTCTTCTGGCTCCCTCTTCCACTTTTGAGGACTACTGAGATTAGATTGGTTCCACCCAAATAATCCATGATAATCTGCCCCATCTCAAAGTCTGTACCCTTAGTCACACCTGGAAAGTCCCTCTTGCGGAGGAAGGCAACATACTCACAGGTTTGAAGAATTAGGATGTGGATATCTTTGAGGGTCCGTTAGTATGCCTACCACAATCTCTAAAGTAACAAAAAATTAATGGAATCCTAACAGTATTACCCACATAATGTTCAAAATACTCAAGCCTATTCTAAAATTATTAAGTAAAATAAGCATATAAGAGTAATCATAAGAGAATTTGTTATATGTTGGAAATAGTCCTTCAAAGAACTAAGTTTGAAACCTGGCAAAATGAATACTCTGGCACATTAAAGATTATACAAGATATGGTTTACAATAATAAGCTCAAAGGCTATCTTCTCACCAAGGTATGCCAGTACATTATTAGGAGGTAGAATATTTAATAACCATGGATCTCAAGTTTCCAGAGTAATGATATTTAACCATCCAGGATACAATGCTGTCAAGTCTCACAGAAGCTCAGCCATGACTCACTGAAATTACAACATCATTATAAGACTATGAAAATTCCCTTTAGTAAGCTAAATCACCAGGATTTAAGAGCTATTCCAGGTGCATTTTCCACTTCTGCCATCAGCACCTTTTTGCCACTGTGTCCACAAGTTACAAATACAGTACAACCATGCAATGATCCACAATCCTGTGGACATAGGCAACCAGAGGCTGTAAAGGCCTTTAAGGAACTATGCACCAGAGACTGCTGGTAATCCCCCAATATCCATTCCCTCCTCCCTCTTTAGTAATAGAAACCCTTATTTTAGCTGGACTCCTGGCCACCTTTCCTTGTAGCTAGTTGTGGCCATGGCTAAATTTTTTCCAGGAGTATGAATAGAAGGGATATGGGAAACTTCTAGGTCATGCCTTTAAAAGCAACACACTGGCCCTTCCCTTTCTTCCTCCCCTTCCTACTAGATGAATGATAGATATAATGTGAGAAAGGCAAGACCCAGGTTAGACCATGAGATTGAAGCCACATGTTAAGAATGGCAGCACAGGCCAGGCACGTGGCTCATGCCTATAATCCCTGCACTTTGGGAGGCCAAGACGGGAGGATTGCTTGAGGCCAGGAGTTTGAGACCAGACTGGCAAGACCCTTTCTCTACAAAAAAATACAAAAATTATTCAAGCACGGTGGTGCATACGTGTATTCCCAGCTACTTGAGGGGCTGAGACAGGAGGATTCCTTGAACCCAAGAGTTGGAGGCTGCAGTGAGCTATGACTGTGCCACTGCACTCCAGCCTGGGCAACAGAGAGAGACCCTATCTCTAAAAATAATAATAACAATAAAAAGAATGGCAGAACAATAAGATAGGAGGAATAAGAGTCCCTGACACCAGGCAATATTATATTAACCCTGACCTGCTCACTCTAGGTCTATTACACAGGGGAGAAATACATTTCTATTATTAATTCATTATTATTTTGGCCTTTCTTATAGCATACAAACTTGTTTCCTACCCAATACAGAATGTGGTATCAGCACAGAAGTGCTGTTGTAATGAAACCTAAACAGGAGGCATTTGGCTCAATGATGGCGTAGTGGCATAGAAAGTGGCAAGGAAACAAGACGGGGGAAATATGATGATCTTTGCAGTGCCATGGCAAAACATTTGGGGCACAGCTACTGTGGTACATGGGAAGGCAGACCATGTACCAACAGAGCCTGTAATGCTAGTGGAATTTGCTAGAACATCTCAGAAGATTGGTCTGTATTAGACACTGCATGTTGCTTTTAGCAAAGTCTTACTTAAAAAATAAAAACATTAAGTCAAGCTAGGTATTTTATACTGTTTAAGTTTTTTTTTTAAAATATGCACATATTATTATATTTTAGGCCATTTTCTTAAACCTGGAAAAATTAAGATTATTCCTTCATTAATGGAACAAAGGTAAGTGATTTGATACAAGGACACCAACTAGCAGATCACTAATATCATTCAGGTTAGAATGATGGCACCCAAGTCAGCACAGAATCAGCAGGAATGGCAAAGAAAGGACAGAACATTAAGACTTAGCTAATGACCCAGTGTGGGAGAAAATGAACAGCAAGGAGGCAGGACAACTCAAAATCTCTCAAAGGAATAAATAGAAGTGCCTAAAACAAAGCTGATGATCACAGAAAAGTACTAGGAAGGGATAGAAGTATTAATAGGAATGAGATTTAGAGGAAGGGAGAAAGTGATCAAGAAGGGGCAGGACCAAGAAGGAAGCTGGATGTTTAACTTGTGCCAATAAAACCACTTACCACAAGTATCTCTGTTACCAGAGAGTGAAAACATGACAGCGAAATGCCAAGTTGGCATGAAGACTCCGGTCCCTGGCGGCTATACTTTACAAGGAAGGTGGATAACAACATTTTGCAACCAGATTCAGTTAGACACAGTTAAGATAAATGACTGCTTAAAAGGAAAACTCATTTACCTCCTGGGAGACTCTACACTGCGTCAGTGGATCTACTACTTACCCAAAGTTGTAAAAAGTATGTAGTTATTTTATATTATTTTAGAAATTCAGGCTGATACTTTTAATGAGGTTTCTATTCTCTCCTTTGAGCTGTTTTTTACTTCACTTACCTTTCTGAATTTGAGCCTTTTAATTTAAAATATATTTTAGTCCCTGTTTCCTAAGAAATGTTGTTCCTCTTCAAAAATTCCAGTAAAAATTTGACATTTTGATTGACATTCCACATATGAATAGGTAATCTACCCTAAAGGGTATGCATGCCCCAGTCAGAAATAATCTAGGTCGGTAATCTAGGTGGGTGAGTATTTTAAATGATAGGGTATTCTTTTTAAAAAATATTAACCATTACCTTCTAGTTAAAAGATCTATTTATTTTTTACCAGCACTAAAATTGTTTGATCTTCATGAAACCGGAATTTTTAAGAAACATGTGCTTCTGGATGCAGAAAGACACACTCAGATTCAATGGAAAAAACACAGCTATCCTTTTGTCACTCTTCAGCTCTACTCTCTGATAGATGATGACTATATGCCTCGGGAAATTGACCGGCTACCAGGTGACAAAAACACAGCCATTGTCATCACCTTTGGCCAGCACTTCAGACCCTTCCCCATTGACATCTTCCTTCGTAGGGCCCTCAGTGTCCGAAAGGCTATTGAACGGCTGTTCCTAAGAAGCCCGGCTACAAAAGTGATCATTAAGACAGAAAACACCAGGGAGATGCACTTAGACACAGAAAGGTTTGGAGACTTCCATGGTTACATTCAATATCTTACCATGAAGGATATTTTCAAAGATCTCAACGTGGGTGTCATTGATGCCTGGGACATGACTATTGCATATGGCACCAATACTATCCACCCACCTGATCATGTGATTGGAAATCAAATTAATATGTTCTTAAACTACATTTGCTAAAGCATGAATACTATACAAAATCACTAGGAATGGATCTCTGCAAATAATCCCACATGCATTTTCAAGTAAGTTTTATTCATTTTTAGAAACTAAGAGAATCAAATTTAAAAGAGTCCGTGTTGGCAGGGAGGACACTTAAAGACAATGACAACTAATATGGGATGCAAAGCCAAGAGAATCAGACAAGAAGAATGATCATACCATGTCTGGAAGCTGTCTATGTGTGATAATGAAATTTTTATTTTTTTAGGCAAGTTTGGGTCACAATTTCTGTTGCTTGTGGCAGAAAACATCCTACCTGATACCTTAGCAGGGTAAAAGAAGGTAAATATATTATCATTGTGTTCTAAAACAGGGGTCACCTAACTTTTCCTGTAAAAGACTAGACAGTAAATATTTTAGGCTTTGCAGGCCATATGGTCTTTTGCAACTGCTCAATTCTGCCATTATAGTACAAAAGCATCCATAGACAACATGTAAACAAATGAGTATGGTTATGTTTCAATACAACTTAATATGAAATAAACTGATATTGGAATTTCATAAGTTTTATATGTCAGGAAATATTCTTCTTTTGATTTTCCTTCAGCTTTTAAAAATGCAAAATCCACTTTTAGATCATGGGCCCTAAACTTGATAGGCTATATTTGGCGTCTAGGCCATAGTTTTCCTATGTCTGATTTAAAACAAAAAATTTAGTAGGGGGCGGGCACAGTGCCTCACACCTGTAATCCTAGCACTTTGGGAGGCTGAAGCAGGAGGATCGCTTGAGCCCAGGAGTTTAAGACTAGCCTAAGCAAGACTGAGACCTCGTCTCTACAAAAAATAGAAAAATTAGCCAGGCGTGGAGGTGTGTACCTATAGTCCCAGCTACTCGGGAGGCTGAGGCAGGAGGATCACTTGAGACTAGAAGTTTGAGGTTGCAGTGAGCTAGGATGATGCCACTGCACTCTAGCCCGGGTGACAGAGCGAGACCCTGTCTCAAAAAAAAAAAGAAAAGAAAAAAAATTCATTGGAGGTTGAAGGGAAAACTCGTAACAAACTGGAAATGGAAGAAAACTCCCATAACTTGAGAAAATTTTTATGCCAGAAAACTACAACAAACATCACTTACTGAATGCAACGTAACAGACATTTCCAAATAATGTCAGAAGCCAAACATGAATGTATATCATTGCTTCTATTCAGCAAGGAACTGGCAGTACATGTCAGAATGGAACAGAAGGAACTGTTCCTGGTTATTTGATCATTCTCTTAGAAAAAAACTAAGAAGCTAAATATAAATTTAGAAGGTGAACTAACATAAGCTCAACATACAAAAATTAATAGCTTTCCTCACAGTAGAAATACATAATTAGACAACAGATTAAATTGGCATGATATCTCTGCATCTAGATCATGCACGTCTTTCATTATATTTAATCCTAGAAATTTGCTAGTTTTTCATCTATTATAAATGTATTTCTTAAATATTTACTATTGCAAATATTTTTCTACACATAAAATATGTTTAGAAATGTGCACAAAACTTTAAAATATAGCTCAGTGAACTATGAAAAGCAAATACCCAAGTAACCCAATGGTTAGGAACAAATATAACAAAATATGTATAAGATCGCTATAGATACACACACACACACACACACACACACACACACACACAAATAAAAAGATGAAATAGTCCTACAGACTTAGCACAATTCCAATCAAAATCTGACCAGATTGTATGTGTGTGTGTGTGTGTGTGTGTGTGTGTGTGTAATTTGGCAATATGATTCTAAAATTTCTAAGAAAATGCAAAGGGCCAAAATAAGACACTTCTGAAAAAGAAGAAGTTTGAAGAATATACTTTTTCAAAAATCAAGACTTACTTTAAAGCTATAGAATTATGACAATGTGGCACTGATGCAAAGGGAAACCAAAGACCAATGAAATAGCATAAAGAGAAGAGAAAAAGGTCCTGCACATATGGACACTTGCTTCAAGGCAAAGCAAGCACTGCAGACAGTGAGAAAAAGACAGTCTTTCCAATAGATAATCTGAAAAAATAGGACATCCATGTGGAAAAATTAAAATTGGATCCCTACATTATACAATTCACAAAAAATAAAATAAATTAAAGTTCAGGGAGATCATAGACCTAAATGTGAAAAGCAAAGCAAAGCAATGAAGCTTTTTTTTTTTTTTTTTTTTTTGAGACAGAGTCTGGCTCTGTCACCTGGGCTAGAGTGCTGTGGCATCAGCCTAGCTCAAAGCAACCTCAAACTCCTGGGCTCAAGGGATCCTCCTGCCTCAGCCTCCCCAGTAGCTGGGATTATAGGCGCACACCATCACGCCTAATTTTTCTATTTTTGGTAGAGACGGGGCTCTCTCTCTTGATCAGGCTGGTCCCGAACTCTTGACCTCAAGCGATTCCTCTCGCCTCGAACTCCCAGAGTGCTAGGATTACAGCCGTGAGCCACAGCGCCCAGCCAGAAACTTCATAAAGAGTACATTTTACACTATCTGCAGTAAAGAGTCAATTTCTTTTTAATATTTAGCACATTGATTGCCACACTAGAAAAAAACATTTTATTCCTTGGGGCCACAGTGTCTTATAACAAAAATAGAATAAAAACTTCAAAAACAAAATGATCCTTTCCAATTTAATGAAAAATTTGTTATTTTTTATTGTTTTCTGTGCGTGAGATATATGCAACTTGAAAAACAGTTCTTGCAGCTCCAGGGTGAAGAGGCATGTGAGTTACATATGCTTCACAAGGCCCCAGGCTCAAAACTAGTGTGAGTTAAATACAACTCACATGGAAGTTAATGTGCTAAACTTTCAAAGATCCATGCATAGCACTACTGCATACAACTGGTATGCAGCTTATGCCACCTGCAACTCACTAAGTGAGGGTGACAAAATCCAAACTATCAATGAGATGAGTCCACCAGTCACACACCTGCATATCATGGTAATGGCGCATTCCAATAAAAGTTTCTAAACATTTATTCTCAATTTCTATACTTACCATGGACCAGCAAAAAACAGGTCCTCAGACCATAATTCGAGTAGCACAGTAACAAACAATTCTTACACTGTTGAACATAATATAGAAAAATATCTTCATGACTTCATCGTAGAACATGGTTTCTTAGACTGAGTTCCAAAAGCACTAATCATAAGGGGAAATTCAGGTTAGTTTCAGTACATTAAAAATAGGAACTGCTTATCAAAAGTTACTATTAAAAGAGTGGGAAAAAAACCCAAAAGGTATGAAAACACATTTGCAATACACAGAATAAAAGACTATTTTCTTTGTTTCCAGACTAACATGAAATCCAGACTGACAAATTGGATGATATTTTTAAAAATAGCTTACATACCCCCCTAAACTATAAGCAAAGTCAAAAGATAAATGGCAAATAGGGAAAAAAAATGCTTGCAGCTTATATCCTAGACAATAAACTAATATGCCTATTGTAGAAACAGCTCTTAAAAACTGAGAAAGAAAAAGATCCAGATAGAAAAAATAACAAAAGATATGAGTAGGCAATTCAGTGGAAGAAATAAAAATGGCCCTTAAACATAGAAAAAGAAATACATATCTAAACTTTACTGAGAGACCTTTTCTCATCTATCAAACCGGCAAAAATCGGAAAGTTTGAAGACATACTATGTTGATGGGTATGTGCAGAAACAGGCACCCTAAAGCAAAAGCATTGCTTATGGGAATTCAAAATGGTGCAGTACCTATGGAGTGAAATTTGGCAATATTTAGAAAAACTACCTACATATTTACCTTTTGACCTAGTGTTCACAAAGATGCTAGCAAAAATATGAAATGACTATACACGAGATTATTCATTGGAGCATGATTTGTAATAGCAAAATATTGAAAAACAAACCAAATGTGCACCAATAGGAGCACTGGTGAAACAAATCATGATACATCTTCTCAAAAAAAAAAATTACAAAGCAGCTATAAAAATAAATAGGAAGAGCTCCATCAACTGTGATGCTGTGGTCTCCAAGAGAGATTGTTAAAGGAGAAAAGAAAGTTGCAACATATAGTTGCAACCTCTTGGGTAATAAAAATGGAAGGATATATATATACATATATATATTTGCTTATAGTAGCAACAGCAACAAAAAACCCACTGAAAGATAAATCAAAATATGAATAAAAAGTCATTCATAAAAGCATGGAGAATTGAGGGATAGAAATAAGACTTCTCTTAATATAACCGTTCCATAGTTCTGATTTTAGAACCACATATATGATTTACATATACAAAAAATTAAATCAAAAAAAAAAGTAATTTCTGAAAACTAAAAATAAATAAACCTAACTGCAAATCGAGATGATGACATAAAACAATTTTTTTCTCTTTGTGGATTTAATGGATTTAAAAACAACATTTTAACTGTATTTCCATAATAGAATACATTCTAAGGATAAATAGAACTGAAAAAAAATGTCAAGCTTCACACAATAGTCCTTTTTATTAAAATTAATATTGATTGGCATTAGTATTTTGCAAGTATTTCTTACATTTTATTGGATAAAGCAAATGCTTATATTAATGACATTAGGAAATGAGATTTTTAGTATAAAGAGATGCAAATTAAACAATTTAAAAAGTTTTTAAAAAACATATTAAATTGATTTGGAAATATCTGTACAAATTCCTTATTCCTTCTTTTTCCAACTATATTTCCTAGTTCTGTCTACTGAAAAGGGCTAGAAGCAATAGTAACCCATTAACAATAATCACTCCAACACCCAGATTGTGGTCCCTAAAAACCCTTCCCTCACTAAAAGAAAATGGGCATCCTTGGAGGAAAGGCTGATTCCAAGACTGGGGCAGAAAAAATATATATCATGAATCTGGACATCTTGTTATGCCAGAAAGTAAATTATCAAAGACAAATGCAGTCATATCACTGAACACAGAAGGTAACCCAAAGGGATTTCTTCATTGGCCATACATAGATGGAACAGTTTCAGCATCAAGAAGACTAATGACTGCAGTTGACTGAAATACATAATATATTAAATCCAAGAGCTCATAATAATACTAAAAAAAAGAGGCATGCAAGAACAAAAACTCTCATGAGTCATTAGTGGAGTTGGCTAAATCCTTACTCCAACAATTGGCAATTAAAGGGAAACATATGAAGATTTATCCTCTTTCCCATTAAAGAGGAAACCAACAGCCCTAAAGATGAGGGCAAATTCTTCTTTGCAGAAGAATTATAGCTAATGAATGCAGAAGAAATGACAGAATTAGAAAATCACCACTTATTTATGAATATATGAATATGCATCTCATTAAGATGCAAACAGGGACAAGGTTTCCAGATCCCTTTCTATTATAAGACCAAAACTGTCAGCAAGAACCCCAAGAACAAAACCAGAATGTCTAGGCATAACATGACCAAGGACAAAACCAGAATGTCTAGGCATAAGGTTGCAGATAGGTGACAGGATGGACCTAACAATCTCGAGAAGCATAGCCACACACATTGTATGATGTGTGTAGAAATAGCCACACACATTTCTATTTTTCAAATTATATGTACTTTTCTAAAGACACTTTACAGAAACTTTTTTTTTCCTATCTTGGTAAAAGGATTAATTCAAGGAGCCCAATGATAATAATCAATGATTGATTATAAAGTCCATTTCAGCATCATATGCTGTCCTGTCTTTCATTCTTATCCCATTAGCACTTATTCCTGGTTGCAGATTCTGAAGCTTTCTAAAGAGATTGTAAAGCTTTGATCCAGAAATGTTTTAATAAAAGTCCTCCTTGGGAAAGAATAAAAAACAAACCTTAGTCTCTTTCCTCGGGATGCTCACACATAGTCTATCAGAGATGACAGATATTTTTTAAACACATGTTTTTGTTTCTATTATAGAGCAAATACAAAAACACTATGGAAACATTGTTCTTCCTGGGAGAGTCAGGGAAAGCTTCACAGAAGAAATGAAATTCAAACTGGGTTTTGAAGGGTCAGTAGAAGTTTGACAGGTGGCAGGAGGGCACTCCAGTTAGAAGGAACAGCACATAGAGCGGTGCAGAGGCATGAAAGATTGTGATATATTTGAACATGTATTTGTATTTTGTGTGAGAAATTTTTGTTTAGAAATTTTATTTATGTAGTTGTTTTAAAATTTATTTTTATTGTATATATTTAAGGTATAGAATGTGATGTTTTGATATACATATTATACATAGTAAAATTACTACAGTCAAGCAAAT
Organism: Varecia variegata; assembly: GCA_028533085.1. Taxonomy (NCBI): domain Eukaryota; kingdom Metazoa; phylum Chordata; class Mammalia; order Primates; family Lemuridae; genus Varecia; species Varecia variegata. Next base: position 108,417,269 of record CM052438.1, read on the forward strand.
TAACACATTTATCACTTCACGGTTACCTTTTTTTGTGGTTATACCTAAAATCTATTGTCTTAGCAAATCTGCCTACAACATTAACTATAGTCCTCACACTGTACATTAGGTCTCAAGACTTACTCATCCTACGTATCTGCAAGTTTGTGCTCTTTGAGCTACATCTCCCCATTTTCTCCCCCTCCCAATCCCTGGTAACCACCATTCTACTTGTTTCTATGTATCCAACTTTTTTTTTATTCCATATATAAGTGAGATCATGCAGAATTCTTCTTTCTATGCATGGCTTATTTCACAGCATAATGTCCTCCAGGTTCATCCATGTTGTTGCAAATAGTAGTATCTCCTTTTTTAAGGCTGAATGATATTCCATTATAGATATATACTACAATTTCTTTATCCATTCCTCGTTGATAGACACTTAGGTTGTTTCCATATCTTGGCTACTGTGAACAACGCTGCAGTCAACATGAGAGCACAGATATATCCATGTGGTGCTCATTTCATTTCCTTTGGGGTACATATTTGCAGAGGCATTTTTGAATCATATGGTAGTTCTATTTTTAATTTTCTTTTTTTTGAGACACAGTCTCAGTCTGTTGCCAGGGCTAGAATGCAGTGGCGTCATCATAGCTCACTTCGACCTCAAACTCCTATGCTCAAGCGATCCTCCTGCCTCAGCCTCCCAAGGAGCCAGGACTACAGGCATGTGTCACTAAACATGGATGATTTTTCTATTTTTTGTAAAGACAGGGCCTCACTATGTTGCTCAGGCTGGTCTTGAACTCCCGGACTCAAGTGACCCTCCTGCCTCAACCTCCCAAAGTGCCAGGATCACAGGCATGAGCCACCGCACCCAGCTTTATTCTTAATTTTCTGAGGAACTGCCATACTGTTTTCCAGTGGCTGTGTCAATTTACTTTCCCACCAACAGTGTACAAGGGTTCCCTTTGTGTGTGAGCAAATATTAACGTCTGCTCATCTTTAGCTGCCACCTATATATATATGGATGATTTCCAAATTGAACATCTTCTTTCCATATCTCTCTCCTGAGTTCCAAACTCACATTCTATCTATAAGAAATCTCTATTTTGATATTTGTACAAGGACTTCGACCTCATTATGACTAAAACCTGAATTCATTTTTTCACCCTTCCCCTCAATCTCTTCCTTCTCCTTTATTTCCCTCTTCGGTGAACACTAGGATTCTCCTTCCAATTATTTGTGTTAAATTTGCAGGTGTCGCAGCAAGCTGCTAATTGAACTGCTGTGTGTGCGTGCGGTGGAGGGGGAATTATTGAATATAACCATGTGCTTAAAATTAGGTAAGCATTTTTCACATATCATCTCATTTAATGCTTTGAATTAAACACAGAAGAAACCAAAGTTCATAGATTATTAGTATGCTAAACAGATTGCAAAGGCTGTCACACTATATGAAATTAACTAGAGAAATAATTGTTTAGAACATTAAAGTGTAAATGTTTAAAATTGCATAGTAACCCAATAAATTAATTTCTATTTATCTCACCTTATATCCAATATAAATGAAAATTAACTTATATTTGAGAAAAGCTGAGGTAAAGCAAATTTGCAAACATTGATTTACAAGTTTCCTTTATTTTTTTCCCAAAAACATTTCCCCTAATTCACAGTTCTCCCCTAGATAAGTTAAGACTTTTGACACTCTCAGGCATCAACACAGAGCAATAGATAACTCAGAGAAAGGTGATGGTTTCCCCATTCCTCAATTCCCTCTACTCCATTTCCAACAATTAAGATTTTAATTTCAAAATACACCCATAGGATCTTCAAACACCAGAAAAAAAAAACCATTCACAAAAACAAGGCACCCTACATACAGTAAAAACATTCCTTCTTTGTCAAGGTTTATTTTTCCAGTCTCCATGTGAGGCTGGTAGCTGGCAGTATCTTCTTTAGAGTTTTTCTTTATTGAAATATTTCATGTGGCTCTTTGGCTATCTAGGTACATTTTACAGCCTAAGAGTATAAAACCTAGAGCTGCGTTGCTGTGGGGCTGAACATGCTGACCTAGTCCTAAAGTTTTCTGTGCCTCTCAGCAGATCTCGGAGAGGCAAGGCAGATGGTTGCTGAGCACAGTGATTCCTGCCACTGCTCCTGGTCTCAGAGCCTCAATCGTGTTGACTGCAGCACTTGGTAAGGGAAGGAGTGCTGGTGTGAAGATGAACACCAAATAGCAGAGGGCCACATTCAACCCAAAGGCTTATAACCAGAGTGCAGGAACACCTGGGTTCCGTCACTGCATACTGCAGAGCCTACGCCAACCTCACAGGGGGCCCAAGGCATTCAGGCACCTACATGTTTTGGTGACCCTGTTCCCAATATTCTCAAGGGTCTCTCTGTATCCATAGTCTGTGCCTCCTTCTGTACTTGTGTGGCTACAGCAACAAGGAGGACTAGCAGAGAAAAAGCTGCAGGAGCAGATCCACCAGAAGTTCAACTGGGGCCTCTGTCAGGGCACAGTTTTCGAAAGCCCCTAAATGGTCTTGGGTGCCGCTTTCGTCTTTCCTTCTCCCCCTACTTCCTGCCCCCCAACCTTTGGTTTTTCTATTCTCCTCCATCCCTCCAGAGTGGAGAAAGCATCCTCCAGGAGATGCACAGCTGTGACCCCAGCTCCATCCCTGGAACCATCTTATTCATCCCTACTCCCTAGCACAGGCCTAGGCACATAGAAGCAAGTATTAATAATAAATATTTGCCAAATGAATGATGCTGCATCTCTCTATATCCAGAACATGATGTAAAACAGAACATAAGTGGTAGTGGACATAAAAAAAGGGATGCAGCATGTTTTAAGAATTAATCGATAAGTTAATAAATCTTCTATAAACTGAGAAGAGGAAGAATCAAGATAAAACAGAGAAGTACCATGATCATCTATGAGCAAGGGACCAAACTTCCGTGTTTACAGTGAAGAATAATCACTAAAAACTTTTTTACACCTCCTGACTTCTGTGTAGGGGAGGAGGGTCACACAGCTGACATTATAATACAGGAAGGGACAAATAATCTAAGAATCAGGAAGCCTGGGTCTTCTAAAACATTTACATACAGCCACTAATCACCTTGTTTTCAATTTCCCTCCTTTTTGATTATGCTAATGACACATACTGAGAACTGGAAAGATTCCAGTGGAGAAGAGATTGAAGCAGCTGTGAGGAAAAATAGGTTCTGGTCCGAGATTCATTCATTCACTTAGTTACTCAACAACTTTCACACTACAGGCCCTTTAGATGGGGACACAGAGCTGAACAAGACAGGTGTGGTACCTGCCTCATTAACGGGTGGTCTAGAGAGAATATCACTGCATGATACATGCTACACAAGGGTGCCAGGCGTTGGTGGCAGGGGGGAACCACAGGAGTCACCTGCCCCGGAGTTGAGAGTTCAGGGAAAGCATCTCAGAGGAAGTGATATCTAACCCAAGACTAGAAGAATGAGTAGAGTTTAGGGAGGCAAAAGAGGATGTACAGGGGAAGCAATCCAGGGGGAAAGTGTTCCAGAAGGAGCAGCATGTATTATACAAATGGGATTATCTTTTCATGTGACTTAGTGTAAAATTCCTCCCTTGTGTGCGCTCTTATTTTCAAATAAGAGGATGTGTAAATTATTGCTGGCACTTCCGTTAGGGCTCATTGCATAGATCATTTTTACAACTGTCTGGATTCCAAAAAGGTTTGCTTTTTCCACTTATTCAATAAAATCTCTCTCAGAATTCAATCTATCCCAGGTCAGCCCAAGAGCATGGCACTCAGTTTCCTGGTGATGTACTGTGGGTGGGGAGGATTTTTTAATTGGGAAAGATTTAATATTCCCTCAGCCTACCCCTAACTTTGTAACCTGAGAGACTAAAGTAAATGAGATGGATAGAGTTAACCCACTTTCTCTTAACTTGTGACTCCTACTAAATTTTAAATTGCTCTAGAGTAGGCTCCTGAATGCCCTACCCTTGCTTGGATATCCCAACATCAGACGTACTCTAGGTCTTTTTGTCTGCTCCTGCGACTCTGCACCAACCCTAGGATTCTGTTCAAATAAAGCACAGTCCCCCTCCCCCACCCCACACACAACTGGGCTGCAGAATGGTTAGACCACAGGCTTCAGCCGCAGACCGCCTGGATTTTGACTCTGGCAGCTATTAATTGTGCAGCCACAGGCAAATTACTTAACATCTTCCTGCTTAATTGCCTAATCTATGAAATAAATATAAGATAGGACCAACCTCATAGAGTTGTTTCCCCATATTCACTGAATAATCAGGCACCTGGCTAAACCTTCCTCTTTCCCCCAAAACCCTCCTATTATCCTGGAAGAATTTAGACCCTACATCCCAACCCATTCAAAACTCCAGCCTCCTGGAGATTTTTCTCCTGAAGTACCAGTGACCTTCGCATCGCATGTGCTTGACAAGCCACCTTGAGGGCCTCTCGAATTGCACCACATCAGAAAGACTGACATCTCACACCTACTTTCTAACCACAGCCGCTTCATCTTATTTCTTATACATTCCCTCTCATTACACCTCCCAGAAATTTTGAATTCAGTCACAAATCCAGTAAACAAAAACAGATTGAATGCCTTTTATGTTCCAGGCACTGTTCTTTGTTTCTGCCACTTTCTTTCAATGTATCAAACTCCTCCTAGCCCCAATGTTTTTTCCCCCCACTTACACCCCGTAGTTAATTATTTGAACTATTTTCTCCTCGGTGCTCCCTAACTCATGGAACACATGTTTTTCTTTTTGAAGTCTCCATTTCCTCAAAGGAAAGTATATATTAATTCTTCATTTGTCTCTTGGACAGTTTCATCTTTCTGAAGGTTAAAGAAGTAATCAGGAAAATTATCTCACTAGACACTGTGCATTACTGGAGGTTACAAGTTAATTTGTATTCTCACCTCATACCACATATCAAATAAATCCCAGGTTATTTATAGATTCAACTTTTTTTTAAATCTAACTATTACAACAAACGCAAGGGATATAGTTCCCATAAGAACATTTTTAAAAATGTAAAAGACCAGCTTCAGCTAAACAAGAGACAAATGGAAAAAACTCTTACAAACAGAATGATGATGGCTACTGAATCCACTTAACTATAGCACTAACCAAAAAACAAAATAAAACAAAACTATGGCGATTAGGATTAGCAAACAGAATGTAGATATTATAAACTGTGACAATGCGGAAATGTAAATTTAAAAAGTTGGAGGAAAGACAGGTGGAGATATTTTCTTATCATTTTTAGCCTGGCATTAAAAGATACTATTTAATATATTTTAATCATTAATATGATATTTACACATACAGTTTATTAAAACTTTTTTTTGTGGTGGCTCACGCCTGTAGTCCCAGCACTTTGGGAGGCCAAGGCAGGAGGATCACTTGAGGCTAGGAGTTCAAGATCAGCCTGGGCAACATAGCAAGACCCCATCTCTACAAAATATTTTTTAAAAATTAGCCAGGTGTAGTGGCACCTGCCTTTAGTCCCAGGGAGGCTGAGGCAGGAGGATCGCTCAAGCCCAGGAGTTCAGGGCTGCAGTGAGCTATGATTGCACCACTGCAATCAAGACTGAGCAAGGGAGCAACATCCTATCTTAAAAAAAAAAAAAAAAAAAGAAAATACTTTTTAAGGAAATAGGGGTAAGCACAAAGATAAATACACAAAAATACAGTAGTGAGGGGATGAAATTGGGGCAAGGTAAGCAAATATTTTGGTCATGCTTATGTTAGGGAATGTAATAAGTACTGCCAAATAAAGAAAAGATAAAGTATTTTACAAAAATTTATTGCACATATCAATTTATGTTATTTATTAAAAAAAAAAAAAAAAAAAAAGCATGGCCAGCACGGTGGCTCACGCCTATAATCCTGGCACTCTGGGAGGCCGAGGTAGGAGGAGGATTGCTTGAGCTAAGGAGTTTGAGACCAGCCTGAGCAAGTGCGGGACCCCATCTCTACTAAAAATAGAAAAATTAGCTGAGCATCATGGCACGCACCTATAGTCCCAGCTACTCAGGAGACTGAGGCAGAAGGATGGCTTGAGCCCAGTAGTTTGAGACTGTAGTTAACTATAATGACGCCGCTGCACTCTAGCCTAGGCAACAGAGCAAGACCCTGTCTCGGAAAGAAAAGAAAAGAAGGGGAGGGGAGGGGAGGGGAGGGGAGAGGAGGGAAGGAACCTTTAAAAATGCAAATAGAATTAGGTCATGCAACAAACTTTTTCAATGGCTTCCCATCAAATGGAGAATAAAATCTAAATGCCTTACCATGCTTATAAGACCCAGCATAATCTCTCTATGCGTCTCTTCTCTCAAATGCCATCCTGCTCACTACTGTAGTCATGGCTTTCTTGCTCTCCTTGAACAGGCCAAGCTCATTCTAGTGTCAGGGCCTTTGCACTAGCTGCACTACTTCCAGTTGCAATGCTCTTCACCCAGATCTTTGCCTGGATCTTTCCCTCACTTTATCCATCTCCTCAGAAGACCTATGCAGACCATCTTATCTAAGATCCCCCTCCAACACTGACAACGATTTACTTACTTATCTGTCTCCCTTTTTCAACATAAGCTCCATGAAGGAAGGGACATTCATGATCTTATTCCCTAGCACTTAGAAGGGCACTTGACCAAAGAGTGGGTACCCAATAATATTAGTTGAATAAATGAAATGTCTGCAAAGTGCCAGGCATCATGCTAGGCACTGGGGACACAGTGGTGTGCTAGCACCTGGTCTTAGGGAGCTTGTATTCGAGAGGAGGTATCTGAGGCTGACAGACAGACCCTGTGGGTGTGTGGTAGGGGGAAGGGGGGGTCATGGAAGGCTTCCTTGAGAAAACAGTATTTGAGTTGATATATAAAAGTTGGGCACATGGAAGAGATAGGGTGGGGGGAGAGAAAAAGAAGACCATGTGGAGATCCATGGCTATATCACAGTGCCATAGGAGGGGGAGAGTGATATGAAATGGAGCTGGAGAGGCAGGCAGGGGGCAGGCAGAGGCTATGTCAAAGCTTTTCAGTCTACTATAAGGAGATAATAGACCAGTGAAGGCTGCTGTGGTGTAGGGAAGTGGGCAGGGGAACATAATCAGATTCGCCTATTTTTGAAAGATCAATCAAGCTGCAAATTGGATAACAGATTGGAGTGGGTCAAGAGTATATGATTTGGGGTATGATAAAAATTAGATGGCAGTGATGGTTGCATAAGTCTGTAAATATACTTAAAACAATTGAATCATACACTTGAAATGGGTGGATTTTATGGTGTATGAATTATGTCACAATAAAGCTGTGTTTGTTTTTTTAAACAAAAGAGAATATGTAAAGAGATGAGTTTTCAGCCTATTCTTATAGCCTGGATGATAGGATGATAATATGAGCCAGGGTGGCAGTGGCAGAAATAAAAAGAAGTAGACAAACTCAAAGGATATTTAGTAGGCAAAATACAATGATTGATGGAGAGTCAGTGAGATGCAGGGGTTAAGAATATATTAATACTTGTAGGGCTGGGCGGGGTGGCTCAAGCCTATAGTCCCGGTGCTTTGGGAGGCCAAGGCGGGAGGATCACTTGAGGCCAGGAGTTCAAGACCAGCCTGGGCAACATAGTGAGACCCTGTCTCTACAAAAAATTTAAAAATTAGCCAAGCATAGTGGTCCTAACTACTCAGGAGGCTGAGGTGGGAGGACTGCTTGAGTGCAGGAGTTGGAGGCTGCAGTGAGCTATGATTATGCCACTTTAATCCAGCCTGGGCAACAGAGAGAGACTCTGTCTCCAAAAAAAAAAAAAAGAAAGACAGAAAGAAAAGAAATGGATAACTTCTAACACTCATATGATCAGATGATTTTCATCAAGAGTGCCAAGACAATTGAATGGGGAAAGGATAGTCTTTTCAACAAATGGCATTGAGAAAAGAGAAAATCAGATATCTACATGCAAAAGAATGATGTTGGACCCTTATCTTACACTATATTAAAAAATTAATTCAAAATAAATCAAAGATCTAAATACATGACCTGAATCTATAAAACTCTTAGAAGAAAACAGAGGAAAGCTTTATAACATTGGATTTTGCAATTATTTCTTGAATATGATACTCCAAGCACAGGTAACAAAAGCTAAAATAGATAAACTGGACTATATCAAAATTAAAAATTATGCATCAATGGACAACAATCAACGGAGTGAAAAGGCAACCTACAAAATAGGAGAAAATATTTCCAAATCATATATGTGATAAGGAGTTAATATCCAGAATATATAAAGAACCCCCACAACTCAACAACAACAACAAAAATTAAAAATGGGCAAAGGACTTAAATAGACATTTCTCCAAAGGACATACACAAATGGTCAACAAGCATATGAAAAGATGTTCAAAATTACTAATCATTAGGGAAATGCAAATCAAAACCGCAATGAGATATCACCACATATCCATTAAGATGGCTGCTATCAAACAAAAAAATCAAACAAACAGGCCGGGCGCAGTGGCTCATGCCTGTAATCCTAGCACTCTGGGCGGCCGAGGCGGGTGGATTGCTCGAGGTCAGGAGTTTGAGAGCAGCCTGAGCAAGAGCGAGACCTCGTCTCTACTAAAAATAGAAAGAAATTATCTGGCCAACTAAAAATATACATAGAAAAAATTAGCCGGGCATGGTGGCGCATGCCTGTAGTCCCAGCTACTCGGGAGGCTGAGGCAGTAGGATCGCTTAAGCCCAGGAGTTTCAGGTTGCTGTGAGCTAGGCTGACGCCACGGCACTCACTCTAGCCCGGGCAACAGAGCAAGACTCTGTCTCAAAAAAAAACAACAAAAAAAAAATCAAACAAACAAAAAAAGAAAATAACAAGTGTTGGCAAGAATGTAGAGAAATTAGAACTCTTGTGTACTATTCGCAGGAATATAAAATGGTACAGACATTATGGAAAACAGTATGGTGGTTCCTCAAAAAATTAAAAATAGAATTATCAGATGACTCAGCAATACTGCTTCTAAGTATATGTTCAAAGTAATTGAAGCAAAGTTTCAAGAGATATTTACACACCCACACTCACAGCAGCATTATTCACAGTAGCCAAGAGGTGGAATCACTCAAATATCCATTGATGAATGAATGGATAAACAAAAACAAAACGTGGTATATAAAATGGAATATTATTAGCCTTAAAAGAAAAGAAAATTCTATTACATGGTATACAACATGAGCAAAACATGAGGATATTATGCTAAGTAAAATTAGCCAGTCACAAAAAGAAAAATACTGTATGATTTCACTATTATGAGGTATCTAGAATAGTCAAACTCATACAAACAGAAAAATGGTGGTTGCCGGGGTTCACAGGGAGGGTGGACTAGGGAGTTTTTGTTTAATGGGCATAGAATTTCAGTAATTTAGTTAAAGAGCACCAGTCCCTCAACAACATGGTTCAAATTTCAGTTACCATGTACATTAAATATGAGTAATTGCTTAAAGTACAAACTTCACTGCTAGCTCCTCAGTACACAAACCACTGTATAAATAACAGACAGGCACTGTGGTCAGGGACCAATCACTTCACTCTTTCCAAGTCTGCCAGTGACTGGCCACTGTGTGTCATTCAGTTCAGGCAGAGACAGCAAAGTGTGTAGTTGTGTTGTTTCCTTGTCTCCCAATGATAAATCTCAGTAACATTTTACAAAATGGGATAATCGAAAGAGGGAATTGGCCAGCCAAGATGAAACTACAGCAAAGAAACAAAAAGTGATGCCACTGAAAGTGAAATGCTAATTGAACATAAATGGAGTTACAGAAGAAAGAGCTGACCATGGGAATGTTGACATGCTACTGTTTGAAAGACTCCAGATACGACACCTGAGAGACGTCATGAAGGTGAACTTAATGGACATAAAGAAAACTGGTTGTAACAAAAAGGTCCCAGGGGAAGTGACACCAGCAAAAAAGTTCACACTAATGAACTCTTGGAGATACTTCACAAGATTGAAAGAGGAAAGAATAAAATGTTGGAAGCTGATCCAAACACAGAAAGGAGTACGACAAACAGAAATGATGCTTGCTTCATATGGTAAGTTATACGATAAGAGGGCAAGCACTGTTCAAACTACTTTTAAGTTTTTTAAAATAAAATGCAACTTTAATTTTCAATGTTTCTAATGTCTTAAATTACAGTGTACTATAAATAGATATTAGTATTTCTATTTTCTCACTTCTAAATTCATTAACAAAATTTTATAAATTTGATAAAAAATTTTAAATGTCCTAGGACAATCATAATCTTTCCTATTGATTATTAAAATTGCTTTGCATACTTTTAGCTTGCATCGTCCTATACAATTATGCAAAGCAACGACTTCCTGTATTCCTTATTCCTTATTTAAAAAGTTAATACAAGTACTTGGGTTACAGCCTTACCAGGTGCATTGCCCACTGCTCAAGAGGAAGCCAATACACTCAGACAACGGGTTACAGCAGAGAAAAGTTTAATATCACAGGTGCCATGCAAGGAGATAGAAGAAGTTCTCAAATCTGTCTCCCTGAGAATTTGCGAGAAAGGGTTTTTAAAGATAGTTTGGCAGGCAAAGGGCTAGGCAATTGGGCCTGCTAATTGGCTGGGTTCATAGCAGAACGACAGGGGTGTAGAAATTTTCTTCTTTTCTGAGGCGGTTCTTGCGTAGGGGTCATAAGAGCAGTTGAGTTAATTCCTTGGTATGGGCCACCTGTCTGGGTGGGTCAGCTGTTCCACCAGAATACAGAGCCTGGAAGACATCTCAAAAACTAACCTTAGGTTTCACAAGGGTGATGTTATCTATGGGAGCAATGAAGAAAGCTGAGTGTTTATGACCATCAGCTCTATCTGCAGTCCCCAACCCCCAACCCTGCAGTACTGGTCCACAGCCTGTTAGGGACTGGGCCACAAAGCTCCACCACTCCTTCTACCCCTGTCCATGGAAAAACTGTCTTCCATGAAACCAGTCCCTAGTGCCAAAAAGGTTGGGAGCCACCGAGCTATATGACTCCTGAGTAGTAAGGAATTATAGGAAAGCGAGCTAGTGAACAATGGCTGGTTGTGTGTGTGTGTGTGTGTGTGTGTGTTTTTACACACACACACACACACACACACACTACATTTCCCATCGTGTGGCCCTTTATTATTGATAATTTTATAAAGGGCAGTTTCAACAGTGTTTGTCACACAGTAAGTACTCAATAAATGTCACCTATTATTTCAAAGACATTACATACCATTTTTAATCTTTATTGCAAAACATTTTTTTTAATGTCTGTATTTGCTGCTCCTATTTCCTTCCTTCTATTCTCTCTTGAAATCATTCCAATCAGGCTTTTGTCCACACCCCTTCACCAAAACTGCTCTCATCTGCTGACTGGCTAAATCGAGCGACAGCTGTTATGTCTTCCTTGATATACTTGACAACAGTGTTTAATTCAATTAATCACAATAAAGTGGTTTCTAAACACCGGACTCCCCCGGTTTCTTCCTACCTTATAGGCTGATCCTTTTCCATTTCCTTTGCTAGTCAGTCTCTCTCTCTCTGACATCTACACATCAGAGTGCCCTGGGGCTCAGTCTTTGGATTTCTTCTCTAACTACAATCACTCCTTTAGTGATCACATCCAATCTCATGATTTGAAATGCCATGCATAAATGGATGACTCCCAAATCTATCTCCAGCCCTGACCTTTCTCCTAAAACCCAAACTTGTATGTCCACTACCTAATCTACATCTCTCCCTGGATGGCTAACAAGCAACTGAAACTTAACTGTGAAAAAGCAAACTGATTTTCCCTCCACGACCTCTTTGTCCTCCTGTATTTTTCTCTGTTCCATAAAGGACACCTTCATTTACTGAAACCTTGAATGTATATTTCTCTTTCTCTTTCTCTCTCTCTCGCTCTCTATCTCTCCCCCTCACTCCCCTTTCTCCCTCCCCACCTTCCCTCTCATCCCAACACTCTCTCTCAAACACACATATAAGCCCATCAGCATATTCTATCAATTTTATCTTCTAATTACTAGAATTATTCCCATTTTACAGATGAAGAAACTGAGCCACAGAAAAACTACTTACTGGCCCAAGGTCACAGAATTAATTAGTAGTAAAACTAGGATTTGAACCCAGATAATCTGGCTTTAGAGTTTTAAAATGGCTATTTCCTCAATCCTAGTCATCAAATTTTCCAAAAAATTGAGACGTAATTTCAAAATTGCTTTTTATTAAGATAAACAATTTCTAAAAGTTTCTTCCAATTAAACAATTCAAGGTACCCTAAATACAAAACAGCTTTGTAAACCAAAACAGTCTGTAACAGAATTTTCTGTTCAGTTTTATAACCTCTGTATATATAATTCTTGAAAATTGGGATCATACTTTTTTCTGTTTTTTAATTTGTTTTTAAATTAACAATGTATCATAACCCTTTATCCATTATAATGGAGTTCCTTAGTTAAAATTAAACTTCAATTTTTTGAAACCTTGTGGATTAGAAGTAACGAAATTTGCCATTTTAAAGCTATATATAGTTTTTCTATTTCTCTAGATATAGATTATTGAATTCACCTTTAACACACTGCTTGTTTTTACAAAAACATTCTTTGATGTTGCAAAGATGAGGCAAAAAACTGTGAAACAAAGTAACAAATGTAAGAACCCATGTTTGCTCATCTCTACTTGCCCAACATAATTTCACAAAGTCCCCGACTGTGTGACAACCTGCAGCTTTCTGGAAAGACACTTAGAAGACAAAACAGGATAGGACACATGGGCCCCCATGTCTCTAGCTTGAGTCACTGTATATCTTCAAAGATAAACGACCCTAGCCCCTGCCTTTTCCTACATATAAAGTGACATCTGATGGGGTTAGTGATTATGCCTCCGTACTCTATAACCAGGTGTTCTCCTGCACCCAGACTCTGATGGGACTGTTCATGTGCTGAACCTCCACCACCGGTACACACAAGCAGTGGCTGAAACACTGCCAGAGCAGTGATGGAACCTCTCCAAAGGGCTGCTCCCAGGCTGCAGGCCTCAGTCTGTAGTCCTCGGTAAGACTTTTGATTAAAACTAACTTTAATTCCTTAAAAGCTTGATTTTTTTTCCCCTTTACTCAACATAACCTATTCTGAAGAAGGAAATGTTGAGAAAATCAAAAACTAATATTGCTCCACAAAGAAGCAAAACTATATATGCTTGATACAATCTAATCTGATTTAATCACTGTCCAAAGACTGACTTGGGGAAAGTAGTATTTGGGGAAACGCTCAGAAAAATCCTGACACCCTCATCATCACCTAATATTCCTTTTCTTAGAGAAAGAGATGAAATTAGCAGATTATGATTATCTCTTATTCTTCAGTTATAGCAATGCCTATCTGCCTCTTTCCCAGATGTTCTACACTTCAAGAATGAAAAAAATCACACTTTAAAAATCACTTACTCAAAAACCTCTTTGAAGACTATGCTGATATTTTATTAGAAAATAGTTTAGAAAATATATTTAATACATTTTATTAGACTTTTTTTTAGAGATAGGATCTCACTCTGTCACCGAGGCTGGAGTGCAGGGGTGCAATCAAAGCTCACTGTAGCCTTGTATTCCTGGGCTCAAGTGATCCTCAGCCTCCTGAGTAGCTGGGACTATAGGTGCACACCACCACACCCAGCTAATTTTTTTTTAAGGAGACAGGATCTCACTATGTTGCCCAGGCTGGTCTTGAACTCCTGGGCCTCAAGCAATCTTCCCACCTTGGCCTCCCTAAGTGCTGGGATTACAGGCATGAGCCACCATGCCCAGCTGAAAAGAGATTTTAAAAAATGCAAAACAAAACTTGCATTGGAAAGGATGCAGAGAAAAGGGAACTCTCACACACTGTTGGTGGGAATGCAAATTAATGTAACCTCAACGGAAAACAGTATAGAGATTTCTTAAAGAACTAAAAATAGAACTACCATATGATCCAGCAATCCCACTTCTGGGTATGTACTCAAAGGAAAAGAAATCAATATATTAAAAAAAGATACCTGCACTCATATGTTTATCATGGCACTATTCATAATAGCAAAGATGTGGAATCAACCTAAGTATCCATCCTAAGTACCCAATGGAAGACTGGATCAAGAAAATATACAGCTATAAAAAAGAATGAAATCATGGGTAAGACTGTAGGCCACTATCTTAAGTGAAACAACCCAGACACAGAAAGACAAAGCATGTTCTCACTCATAAGTAGGAGCTAAATAATATGTACACATGGAAGCAGAGTGTGAAACAATGGATAGTGGAGATTCAGAAGGGTGAGGGGGTGGGAGGGGGGTTAACAAAAACAAACTTGCCCCTCATTTCCCAAACAAGGAAAGCCAGTTATGATAGAATGACATCATGGACCCATGTGCCTGCCATGAGAAGACAAGAAAAGGCCATACTTGCTCCATTTGAAACAGTTGTCTGCCATTAGGCAGAGCCTCCAGGATTGGGATTAGTGCCCTTATAAAAGAGAACACACAGCTAGCTCACCCTTCCACCACATAAGGACACAGCAAGAAGGTGTCATCTATGAACTACAAAGTGGGCCCTCACCAGACACCGAACTGCCAGCACTTTGATCTTGGACTTTTGAGCCTCCAGAACTGTGAGAAATAAATTTCCATTACTTATAAGCCACCCAGTGTACAATATACTGTTATAGCAGCCTAAACAGACTACAACATACCCCCACCACTCTTTAGAAGGTTTAGGGAAATTAAAAGAGTGAGAGACAGCTAGATAAAGAAAGCCATGACATACAACTTTGCAGTCTGTGTCATGTGTGTTCTGTCTTCCAAGCCTGTGCATACTAGTGTAAGGCTGCTTCAGCTCACAGAAAGAGGTGCCTTTTCGTAATCTGCACAGAGACTCTGCATGTGCTAGAAGTAGCCATGGGGCTGGAAACCAAACGTTGCTTAGCATTGCATTTTTTTTTACACTGTTTAAGTCTATGTAACAGCTTGTCTCACACCAAGAGAGAACACTCGAATAGGTTAGACTTTCTTGCTATAGCAAGCTCAGCATTGCCTTTTATTGTCAATCGAAAGTACTAAACCCTTTGATTTCTCTTCATGTCCTCAAATTTCCAAATAATGGAGGATTAAAAGAAACAAAGTAAGTCTAAGACCAAAAAGTGGGAGTTACCGCTAATTTGGGCAAACCTGTAAGAGACAGTATACACTATTTCTAATGTGGGGGGCGGAGGGCTGGAGGGGTGTGTGTTTGTTTTTTGCTTTTATTCTCTTCAGTCCCTAGGAAATACAATTTTCCTGAAAGGCATCATGCCCTGGTGACTTAGCCAAGTTTTTCTATAGGCTGATCATCATATCATCTAAATTGTTTACCAAGGCTGGCATTAATGACTGACAACATATTTGAAAGAGATAAGGCCAGGCTCAAGACCAACCAATGGGAACTGAACAACAACGGCAGCTGCTCCGGTGTCCTGATTGAAAGGGCTTTCTTGATCATATTAGAAATGAGATGAGGACATGGTGTTTTCTGTGCTTTTTGTTGGTTGTACTTTATTATTAATTTCCAGTTTTATTGTTCTATGACCCAAATGAAGAGTTTATATATGACAAATAAGATCAATTTTTGCAAATGCTCCATAAACATTTAAAGAATCTGTAGCCTCTAAATGAGGACATACTATTAATTCTGCTATTTATACCATTATATGTGTTTTACATACTTAGTCCGTAAAAAAATACTACTGTTTTTCAACAAATGGTGCTGGAACAATTGAATATTCATATGCAACAAGTGAACTTCAATTCATACCTCACATCATCACAAAAAATTAACTAAAAATGAATTATATACTTTGGAGTAAATCCTAAACCTATAAGCTTCTAGAGGAAAACAAAGGATAAAATCTTTATGCCCTTGTCTAGGCAAAGATTTCTTAGATATGACAACAAAATTTTTTGCTAAGAAAAAGTTGATGAAGTGGACTTAATCAAAATTAAGAAATTCTCTAAATGGGACCACCTCCACAGCTGCTCAACCTAAAACAGGTGGGCTGAGAGTGGGGGTGGTCCTATTAAAAAAAAAAAAAAAGAAATTCTCTTAGAAAAACACTGTTAGTAGAATGAAAATACGTGCCAGACTGGGAGAAAATATTTGCCAATCACATATCTGATAAAGGACTTGAATCCGAAATAAAAAGAACTCTCAAAACTCAGAGAACAAACAACTCGTGATGGTTAATTTTAAGTGCCAACTTGGCTAAGCCATGGTACTCTGTTTTTGGTCAAACACCAGTCCAGATGTTGCTATAAAAGTATTTTAAATGTAATTAACATTTAAGACAGTAGACTTTGAGTAAAGCAGATTACTCTCCAGAATGTAGTTGGGCCTCATACAGTCAGGTGAAGGAAGAGGAAGGCCTTAAGAGAAAAAAGTGAGGTCCCACAAGGAAGAAGGAATTCTGCCTCCAGACTGCCTTTGGACTTGAGACTGCATCAGCTCTGCCCAGGTCCCCCAGCCTGCCCGACAGATTTTAGACTTTCTAGCCCCCACAATAATGTGAGCCAGTTCTTTAAACCATGTACCTCCCTCTCTCTGTATACATCACACACACACATTCTATTGGTTCTGTTTCTAAATGGGCAAAATATCTGAACAGAAATTTCACCAAAGAACACATACAGATGACAAAACATGAAAAGATACTCAACATCATTAGTCTTTCACATTAGGAAAATGCAAGTTAAAACTACAATGAGATACCACTATATGCCTATAAAAATGTCTGAAATTCTAATGACTAACCATACTAACTGTTGGTGAGGATATGGAGCAACTGGAACTTGCTCACATAGCTGGTGAGAAGGTAAAATGGAATAATAACGACTTAGCAATTTCTTAAAATGTCAAACATATACTCATCATACGACCCAACCATTCTATTCCTAGGTATTTTCCCAAGAGAAACAAGAGCATATGTCCATGCAAAGACTTGTTTACGAATGTTCATAGTATCTTTCTTTGTAATAGCCAAAAACTGGAAATAACCCAAATGTCCATCAAAAGGTGAATGGATAAATAAATCGTGATATATCCATACAATGAAATGCTACATAGCAACCAAAAAGGAAGGAATTGTTGTTACTTGCAACAACATGGACATCACAAAATAAATATTCTGCATGAAAGAAGACATACAAAACAAAGAGTACATACAGTATGATTTTATTTACATAAAACACCAGAAGATGCAAATTCATCCATAGTGACAGAAAAGCAGATCAGTGGTTGACTAGGAACTGGAGGAAAGGCAGGGAGTGGTAGATGGAAGGATTATTAACAAGCATGAGAAAACTTCTGGAGTGGTAGACATGCTCATTATCTTGACTGTGGCATTATTTCACAGGTATAAACATGTATCAAAATTTAAGCAACTATACACTTTACATTTGTGAACTTTCTTGTAAGTTAATTATACTTCAATAAGGCTGGATTTTTTTTTCTTTTTTTAAAACCCAAAATTGAAGACATTTAAGGCTGTTTTTAAAAAATTACTACTATATTTAAATTATTCCTTATATGTCTAAAAGTTTTTGTTTTACCTATTTCAAGGTTATATTATTTAGTGTCCAAAGTTTTGTACCTAAAATATTTTCATTGTGAATTATACTTTTCCATTAAAAAAGTATTCTCCCTATAAATCATTTTACCTTAAATTTTACTTAGGCTCATAGTAATGCCATAGCTCCTCTCTGTAAAGCCTGCATTTGTCTAGCATGCACCTTTCCCTTTGACCAGGCCTCTCCATTAGCTGTATGACACTGGGCAAGTTACCTATCTGCCTCAATTTCCTCACTTGAAAAATGAGCAGCTTTCATGGGGTTGCTATGAGAAGTAAATGCATTAATACTTGTTAAATACATAAAACAAGGTTTTACAATCTAGACACTGTATTTGGGGACTGATAATTCTCTGTTGTGGTGTCTATCCTCTGCATTTTAGAATGTTTAGCAGAATCCTTGGTCTCTAACCCACTAGATGTGAGTAGCAGCCCCCTCCCACTTGAACCAACCAAATGTCTCCAGACATTTCCAAACGTCCCCCATCAGGGGGAGGGAGAACAAAACCACCTCCAGTCAAGAACCACTAATTGAAAACAATGCCTGGGATATAATAAAGGCTAGATAAGTGTTTGTTAAATAATTGTTCTGCGGTGATTATTATGGGGCTCTTTCTCCTTTCTAAGGCCACTGGCCACTGCCCCACGCAACAGTCCAGTGGTGTCAGTGAGAAGCCCCATTGCCCAGAGATGACACCTTGATGTGGCCTCTCAGCCCACTGCTTCAGATGCTGTTGATTCACTGCACGGAGAGCTCACTTTCTGTCCCGCAGCCCACCCCCACCTTTAGCTCTCATCCCGCTAAATGAGGGGATATCAGTGGGGTTCTCCCATAATTTCCTCTGCGTATTTCCTGGGAGTCTGATGGGTCTTCAGGAAGCAGTATTGCAGGCTACTTCTAATGTCTTCTTTCACCATGGCTCCTCCTGCTCTACAGTTCACAGATGGTCTCTAGTATTGAGGCATGGGGATGGCCTTCCTCCCATTTCCATAGCCTATTTAGGATCTGTCCCTATTTTGGGAATGTGGGGAAGCCTGTGCAGGCTTACATATTTCCTATGCCTTTTTCCTACATATTTTTAGGATTAGAATAGATCTCCTTAAAAAAGACCTTTTTTCCCCCAAAAAGATTTAGCTTTTCTCAGTCAAAAACGTGGAACAGATTGGATTTTAGTAGAAAAACAATGTGCTTAGAAACTCTTGGTAGGAACTAAAACATGTAAAAAAGAAAAACTGCAAAATATTTTTACCATCACAATATAAAAATACTAGCAGTTTATAGATTTATTATTAAACTAAATTTCTGAAGCTCTGACCTTTGACAAATGTCAATGCTATGCTTTCACTATAGATAGATGTTTTCCCTGGGATTACTTGATAAAGTATGCACAGTATATTGAAGTCACTTGAGACAAAATTTTGCAAGGAGTCAGAAGGTTATAGATTCTTGACATGCTTAAATTTGAGGTCACTATTGTATTACAAGGAAGATTATATTTCAGAGTTATCTACTATCCAAGAGCTGTCTGAACAGATGTGCTATTTATTGACTTACGGAACTGGCGAGGATCAGAGCTCACATACTTCCACCTCCAACTAGATTCTGCAATCTGGGCTACATCATCGCTGCCAAATGATCATCTTCTCCCTGCAATAAAAGAAGACTAAACTGCTCTACATGAAATAAGAAGAAAAGGCTGGGAATATTTGCTCCTGAAGAAGAGGAAGAAAAGAAGAAAAGCAAAAAGAGTAAGTTGAAATAAAAAAAGCAAATACCAAATTGGGGAGAAAATAATTGCAACAGCTGATGATACCACCCTAAATATATAAACAGGTTTTACAAATTAATTAAAAAAAATAAAAACACTGCTTCAACAATAGACAATTAGTAAAGAGCATAAACAATTCACATAGAATGAAAATTGGACAGTATGTGTATAAAAAAGTTAAACTTTACTTACAAGTAAAGGAATAAATATAACAGAAAAAAAAAAATATATATATATATATATCTACCTTCAAATTGCCAAAAATTGTTTTTGAGTGTTAGACAATACTGCTCACCCTGGGACAAGGAAATGGGCACTCTCATACACTGTTAGTGGTAATCTCAATTAATGCCAAACAATACATATAAACACAAAATCATAGTCTATTTTGTAATATCATTAAAATTACAGTACTAAGAAGCCTTAGGTTGTCAAAAACAGAGATATTAAGATCAAGACTATAATACAGAAAGGAAAAATGAAGTAGAGAGTTTCAGAATTGCAACACCAAAATTATTTTCATTGCAGGTATTTTTATTCATCTAAGTACATTTTCTTATATCAAGCTACAAATAAATTTATTCAATAACTGTCATAAAAATTACCTTCATACAGACTATATTTTCTAAGTAATGTAGCACTATTATTAAAAAAAAGAAAGAGATTGAACAATCCTATATGCCTGAAAACTAAAATGGTCTACTAAATAACACTTGTTTTAAAGAAAAAAGCATGAGGGAAATTGAGGGAAATTTTTAAAAGACTTCAAGCTAAATAAAAGCAGTATTTGAAGAATTTGTGGTATATAGCTACAACTATTAGAGAAAAATATTTTCATGTAATTAATAAGACAATGAATAATAATAAATGTTTATTGAGTATTTTCTATACACAATGCAGTTGTTAAGGTCTTCATACGTTATCACATTTAAACTTTTAAATTTTTTTTTTTGGAGATGGGGTCTCATTATATTGCCCAGATTGGTCTCAAATTCCTGGGCTCAAGCAATCCTCCCACCTCAGCCTCCCAAGTAGCCAGAACTACATAATGGTAATTTTTGTTGTAAAATATGTAATGCATATCTATGAAAATAAAACATATGCATATATAAGAAGAAAAAGCAAACATGTGGGCAAACATATTTAGTGTAAGGAAGATAGTGCCAAAACCTTAGAAACTTCCTATTCCTATTCCAATCACATACTCTCCCTCTCTCACAAAGGTAAGCCCCTATCCTGACTTTAATTACTTACTTGTTGTTCCATTTATGTATACGTTCCTAAAAATACACTGCTTAATTTTGTCTGTTCTTTTAGTTTAAACCAAATCATATTATATGTATTCTTTAGTAGCCTGCTTATTTTGTTCAACAATTGCCTATAAAATTCATCCATGTTGCTGCATGTAGCTACAGATGTTTTCACTGCAGTGTCATGTAAACATACTACAATTAATTATGAATTCTACTGATGTTAAATACTTGGGTTATTCTTATTTTATGGCTACTATGAATATATTTACACTTGTCTTCTTGTGCATACGTGCAAGACTTTCTCTAGGTTAAATATCTAGAAGTAGAACCACTGGATCTCAGGATAGCCACACATTTAAATTTACTAACTAATGTCAAATTAATCTCTGAAGTATTAGGTTCTTAAGTACGGAATGTCCGATCTCCTAAAGTACTAAGTTCGACAGTTGAGATCTCTGACGTTTCACTTTGACACTTCTTGTATTTTTTTTTTGTTTGTTTGCTTTTTATTGTGAAGGTAACCTCATTCTTTCAAACGCACATTTTGGTTTGTGATTATCTTTCCAAATTTTTTTTAGAGCAATTTTTGTGAAACCATGGATAAGTCAAAAATTTGTGTTATTTTCAAATACGAGTTTTGTCGTGGAACCAATGCAGTGCAGACAGCTCGAAATATCAACAAAGTGTTTGGAAAGGACGTGGCTGATAAACACACAATACATCAATGGTTTGATAAATTTGGTGACTTTAACCTTGAGCCATGTGGGTGACCTGAGACCAAGGTGAATAATGATGAGCTGAAAGCTGCAGTGGAAGTGAATCCATCTCGACCTATGCGTGAATTAGCAGCAAGGTTTGACGTTACTATTCTGACCATATTGGACCATTTGAAACAAATTGTCAAGGTAAAGAAGCTGGATAGATGGGTACCACATGAATTAAACAAGCATCAGAAGAGAAATCATCTTGAAGCTTGCCTTTCTTTGCTGTCACAACATAAAAGTGAACCATTTCTACACCGTATTGTTCTGTGATGAAAAATGGATTGTTCTTGACAATCATAAGCCTTCCCCAGAACAGCTGGATAAAGATGAAGTGCTGAAACACAGCCCAAAACCGAATATTCATCAGAAAAAGCTAACGGTGTCTGGTGGTCCAGCGCCGGCATTATCCACTATAGCTTCATGAAACCTGGTCAATCATTTGCAGCTGATGTCTACTGCAGCTGTACCAATCGAACGAAATAATGAGGATGCTTGAGATTAAGCAGCCAAGATTGGTCAATAGAGACAGGCCAATCCTCTTGCAAGACCACATGTTGCAAAAAACAGCACTGCTCAAACTACAGAGGCTGGACTGGGAAACTCTGTCACCCACCATATTCACCAGACCTTGCACCAACTGACTACCACTTCTTCCAGGCTGTGGACCACATCTTGCAAGGAAAAATATTCAATTCTGAACAAGCTGTGGAAAATGCCTTTCACAAAAACCAGCTACCATTAAGATGGCAAAACTGTGTCAATAGTTTAGGGACATACTTTGATTAACTGAACTGTTTCTTGTTTGAGATATAATGAACTAAACTTTTGATTCAAAATCGGACATTTCATATTTAATGACCTAATGGTTGAACCAATTTACATTCTCACCAGTAAGTGCTTGAGACGGTCCACACACTTAGCCCCAGGTGTTATCAGATAATACAAATGCCCATCTGGTGGGGATGTAAGTTTCTTGTAGTTAAAACTTGAATTTCCTAATAGTGAGGTGAACATTTTTTCCTATTAATATTTTTTGGACAGTCAAGTTTCCTCTTTTATGAAATACCTGTTCTCACATTGTCTCTATTTGTCTATTAGGTTTCTAGGTTTCTTTTTTTGTTGTTTGTTTTTGGGTAGGCATTCTTTATGTATATTGGGTATCAGTTTTTGTCAATTATATGATGTGCAATTATCTTCACCTGGTTTGTGGCTTTTTTTTTTAAGAGATGGGGTCTTGCTCTGTCACACAGGCTGACAGACTGGACGGCAGTGGCACAATCATAGGATCATAGCTCACCACAACCTCAAACTCAGCACAAGCAATCCTCCTGTCTCAGCCTCCCCCGTAGCTGGGACTAAAAACACACATCACACCTGGCCTTGTGTCTTCTTTATAGTAGATTCACAGAAAAGAAATTCTTCATTTTAATGCAATGAAATTTATCAATCATTTCCATTATGCTCCATGTATGTGTGCCCACGTGTGCAGCTTTTGTTAAATTTATTCCTATGTATTTCATATTTTTCTATGCTATTGTAAATAGCATGTTTTTAAATTTTCATTTTCAACTGATTTTTGTATTCAGATGCTCCTCAAATTATGATGGGGTTATGTCCTGATAAACCCATTGTAACTTTAAAATATTATGTCAGAAATGTATTTAATACTCCAATAAATCCACTGTAAAATTGAAAAATTGTAAGTTGAACCATCAGAAGTTGGAGATTATCTATAGTGGGTTTTATATCCAATTAACTTGCTAAATTCTTAGTTCTAAAAAATATTTTGTACATTCTTTTGGGTTTCCATATAGGTAATTAAATCATCTATGGATAATGAGTTTAATACTTGCTTCACAATCTTAACATCTTTTATTTCTTTTTATTGACTTACTATGTTGGCAAGATCCAGCATGATGATCAATAGAATTGGTAGTGCATCCTTGACAAGTTCTCAGTCTCGGAAATGCTTTGAACTTTCACCATTTAGAATGATGTTTGATGTCGGTAATAGTGTTGTCTGTAAATACCCTTTGCCAGGTTTAAGTAAATTGCCTTGTATTCCTAGTTTGTTTGTTTTTTTTTCCTTTAATCATGAATGGATGTTGACTTCTAACAAGTGATATTCTGCATCTATTAAGATGATCATACGACTTTTTCCCTTAGTATGTTAATATGCTAAATTATTTGATACTTTAATGTTTGAGCTCAAAATCCTTGCTTCATAACACTCTGATCATTGGCTCATATAAGCCATCTTTTATTTTGTAATAATAAGATAAATACTGTGAACCAACATAGAAACTAGAAAACTGACATTTTTGTACAGCTATGTGATGTTCCTCCACGCCATCTCCCCACCTCCCTCACTGGAATATTTCCTGAATCTTGTAATCATTTCTGGTACATATCTCTACACACACACACACACACACACACACACGTATTCCTAAAGAGTATATTCCTTAATTTAAGTTTCTCTAACTTTGAGAATTAAGTACATTTAACCTTTTGGAACTTATTTAGGTCTGTGCAAAAGTAATTGCAGTTTCAGACCATGAATATTAAATCATTGTAACTAGGCTCCAACACATCTTTATTAATCAAAATAGGAACCATTACAATCAACACATTTTTGCCAACAAGAAATAAATGTGTTTATTCCTAGAGCATAAAAATCCATGCTTCGGGATTTGACAAACTCTTGGAAAGCATTTTCTGCATCCTGCTAGTTGTGGAAGTGTTTCCCCTGCAAAAAGTTGTTGAGATGCTTGAAGAAGTGGTAGTCAGACGGCAAGAGGTCAGGTGACTACGACAGACAAGGCAAAACTTCGTTACCCAATTCGTTCAAATTTGGAAGTACTGGTTGTGCACTTAGTTGTGCAATATGCGTTTGGGCGTTGTCATGGAGAAGAACTGGGCCCTTTCTATTGACCAGTGCCGACTGCAGGTGTTGCAGTTTTCAGTGCATCTCATCGATTTGCTGAGCATACTTCTCAGATGTAATGGTTTTGCCAGGATTCAGAAAGCTGTAGTGGATCAGACTGGCAGCAGACCACCAAATAGTAACTAGGACCTTTTTTTGGTACAAGTTTGGCTTTGGGAAGTGCTTTGCAGCTTCTTCTCAGTCCAACCACTGAGCTGGTTGTCACAGGTTGTCGTATAAAGTCCACTTTTCATCACATGTCACAATTCGATCAAGAAATGGTTTGTTGTTGCATATGAGAAGAGAAGACGACCCTTCAAATTGACAATTTTTCTGATTTTCAGTCAGCTCATGAGGCACCCACTTACAGAGCTTTCTCACCTTTCCAATTTGCTTCAAATGCCAAATGAATGTTCGATGTTGAGTTCTTCTGCAACTTCTCGTGTAGTTGTAAGAGGATCAGCCCGATGATTGCTCTCAATTGGTCACTGTCAACTTCTGATGGCTGGCCACTGCACTCCTCATCTTCAAGGCTCTTGTCTCCTTTGCAAAACTTCTTGAACCACCACCGCACTATACGTTCCTTAGCAGTTCCTGCGCCAAATGCATTGTTGATGCTGCGAGTTGTCTCTGCTGTTTTATGACCCATTTTGAACTTGAATAAGAAAATCGCTCAAATTTGCTTTTTATTTAACATCATTTCCATAGTCTAAAATAAACAGCAAGTAATAAGTCATTAGCAAAAAAACATAAAGCAAGAAATGCACATTAAAATGATGTATAACATAACCACATTTAAGAATGTATTCCAATATCAAACAGCAAATTTCAATGCTATGACCGCAATTACTTTTGCACCAACCTAATAATGATTTCACTCAATTTTATGTAGCAGAATTTTTGTATTTGGATGTAGTTCAATCATTTTGATAGCCATATATAATTAACTTGAGAATATGCTTTATTTATCCATTCTCCTGTCCATGGGCACGGGCACCTGGATTGCTTTCAGGATTTTGCTTTAAGATGTAATACTGCTGTGAACTTTTTGTGCATTTCTCCTAGTATATAATTATCTCCTGAACCTAGAAGTGGAAGTGCTCAGCAGATGAGTATATAAATGTTTATTAAGATAATGCCAACTGTTTCATAAAATGGCTGCACCAAC
>CM052438.1:108443313-108464880 GCA_028533085.1 Varecia variegata
TAGCGTGCCGTGGCGTCAGCCTAGCTCACAGCAACTTCAAACTCCTGAGCTCAAGCAATCCTCCTGCCTCAGCCTCCCAAGTAACTGGGACTACAGGTATGTACCACCACACCTGACTAATTTTTTCCATTTTTAGTAGAGACAGGGTCTTGCTCTTGCTCAGGCTGGTCTCGAACTCCTGAGCTCAAGCAATCCTCCTGCCTCGGCCTCCCAGCATGCTAGGATTACAGGCGTGAGCCACTGCATCCGGCCTATTTTCTAACTTTTATCTGAATTTTTCTGTGACCTGGATTATTTGAAACCATTTAAAATTTTTCCAGTTACTCTTGAGTTACTGATTCACAGCTTAATTGCACTGTTTTCATAACATTCTCTGAATGATTCCAGTCCTCTAATAATTAACTCTTTATTGTGTGACTGAAAAGAAGGTTTATCCTAGAGCTGTTGGGAACAGTGTTCTATGTGTATACTCTTTAGGACAAATTTATTAGGGAAATTTGTGACTCTCAATATATTTATCAGAATATAGGAAAAGTTGAAAATAAGCACAACTGAAGACATAAGCAAGAGAGTGCACCCAAAGAAATAAAAAGGAAGAAAATAATAAAGGGTAGAACCCAATAAAAAATAATTAAATGGTATTGAAAAAAAGGTTAATACTACCAGAAGCCGCTTCTTTAAAAAGACTATTACATACAACCTCAGGAAAGAACAGTTCAACGAAAGAATAATAAAATGCAAGTAAATGAAATATAAATAAAAGGAACACGGCCGGGCGCGGTGGCCGAGGCGGGTGGATAGCTTGAGGTCAGGAGTTCGAGACCAGCCTGAGCAAGAGCGAGACCCCCGTTCTCTACTTAAAATAGAAAGAAATTATCTGGCCAACTAAAAATATATATAGAAAAAATTAGCCGGGCATGGTGGCACATGCCTGTAGTCCCAGCTACTCGGGAGGCTGAGGCAGTAGGATTGCTTAAGCCCAGGAGTTTGAGGTTGCAGTGAGCTAGGCTGACGCCACGGCATTCACTCTAGCCCGGGCAACAGAGCGAGACTCTGTCTCAAAAAAAAAAAAAAAAGGAACAAATTATAGCTAAAATAAACATTTTAAAAGTAAAGTACTACAAAAAAATTATATCCAAATATTTTTGAAAACCAACAATCAATAGAATGGGAAAATATATTAACAACAAAATTTCCACAATATAAAATAGAATACTTAAATAGGCCAATGATGATTTAAAAAATTAAAACAGTATATATAAAAATCTATTTTAAAAAAAGTGTTTGCCCAAGTGGTCTTACAGGGGAGTCCCACTGAACTAGAGCAGATCATTTCTATGTTATATAAATTTACCCAAAATTAGTAAAATTGTGAAAACTGCCCAATTCATTTTTCAGGTTGGTACAAATCTTAAAAACAATGAGATGAGGACAGTATAGAAAAGAAAATTATAGGGCAATTTCACTAACTAATAAATGTAGAAGGAAACTTCCTAAATATCAGCTAACAGAATCCAACCAGGTATTTGAAAAAAATAACCTCAATAATACTTATTAAAATTTATTCTAGAAATGCAAAGATAATTTAATATCAGAAAATCTATTAACATATTTCAGCACAGGAATGGATTAAAGAAGAAAATACATGATTACCTCAAGAGATAGAAGAAAGGTATTTGATAAAGTTCAACATTTGATTATGATTTTTTTTAAATTAGGGATAGAATAGAACTTTCTTAACTTCTTTAAGGCTATTTATTAATACCCTATAGCAAGCATCACAATTAATGGAGAAACTTTTGATGTATTTCTTTTAAGGTTGATAAGATAAAAATGCCACCACCATAGCTACCGTTCAACATACATGACACTCTGGCTAATATAAGGCAGGAAACAGAAATAGCAGGCAAAAACAATCAGAAGACCTAAGTGTTCATTATTTGAAGGTGACTTGATAATCTACATAGAAAACCCAGGATACTAAAAGGCATTATAAAAAATTAAGACAGTACAAAACCACTGTTTGAAAAACAGTGGCACAGGATCAAAGACTAATGGAATAGAATATAAAAGCCCAGAAACAGACGCATCCGTATATGAAAACCTGGGGTACGCCAGAGATGTTACCACCATTCAGTGAGCAAAGAGCAAACGACGATGGGAAAACTGGTGCACCCTACTGCAAAAATTAAGCTGGATCCTTACCTCACGTAATCTCCACATGTGGACTCCGATGTATTAAAAACCAAAACATGAAAGGCAAAATTAAAATAAAAGGCTAATAAAAGTTTATGTAGGAGATTATCCATGACCTTGAGGTGGAGAACGACTTCTTAGGGAACACTCAGAAAGAAGGGACCTTGCCCGCAGGCTCCCGCGGGGCGCTGGGCTCACGGGGGCGCCCGTCGTCCGCCCACCCAGGGCCGGCTTGGGGGGTCGCCCACGCGGCCGCGGCACGGGGCCGGAGCCGGGGCTCACGGAGGGACGCGGGGCGCCGCAGGAGGTGTGGGGCCTGCTCTGCGCACACGGTCTCGGCGTCCACCGCCCCATGGCGTCGCGCACGGCACACGTTCTGCCAGCGTCGCCCAGCGAGGCGTACCGGTCGCCGTCCTGGGATAGGCAGAAGCGCGCGCCCGCCTCCACGGGCAGCCGGTCATTCTTCCAGCTCACCTGCGGCGTGGGGTTGCCCACGATGTGGCAGCTGAGTGTGGCGTCCTTGCCACAGGCACCACGAAGGCCTTGGGCCAGGTCAGGAAGCGGAAGGCGCTGAATGCGGAGGGATCCATAATGGTGGTGGCAGTGATGGGGCCCTGTGAGGGCATCCTGGGACATCGAAGTGGGGATGGGGTTGGGGATTGGGATGAGTCCAGGGTGCGCTCCGAGCCCCCCTGCCTGCACCCCACCTAGCCAAAAAAAAGAACAAATCTTGGGGAAAAGTGACAAACATTAAAGATCCATGTTTAAAGAAGCTCACCACATACAGAGTCCACAGATGGACAACAAACTGGGACTACATAACTGAAATAAGAATCATCAAGAAAAACCCAGACAGTCCACGTAAAAATGGACAAAGGACATGAACAATTTACAAAAGAAGAAATCTAGATTGCAATACTTACGATGACATCCTCAAACTCACTGGTATTCAAAGAAGTGCAAAGTAAACAAGAAAATACTATTTTATACACATAATAATGGGAAAAATTATTAATTCACATAATTCTAAATACAAAGATCTAGAGAAATGGTAATATTGTATTTCTGGTCACAAACTGTTACAGCCATTATGAAGAAATATTGTTAGTATTTAGAGAAATTAAGTGTAGGAATGTCCAACAACCTGGAAATCCTACTCCTAGCTATACCCTGCAGAGAAACTCTTGCACTGGTCCAAAAGGGCACGTGTACAAAAATATTCATGATGGTATAGGTTATGGCACCAATAAGTAAAATGGGGAATATTCATATAAAGAAATACTTGAAAGAAGTGAGATTTACTAAGCTAAATGTCCAGTTAGAGATATGCATAACCTCATAAACACAGTATGGTATAAAAAATAAGAAATAAAATATTTATATCAATAACATTTGTATCAAACTAAAACACATACAATATTACATTTCTTAAGAATAAGAAAAGTAGAATGGAAGAAATATATTAAATGTGATAGGGATTGAGGAGTTGGGAATAGAAGTAGGGATGAGGAATGTAATAATATAATATGAAACAAAAGAAGGATTTTGCATTGACCAATGATAATATTCCATGAATGAACTAAGGAGTATAATTCAATCACTTCAGTAAATGCAAAAACCAATTTTAGGAAAGAAAAAATATTTGATAAAAGCCGAGGAAAAAACAAACTTCATAAGCCTTTAAATGTATGTATTCATGAGCTTCTTAATTCTCTGCTGGCCTTGACCTACCTAGCAATTTTGTTTGTAGCAGTTCACTACCACTAAGAGTAAACATAAGAGCAATAAAAAAATAGTAAGTGGTCAACCATTCAAATAGAAGAGTTATGTGCTCTTTAAGTCATAACAGCTATTTTCCTATTGGGTTCTATGTTATATCCCAAATGCCATCACTTTATAAGATGTAGTAAAACTGTTTCACACTGTATTCCCTAATTAATTAACAATGCTATATTCTTTTTGCTTTATGAAAACTTATTTGTATGAGTAACCTTTAAACTCCAATCTTCTGGGGTCACCTTCTTCCTTAATATCTAATTAAAAGAAACTAAGGCTCTGCTTTTACTATAGGAAATTCAATTCCCTCCTGAGTGTTTTAGGATTCCTATGAGGGGCTTATATGTCTTGGCTGTCACTTGTCACTTTACATTGATGACTTGCTGTTTATGGCTGCTCTCTGAAAACCACTGGCCAGTTTATTACTACAGCTGTACATGCTCTACTTCTTTCAGTTTTGCTTTGCTAAGTAATGCTGATGCTGGATATGAGGCATTTAATAAATTTCATTAAAGTCATGATAACACATAAAAAGAAAACCTAAAATTTACATTAGGCATCACAGCTCAGCTCCTACAGGTCATCAGCCAAAGGAGCTTCCTTTGGCCACCTTTTTCTTTACATTCTTCTGAAGCATCTACTCAGATATGAGTCTTTTCTTCCATCTTCCACTTTTCACTAGCCCCAAGGAGATTACCAGGAAAAAAAAAAAAACTATTTGATATCAAAATAACTCTGGCTCCCCCCAACTCCCCCCCTGCTGGAATATGGGTTATGCTTAGTGAATCACTTCAAAGAATTTAATATGGACAGGGAAACAGTAAAAATCAAACCTAATTCTGGCTGATTCATCAGATAAAACTGCAAATTATTTGTGAGAAATATAGAACAGGAAAATGTATACACTTACTATACAATGATCCTAAGAAATCATTGTTAATTTTTTCAAGCATAATAATCCTATCATGGATGTTTTTATTTCCTTTTTTAGCATCCTTAATCTTTTAAGATACATACTGAAATATAAATATTTACAGAAAAAATGATACGATATTTGGGGATTGCCACAAAGTAATCTGTACAATAGAATAGATGGAGATATAAATGACACAAGTAGAGAGAGAACAGTGCATGCTGGGTGAAGGTCTATGAAGTTCATTATACTAGTCTCTTAATAATTTGCATATGTCTTAAATTCCTATAAAAAATTTTTAAATAAATAAATCTCTGCTGAGATGTACCCTCTCTCAATAAGAACCATTTACATTATTAAACAGATTACTTACAATCTCCATTTGACTTATTTGCATTCTGATCATCTACATTAGTAAAATATACAAGGACATTTGTATTATAAATGTATAACTAAAGAGGCATTTTGATGACCTTACTAAAGCACACTAAAGTTCTGTTCCAAGATGATTTGCGATCACCTCTGATACAATCTGCTGTCAACTTTAAATATTTATGGCATGAGAACTACATTTTAAAGTTCTCCCTCACTGAGCACCCTGCTACATTATAAAGATACATAGAAAAAATAACAGGCATCAAAATATTAACAATAGTCTTCTCTGTATAACATAGTTATTCTCTACAATATTTACCTATTATTTTATAATCAGAAAAAAATTGACATACAAAACAAAAAGTACATACAGCACAAAAATGAAAGACTGTCAAAAGAAGAAAATTAGAAAAGAAGCCTAAAAAAAGCAAACTAGTGACCTAAAAGTACACATAAAGACCTAAAAGTACATAAGTACAAAAGTACCTAAAAGTACACATAAGACCTAAAAGTACACATAAAGTCAGTCCTAACCTAAAATTATAATGAGAGAATTCGTAACATTAAAGTATTCTTCATTGTGGAGCACGGATATTTCATCAAGCCTCAACTTGACTCAGATAGAATATTCCTCAAGATCTTCTTGATCCTATTTTAAATTTACTGAGTGGGCTTCTGATTATGAACTCAATTTCCCAGTGCCCGGATGCTGGAAAAAGGAATGTACCATTCAGCACACATTAATATGGTAGTTTGGTCATTAGAAAAAAAGATCTCAATGTAAATTGATCAGCATTCTGAATTACACATTAGTCCCTTGTGTGTTTGGTTGGAAAAAGTTCCTCCTCAAGGGATTAATCCACTGTTGATGTACTGATGAAATATTTCTTGACATGGAAACATGGAACCTAAAATTTGGGCACCCAACTGAGGTCTGAGTTGACCAGTTGGCCGATCATCCCCAGTGACATCCACCCTCACTTGTCATTACTTTTTTTTAGTCTGCAATAAGGACTTGCCAGAATTAAGGCTGTAAAAACCTTACACTCACTCATTCTTTCATTCATTAAGCAAACATTTACTAGGGGAGTGTCCCCTTCTCCTTAAGTTCACTATGCTCCATTCAAGTTGACTTTCCGACAGTTCCAAGTACACACTAAGTTCTTTGCCACCTCAAAGTCACTGTTCTCTGTGCTTCCTACAGCCTCCATCCTATCTTTCTGGACTAAAAGTCACCTAATCAAGGCAACCTGCATTAACCAGCCTATTTAAAAGGAGCCTTTCCTTTCCTCCTCCTCAGCCCCCACAATCATTTGTCTTTATCAGAGCACCTTTTTATTTAATATCACAATTCCTCCTTTACTTATGTAGTGTCCAGCTTGCTCACTAGAACATAAACTCTAGAGGGCAGGAATATGTCTAAATCCTTGCTAGATATCCAGTTTTTAGAACAATACTCAACACAAATTAGAATGCTCAAAAAATTCAAATTAAGTAAAACAGCGAATTCTTAATCATAAGTTATCTTCTCACTGGCAAGTAAATAATACCTAATTTAATTCTCTAGAAATATGGACATGTGCTATCACATTTAAATACTTTAGGCTATATATTTTCAAAGAAGAAATTTTGAAAGCATGGACTATTCTCCTATATAACTTTAGAACTGTTTTTATCAATGATCTACAACACCCTATTCCCAAGGCTCTTTCAGTAACTCAGTGTATAAAAGCACATGTCATGCTTTTCTCAGAAACTGGTATTAACCACAGGAAACACATCTATATTCTCCAAACCCAAACTAGATTTAGGATATAATTCAAATTAAATTATTTTAAAATTTTCCAGGTAATATCTGAAACTCTAAAATAATTTTAAAACTCATACCTGTCCCTCTCCCCACCAATCCTCAGAAAGCCAACGTTTGAATATCAGACTTCATGGCTAAAGGTCACAATCAACAATTTCAGAATGTCAAAACTGGAAAAACAAGTTCAAATAACCAAGGAATTTGCAGCATTCCTAGAATCATTTGGAAAGACTGTATAAAGTCAACAGTAGTATAAAACACATGAACAAAGCATCTTCATTTGATATTCTGATCAATAACACACCACACAATTTCATTTACACTAAAGTATGGCAAGACTTTTGGAATATTTGGGGGCTTTGTTTTTTGAGACAGAGTGTTCAGTGGAATGATCGTAGCTCACTGCAACATCGAATTTTGGGATATTTTTGAAGTTCTTTCATTTAATAACTTGCAAAAAAGAATAATTTTAGTAGTATAGCATGTAACTTCTCTCTCTTCCTTCTGCTCCAAGAAAGCATTTTGGACAAAAGTCCCAGGCATAAATACACCAGTGATCCCCAAACTCCAACCTGGGAACTGATATATGCCCAAGATCAAGTTTGTGTGTTTTTTAATCACTTTAAAGTACAATTAAGAAGATAAAGACAGAATTGGATTTTCACAAATTTAAACGTATTCAATTTAAAGTGCTTGTCCTTTGCTGTGAAATTATGTACTTCCTTTGTGCCTTTGTGTGTTTTAAAATGTCTTTTCTATTACGAAATGATGGCGAAAGCAGATAGTATTTTTAACATCCTTATTTGGCAAAATATTAATTAAAGTTAGCAATCTCTAGAAAATACCCAAATAATGTAAAAATTTTACTATTCAGAAAACTCAAAGCTGTGTAAAACATATTGATGGTCTGAAGAGGGAACAAGGTTTTCTACAAAGAATTGGCACTGGGGCATGTAACGCCAACCCCACATTTCTAGAAGCTTATATTACAGCAAAAATAGTTGAACAGTAGCAACCTTTGCCCCTATTCCACTTTAGTGAGGGCTAGGATTTTTCTTCAGTGTTACCCTTAACATCTGTGCTACTCTTCAACCTTGAAATTGTTTCTGCTAGTTAACTATGAACATAAAATGACTGGGCTATGTTAACCTGTTTTCACAGAAGACTTTAAAGACAGAATAAAGTAGAATGATATAACGAGGTATCTTAGAGCCTGTAAGATGATAAAGAGAGTGTGTAAGAAAAATGAATGATTTAGACAAAGAGTACAACCAAGATGAGTAAAAGTATAAAACCATACACAGTCTCTAATTTAACAATTGATTATAACATACTGCTCAATATACATTGTAAGCTGGTTAAATAAAATTCAAAATGGAAAAATTTTTCCACAGACACAAAATAGGGCTGGTTTCCAAAGCAGCGTCATGGGCCTATTAACTTAGACTAAGGAGTCCACCTAACTCAGCATTCAGAAGCATCTCTTTCCCTATTTCATATGGCTAAACTTGGAGGTAAGAAGGGGGTTGGATGTTCCTAAAGGATATTAATGTGTTAGGTTTCCTTTATCTGTAAACAAAAACAGCAATTCCTTATACCACTTTGAAAGCACCTAAGTTGTCCACTTCCCATTATTCCAAATTGGGAAGCAAAGAGAAGTTACTCCTCCTAAGGCCACAAACAAGGGTCCCAGAGTTCAGCTCCTCCAAGCTAGTTCCATAACACATTGGTCCTAAGACAGGATCATTCTGAAAATGGTTCACTGTAAATTAAACATCTTCTGTATGTGTGTATGCGTTTGTGTGTGGTAAAATAAACATAACATAAAATTTACCATTTGGGGCATTTTTAAATGTACGGTGCGGTGGCATTAAGTACATTCACAATGTTGTGCAACCCAACTCATGTATCTTATCCTGGATCCCTAAGGATTCTACAGACGGTTCATGGTATGTTTTCATTTGTACAAGAACATAATTTTCCTCCACATTCCTCAAACATTTCCATTTTCTAGGGCTTCTTCCTATTGTGATACTCTTGTTTTCTGTACCCTAAAATACCAGTGGTATTATTATCCAGGCACAAAACTAAACTGATTAAATTACCCTGAAGACCAACTTAGGTCTCATTGTCCTATGCATTCAACTTGACGTGTCAACTGTGAAAGCAACTGTTGCATTTGTCTGTATTCTAGAGGAATGAAGATTTACAGTTCCTTATTTTTAAAGAGATTTAGAAGCCACAGTATTCTTTTACTCAATAGAAAATGCTTGACTATAGAGGAACTTTTCATTTATAATACCACCAGGGCTGTCTATAGTTTTACCTCAAACCACATAAAATCAAATGCTTTGTTCAAATAACTAAAACTCAGTTTTCACAACAGATACACAGCATACACTCAGCCTTCTGTATCCGTGGGTTCTGCATGCATGGATTTGGATTCAACCAACTGTACGTTGATAGCATTTTTTTAAAAAATTATGTCTGTACTGAACAAGTAGTCTTTTTTTTCTTGTCATATCATTATCCCCTAAACAATACAGTATAATAACTATTTACATAGCATTTACATTGTATTAGGTATTCTAAGTAATCTAGAGATGATTTAAAGTACACAGGAGGATGTGCATAGGTTATATGCAAATACTACACTGTTTTACATCAAGGACTTGAGCACCAGCAGTATCTGTGGGAGGTCCTGGAGCCAATCTCCCACAGGTACTGATGGAAGATTGTGTATCGATAGATACATGGCATAATAGCTTTTGTCCTCATCAACAGATATAGAACACAACAGCTTTTGCCCTCATCAATGAATATGGAATATAACAGCTTGTGCACTCATCAATCTGCTACACATGGCTTATCCTAGTGATAACCAATTTTCCACTGTCCCTGCTGCTTATTAATTTTTCAAAATGTTAAAGCATTTGAGTGAACCTGGGACATTCACACACTACCACAAAGCAATCAATATGACAAAATTGCACTTGAACATTATAACTAGCTATTATTTTTTCTTGAAGCCTTACACATATAAGAACACCAGTTCTGCCAAAGGAAACAATCAATTTCCCTATAAATTTGTCAGGTGGTTTTTTAACAAAGAGATAGATTGTTTTGTAAGTGAGAAAACAGAGATGTCTCAGGTTTCATTCTTTCCTCCTATGGCTAACCTGCTGGAAAATGGGGGTCTTTCTCACCCACACCCACATACTCAGTATTCCAGCTAGAGCACTCAAGAAATACTGACTGGAGACTATCATCAAAGGTAGGTGGTCTCCAATTTACAGACAGTTAGACTTATAATTTTTCGACTTCACAATAGTGCGAAACAGATATGCATTCAGTAGAAACCGTACATCGAGTACCCATATCACCATGCTGTTTTTCACTTTCTGTACTATATTCAATAAATTACATGAGCTACTCAACACTTTATTATAAAATAGGTTTTGTGTTAGATGATTTTACCCAACGGTAGGCTACTGTAAGTGTTCAGAGCACATTGAAGGCAGGCTAGGCTAAGCTATGATGTTTGGAAGGTTAGAAATATGCATTTTTGTCTTAATGATATTTTCAACTTATGACGGGTTTATCGGGATGTAACCCCATCATAAGTCAAAGAGCATCTGTACTGATTTACTCACCTCTTGAGTTTAATGTGAGGGAAATACACCTGGATGATCCTAAGAACATAGCTTGCAGGATAATTACTGCACAGACAGCACCACCACCAAACGAGAAGCTGCCAAGAGCACTGGAATGGCAAGTTCTACTAAGCAAACATACTGATCATTTTTCAAGCTGTAGTAATATTTAAACCAATTTGCATTGCAGTTCATTTCACAAAAATTACTTCATTAGCTTCAGGAACCACCCTCACCACCACCACACACACCCACACCCACACCCCCCACACCCCCGTGAAATCCTAAAAACTAGCACAACAAATTTAAATTTCTTTAAACAGACTTATTAAATGATGAACCAATCACTGAACCATCATGTCTTCATATCAACCTGCATCAGACCAGTTCTGCTTATCTCAAAGCCTGCCAGTTATTTTACTAAAATCTAAAACAAACTCCATTTGAAACAACAGAATTACACTACATAATGAAGATACAGAATAGAGGATTAAATCAGTAAGGTGGCCATTCACATGACAGAAGATTTAAAGTGAACACCAGGAGTTAAAAATTTTAAAACTGAATGGCATGGCTCAAACAGTTAAACTGATAAATAAACCGGCCAGTTGTGTGGGAGAAATCCTGTGGCATTAATAGCAGTATCTGGTTCCTATAAACTTCTTTCCTAAGCCCAGTGTTTTTTTAATCTCTTCTTGCATTGGAACGTATTAATAACATTCCTGAGAGCCAAGTAAGGGCAAAGACCATCTTGCCAAATTAGAGTTGGAAACACTGAACCAAGTCAAGGTCATACTGTTAGCAAAATTTATAACAGTCCTCAGCATGATGTAGTTAGTCAAAGGCCTAAATGAATGCTGATTTAAGATAATGCCCCCCAGCCATCATAACTAATCAATCATAGCACCCTTTTCCAGAGATCCTGGACTGAGTCGAATCCATTATCAGTACCAGTTAGCTATCATTAGAGTGCTCACTGTGTACCAGGCACTTAGCTCAGAACTATATGAATAGCACCTTATTTACTTCTAACAATTCTTAACCTCATTTTATAGATATGGAAACTGAGGCTCAGAGAAGTGAACTCACCAAAGTCACTCATTATGTCAGGAGCTCACACTTAACTCCAGAGTTTGACTCAAGAGCCCTTCATAACTACAGTTGACCCCTGAAGAACATGGGAGCTAGGGGTCCCAAACCCTCACACAGCTGAAAATCCATGTATAACTTTTGACCCTTCCAAAAACTTAACTACTAATAGCCTACTCTTGATCAGAAGCCTTACCAATAACAATTAACACATATTTTGTACTCTTACAATAAAGTAAGTTAGAGAAAAGAAAATGTTATTAAGAAAATCATAAGGAAGAGAAAATACATTTCCTATTAAGTGGATCATCATAAAGATCCTCACCCTCATCATCGTCACACTGAGTAGGCCGAGAAGGAGGAAGAAGAGGGGCTGGTCTTACTGTCTCAGGGGTTGCAGAGGTAGAAGGAAATCTGCACATAAGCAGATCTGCACAATTCAAACCCAGGCTGTTCGAGGGTCAATCGCGCTACCTAATTCTGCCTTCCAAAGCACTGAAGTTGGTGCATGAGCTAAAACCCACACCACTCCAAGAAAGCAGAAAGAACAGTGGTCAGAAAAATTAGCAGACTGATGTCTTCACCAACTCACAGTTATTAGCTTTGTGAATTTCAGCCTTAATTCACTCATTTGAAAAAAGTTAACTAAAATCTCTCTACTCATACAGTTGTTGTATAGGTAACACAACTTACTATGTGTTAAAGTGTTACTCAAATGAAAATATTATGAGATTATTCTGATCTACAGTCTAGTGGCCTCTGTATCTGTCCGTAACTATCACACATTAGGATCATACTACTATGTTCATATGACTGTAATCGAATAGGAATGTAATCTGAGATCACCACAGAAATCTTCTCATCCAGTGGTTCTCAAGGAGAGGCAAGTCACCTGTGGGCCTTTCCCAATTCTCATTTCTTATCTTAAAGATTTTATATCTTAAAGAGGCATCTGCCAGAATAAGGTGCACAAAAAATGAGACATGTTCTACAGACGATTCTACTGTACCCTCTGGCTGAGGACTCGCCTTAGTACTGTGGTCTAGAATACATAAACTTAGGAGTTAATACATTCAAACTGAAATCCTTTCTCAGTTACTTACTGACCATTACACCTACGGCAGCAAGCTATTAACATTCTATAAACTTAGTACCATGATTGTCTTGCACGTAATTAAGCCTTAATTACTACTTATCAACAAACCTTAGTTATTACTTACTGAACCCCTGTGTGATGGCTTACTTGAATTTCCTGAATGCAGTGAAGAGCAGCCTATTCCAGTGCAGCTGGTTCAATACCTAGAACAATGAGCCCAAATCTGCTTCTCTGAACCTATCTCCATTAGTCTATTCTCACAAGTTTGACTTGCAAAGCAAAACAAGTTCACTTCCTGTTTGACATAAGAACTTATTAATCCATTCCCAATTGCATTATAAGAATTTAAACATTAGCCATACCACTTAAAAAAGAAAAAGCCATCTTTTTCCAATGATTAAACTACTAAAGAATAGATACAAAAAGGTTTGCTTTTCAATAGAACTAGCTTTATTTATTTATTTATCTATTTATTTATTTTTTTTTTTTTAAACAAAAGAAATGGTCTAAAAGCAAATGCAGATATGTACCAAGGAATGGACATGACCTGGTACATACAAAGGAGCTGCTGTGTCATAATGGAAACAGTGTATTAGGAGAACAATAGTGTTGCAGGTACTGTGTGGTTGAATAATCTGGAGATACAAGTTAACTGAAAGAAGGTGCTCTGCCAAGCAATCAGCACGGGGGGGGGGAAAAAAAAAAAAAGAACCACCAGAGGTTGCTTCCAGAGAACTATGTAGTGGCAGCATGAGAACTGGCATCAACTCACAGTCTTCTCATTTTCCCCGTTTTCTATAATTTTCCTCTTCTTTTCATCTGTTTTTTTCTTGAAGATGTTATTTCGGTAAAACTGAAGTTCTTTGATGCTTTCACTAATGTCATCAAGCGCCCTACAAGCAAACACACCATACTGAATGGAACGTCCAAAACCAGAGGAGGTGGAAATCATTTAAAAAGCATAACCTTTTATAAATAACTTAGGAAGAATGGGTACTACGGTAAATGCCACCAACTGGCAGCATCAAAAAGTGAAACATTTCAATAAAGCAATTTTCTTTACGTGTTTTTGTTTTTCACAAAACTTTTGCCAAAAAAAAAAATTTGTAAAATACAAAAGATTAAAATTTCCCAAACTGTTCCATAAGATGTTGATGTGTTCCACAGGGGGGAAAAATTCCAAGGTCAAATAAGTTTAGGAAAAACTAGATTAAACATTTTTTTCTGACGTTCTTTGCAAAGTATTTAATATACTAATGTGTATT
Organism: Varecia variegata; assembly: GCA_028533085.1. NCBI lineage: Eukaryota > Metazoa > Chordata > Mammalia > Primates > Lemuridae > Varecia > Varecia variegata. The sequence goes on from CM052438.1 coordinate 108,457,487, forward strand.
ATGAAGTCCCAAGAGGAGGCTGTACTATATATATATACAGTATTTCTAAAACTTAATCGACCACATTTGTGGAATACTTAATAACGGCTCATGAAACATAGTTTAGGAAACACTGCATAATACTTAATGATGGCCCTGAACAAAATACACTGAAATACTCGAACGTAACTCATGACTCAGTTATCATAATAAATATCAATTATCAGTGCCTAACCATACAAGAGGATCTACCTCCTCTCTCGTGGTGATTTGTTCTATAATCAGTGGCAGCCTGCCTCCATCTAAGAGCCTTTCTTCTCCTCCAACATGCTGTTTCTCATATGTTGTAGTCTGAGAAATCAGGTAACCAAGATTATTACAACAGTGTATAAGTAAATCAATAGGCTCTGAACGATGGGCCAAGGGCTTCTTCTAGAGAATACACTGCACAAACCTCAGTGCAAGAGTTTTATGAGTTATTTCTGTGGCGAAGGAACAACAGGCTTTCTTCCCAGGTCTTGGATATACGGCAGAGAACTCAAGTTGGCAAAATTACAACCTCTGCCTAAATAAAGGTACACAACCTCTTATCTACAATATTGAAATCTAAAACAGACCTGAAAACCCAAAGTACTTTCATGACCCATTGTGTGGTAAAATCTGAGCAATCTTGATGTGAGGCTATTTATAGTCATTAGTTATGCCAGTTGGTGTGACTATCAATGTTTCATTGTAGAAATATCTCTGTTTTATTATGAACTGCCTCCTCAAATATTATTAGGAATGTTACATAATGATAAACAATACATGTCTACTATTACCCTTCTATAATAACATCCTAAAAATTCTGAACTCCAAAACATACCAAACGCCAATTGTTTCAGATAAAGTATTCTAGGCCTGTATTATGTCTCTCCTGAAAGAATACAAAATCAAAAAGAAAAGTAAAAGAACCAGCACAGGACATTTGATACACAAGATCTTTAAATTCCTCGTGTATTTGTGTCTAAGGCTGCAGACATAAAAGAAACAATCTGAAAAACTAAAAAAGTGTCAAAGTAGGACAACTGTACCATACATACAACTGTACACAAAGTATTCTAATTTTAAATGGCTACAAGTTCATATCCTCTATGGGAAGAAAGCTAATACTGCTCATTACTAGAAAGATTGCAGACTGTTTCATCATACCTATAAACCAAGTTATCCAAGAGTTTTAAACCTGCAATAAAAACTATATGACCCTCTTCAAAATGGATTACTGGAATCCTGACCAAAATTCCTGATAATCTTAGTAAAAGAATGTTATCTTTATACTAGTCGACCTTTATCTTTCCCCCAAGGAAAGAGTGGAAAAAGGACATTATTTAAAGCAGTGAGGAACTTGGGGGTTATGTTTGTGTCAGATTGGCAAGCGCTTGGTAGGACCCAAACTTACCTGTGAGAAGCAGCCTTCTTTGGTGCAAATTCATATTCTTCTGGATACCAGCGTCTATACACGGCAGAAATGGAACTCTCAAAGGAAGCTGTCTCAATTACACTGAATAATTACCTCCTTCAAGCAATACATTAACATTGGAAAAGGCATTTGGGTTGTGATTCTCAAGTTGCCTCTTTGCCGGGGGACTCTATTTTCCAACTTGTCCTCTCTTTATACATTCTCTTTGAGCAAACTCATCAATGACTAACTCCAGCCTAGCCCTTTTTAGAGTTTCTGTCATGGATATCCAACGACCTGCTAGACCTCTCCACCTAAAAATCTACCAGGTACTTCTAAGTCAAGATATATGAAAACCACACCCATCATTCTCAACACCTCCCCTCCACCATGCGCCAAATCTACTCTTCCTCTTAGTTCCCCTTTTTCTTTGAACAGTTCCATTATCCACCTAAGCTGTCCAGACTAGAAACATGTGAATCACTTTATACCTCTTCCTTTTCCTCATTTCCTTATTCAAGTACAGTGTTTGCCAACTGACCCTCTCAAATATTTATTTCCATGCCCCTCACCACCACCCCACTGCCATTTCTCCAGCTCATTCTTCTCTCTCCAAGATGATGCAAGGTCTCCTTTCTTATCTCCCTACCTCTTTTCTTGCCACCCTCTAATCAGAATGATCTAATCATATCACTCACTCTGCTACTTACACTTTCTCAGAGGACCCCCATCCCTCATGAGATAAAACTGAACCTCATTAGTGTAGTATACAAGCCATTCATACTTTAACCTTGCCTCCCACCTTTGCCAACCTCGTGCTTTGCACTGCAGCATTAATGAATGGTTTGTGATTCCTTGGACACGTTTTCCCTTAGCTTCCTGCTCCCTCACATCCTCAGACCTTTGACCGCTCTCTGGAATGCTCTCTCAATTAAATGCCTGGAAAACTTCTCCTCTTTTTCAAATCTCAGTTTAAAAGCTATTTCCCATATAAAGCTTTCCCTGACTTCTCATTCCTCCTGCTCCAGCAGTTAGGTGCTGCTTCCCTTGTGCCCACAATACTCCATAGGCACAGTTCCATAACAGGAGTCATCACAGAATACATTTTTAGGATGTGTTTTTACACATCAACCCACTAGATTCCAGGCTACGTATGGGCTTTTCATCTATATGTGCCAAGCAGATAGGCCAATGCCTGGCACGGAATAGGTGCTCAATAAATTTTACAAATTAAGGAAATTTGTATGAAAGATTTTTCACATTGTTTGTCCCAATTTTCACCAGTCCAGGATAAATTAAGGTCCTGTACAAGCGAGAACGGGATAAGGAAGCTTTAAACCCACTTGGCACCCTCATTTCTACAGCTCTATTCAATTACTTTCCACAAATTCTCAATTAAAACATGTTAAATGAGGCAATTTAATGGATCCTAAATATAGCCCTTACCTGCACAGTTCTTTAACAGTGCTCACATCAATTATTCTATAATGAAGATGTTTCATGAACTGGGGCATGTATTTGTCAAGAAACTTCTTATCTGCATGAACTGAATTTCCTAGAAAGACACGAAGCATACTGCATCTCTGTATTTCTAGTAGTATACAACAGGATATCAAAATTCATAAATTGTAGTTGAAATGGAGATGATTTTTTTAAAACTCAAACAATTCCTAAAAGCACCTCTAAATTTCTATGTGGGTTTGAATGCAGCTGAATAGCTCACAAGTACAGATTACCAAGTATTTAGTCAGTCTAGCTCATAACAAATGTGTTTATGGCCTCTCATGAACAAAAGGATACATCTATCATTCCACATGCTTAAAACAATGCACAGATCTCTTTGTTACTTGTTAAGACCATACCAGAGCCACAAACTTTCTCCCAGTGTCACAAAATCCACACTACTAACACTAAAAATTTAACTGAATCACGTAAGTAGATAAACTTTTATTTACATTCCAAATTCTTTAACAAATCATATCCATACTCATGTTTCCATACAGTAATTTATATTAAAAACACTAAATTTTAAATGAGAACTTTAAAATAGACATCAGCCACATTGGCTGGGGGAAACATTTATACAATACATGCTATAGTATTTAGTGCCAAAATTTTTTTTATGAATGTTTATGGAATATGTTAGTTACCACATCAATTTACACATACAAATACACCTTCAGAGAACATTAACTTCCCTCTGACAATGGCAGCCCTTTAAAAATCCTGGTAGAATTGGCCTGGTCTAAGTCAATGTCAATGGGGAAAAAAAAAATAGGTGGACAGTTTTAGATTAAGAGACATAATAACAAAATGAAATGCACGAGCCTTGATTGAATCCTGGTTCAAAAACAATTAGACAATTTGGGGAACTTTGAATGTGAACTAGCTATCACATGATATTGAATGATTTTTTTTAATTATCTTCAATGCAATAATAATACTGTGTTACATAAGAAAATGTCCTTATTCTTAGGAGATGCTTGATGAAGTATTTAGGAATGAAGTGTCATGATGCCTGCAATTTACTTTCAAATGTCCAAGAAAAAATAGGAAAAACAAACATGGCACAAGGTTAACAATTATTAAAAAATCAACTTTTCTGTGCATTTGAAATTTTTCCACAATAAAAATATGGGGGAAAATTTTGAGTTACTCCTGTGTTTCCCAGATCTCACATCAGATTTCAGGGCATTTTCACAATACTCATGTTATAAACTATACAAAGAAACTTGAACACAAAATTAAGATGTATAACCCAAAGCAGGGTAAGTGGAAGACATGGATGGTCTTGGCTGGTCTTTTTGGAATTGTAGTCTCGTGAACCACTACAATGGAAGACTATCTACAAGATATACATAGGACTGGATTTTACCTGCAAGTGGACAGAGCCCCGGAGGAGTCTGCTGTCGTACAAAGGACAGAAATTCATACTCTGCCTGCTGCAATGTAATTGTACTCTCCTTCACTGCCTTGGTAAGACCAGACTGCAAGAGAGAATCCCCAGCCCCCCACCAGAAACACATGAAGTCAGTTTTCAAAGGCATCCAGAAATGAAACTTCACTTCTAAAATGGGCAAATATAACCAGAGATGGACCATTTTTAGAGCTCAAGTTCAAATTGAAACTGCCATCTTTGCACCAATTTTTTCTTAAAGAATCCAAGCCAAATAAGATATGTTCCTGCTTGTTAATAGCATTTCCATACAGTCAAAAAAGATGGTGCTCAAAGTCCAAGGATATAACCTCTGGGAAGAAACAACTAATAACAGGAGAGCAGCATTCCCCCTTCTCTGAAAGTTGATGGCTAACCTTATCCAAAAGACTGACTTGAGTAATACTTGACAATCCACAATGCGTTCGCGACAGACTGAATGTAGGAGAGAAAAAAACAGGACATTCAGGAGAAGATGATCTCGAGAGGTCCCAAAGATGAAAAGTAAACAAGCAAGCAGTTTCCCAGGCTTGTCAAGCAATCTTCCTCTAACCCTTTTTTAAATACCATCCAACAATGGTATAGGATTCGGATGTGGGAGCAACAAGCTTGTTACTGATCCCCATAGCAGCAATCCTGTTATTTGGTAATGTTACCTTCCCATGATGCTCCTTACACCAATCTGACATGCTGTCCAGCAACTCATCTGGCTGTTTTATAATCAGGTTAGGACCCTGTGGAGGGGAAAAGTCATTAGTCGCCAAGAATCAACAGGAATAACCTTGCTTTCAGAGGTAAAGTTTAAGCTGCTTTATGGACTATATACACATCCAAGAAAGTAAAAGGATACTTTGTTAACTCTAAAAGTGGTCATTGTTCACTCCAGCACTGTTTATGATGATGAAATAGAACATACACACACAAGTAAAAACCAAAATGCCTATTAATAGAGGACACAGATATCTGTCAAGGGTCAGTAAACTATGGCCCCAGCCCTCCGCTCATTTTTTATAGCCAGAAAGCTAAGAATGATTTTTACATTTGTAAAGGATTGTAAGAAAAAAACAAAAGAAGAACATATGATGAGAGGTATATCACACTCAAAGCCTAAACTATCTGGCCCTTTCCATAAAGTCTGATAACCCTGATTATGAGTTCATTTTGAAAAGTGTGCATATTATCAAGTGAAAAACAAACTGCAAAACAGTATATACATGCATATGATTTCATTTACACTTGTTTAAAAAATACACACATTTATATATATATATATATATATACACACAAAGTATCAAGAAAATGTACAACCTTTGGGGAGTAGGATGGGGCAGGAGAACAGGACAAAACACCAATAAGTAATAGATACCTCAATTACCCTGATTTGATTAATACACATTGTATGCCGTACCAAAATATCACATGTACCCTATTAAAAAAAACCAATAGCTTACTATATATATACCTGGGATAAAATTATACCGTTTAATTTTAACAGTATTTTTATATTTTAAAAAACCACATTTTTTAAAAGAGGCAATTAGTGACAACTGAAAACAACAAAAAAGTGGCCCTCAAATTCTCAGCTCCGGGCTGGGAGCAGTGGCTCACGCCTGTAATCCTAGCACTCTGGGAGGCCGAGGCGGGTGGATCCTTTGAGCTCAGGAGTTCGAGACCAGCCTGAGCAAGAGTGAGACCCCGTCTCTACTAAAAAAATAGAAACAAATTATATGAACAGCTAAAAATATATATAGAAAAATTAGCCGGGCATGGTGGCGCATGCCTATAGTCCCAGCTACTCAGGAGGCTGAGGCAGGAGGATTGCTTGAGCCCAGGAGTTTGAGGTTGCTGTGAGCTAGGCTGACGCCACGGCACTCTAGCCACGGCACTCTAGCCTGGGCAACAAAGCGAAACTCTGTTTCCAAAAAAAAAAAAAAAAATGGAAAAAAAATTCTCAGCTCCATTGCACAGAACATTCAAATACTGTGAATCTTTCAGATAAAGTCCCAGCAGTAAACAGTAGCCTGACCTGTGTCACTGATACAAGTCACCTGTAAGATGGTGATAATAATAAACTGTCCCCCTTCCCTCACAGGGATGTTAACAGGATAAAAGAAATTATAGATACGAAAGTTCTTTGAACTCTCTGGAACAAACTCTATAAATCCAAGGTATTATTACAATTAAGGTGGTAAAAATAGCTTGCATCACTGAAAGGAATGGCTAGAATTTGACTAAAATATGCCTGACATCCCACAACTAAAAAGGAGGTTTAGCCAAAGATAACTGGTGTTGGCAATCTCTGTGGATAAACAAAAAATGTGTTCTGATAACATATTTAAAAAAAAAAACTCCTATTGTAAAAAAAAAAAAAAAAAAAGTCTAACAATGATGGGAAAAAAGCAAACTCCTATAAATCTAATGTTATATAACCTACTTTAGATTCCAGTTTGGCAAACCAAGGGACTATACCTACAGAAAAATTTTCAGAGTAGGATGCTTGTTCTTCTATCAGGATAAAACATTTCCTCATACTCTTATACAAAAATAAAACATATTTACCACAGAACTGACAGCCCTTAAGCATTTTTTTTTAACATCTTTACCCTCATCTGACTTAGTCTATTTACAAATGCTGCACTCATCTGCAGCTGTGTGAATACATACCCAAATTTCCTCCAGGGTACATATCAACCTACTGATACATTAAACTGTCAGTATTTCACATTATATCAACAGTCCAAAGGAAAAACTCTTCTTCAGCCAAGGTAAGTAGGGCTGGTAAAATAAAGACACTTCTCTTCACTATTCATCTCCAGTAAATTCCAAGTAACAGAAAAAACAACCAAACCTAAAACTCGGCGCTTTATTTATATAAAGTCTAAAAAAAAGTTTTTATGATGACAAATACAAAGTCTCAGAATTCTCCTCCAGCTGATGTGTCAGAAAGATAAGCCTGGTACTCCACAAACGCAGCAACTCATCTATAAATACCTTTTCACCTCTTTTACGTACATAGCAAAATAAATGGAAGTCTTAACTGTA
>CM052438.1:108465380-108498858 GCA_028533085.1 Varecia variegata
AACTTTTTCCTGAGTTCCGTGAGTCTTCCTAGCAAATCATCAAACCTGAGTTGTAGTGGGAACCTCTGAATTTGTAGCCAGTTGGTCAGACATGTAGGTGATCTGGGAATCCCTGAGCTTGTGGCTGTTATCTAAATTGAGAGTAGATCTCATAGAGAACTGAGCCATTAACCTCTGAAGTTTGGCCTAACTCCAGGCACTTAGCGTCCGAATTGCAATGCAGTTGACCACAGAGAAATTTGCTTGAGATTTGGAAGTCATAAGGGAAGCAGCAGCTGTAATTTTTACACTCTGGAAGACCACTGCAGGGTGCCAGTGCTGTGGTACCTCATGCACATTGTTGCTGATCTGGCTCACATTGTTGGTGTGGGGTAGCACCAAGCCTGCAGCTCCTCCAGCTCCTGCAGCTCCTCCAGCTCCTGCAACATCTCCTCAAGATTTTCTGAGTCCTGGGACAAAGATACGTGCAGCTCTATAGCTAAGTGTGCCAGCTACTCCTGCAGGCCTCGGGCCATCCAAGTCACATAAATTGGAGTAATGAGAGACAGATGCAATCTCCATTTTTTTCTAGAAGTTTCTAGTTTGTCCCTGCTCCTGTTCTTGTTCAGCTTTTCTTCCCAACTACTGGTCTGGCTGACCTATGGTAACTTCACGCTCAACACCAACAGATGCAGGCCTCTAGCTGCACAGATAGCTCCTCTAGCAAGCACAGCTGCATAAGGTTGACTAAGGTCCCTTAGTCTGCATCATTCTCAGTTCTGCTTCTCTGATTTTACCTTGACTGATACACTTGTTTCAGTCTATCCATTGGTAGAAAACTATAAATTTGTGATTGTTGAGAATTTATGGGGAAATATTATGGAAATTGAAATAGTATGACATTTGAGTTTTCAACCCTGACTGAATATTAGAATCTTTTAAAAAATACTGATATCATTTTCCTCCCCTGAGATTTTGGGATACAGTTTAGACACTATTGTTTTTTTGAAAAGTTCCTAGGTAGTTATTGTATGCACCCAGGGTTATGAAATGCTTCAGTAGATGGAAGAAAAAGAACAAAGAAAAGGTGGTCAATATTATAAACATACACATACATGCAAGCATAGCAGGAATGCATCAGAACATATCTTAGTATAAGAGACAATACTAAAATCAAACAACAGAGAAGTATTAAAAATTAACCAATAGACAAAGACATATTGGGCAAATATTAATGAAAATAAAGATGTGACAATAGTAATATAAAACAAAATAGGATTAAAAGTTAAAAGCATGAAAATGGCCAGGATATTTACATTGACAAAAATTATGGTACATGATGAAGAGACGTTATAATTCTTTTTGCATCTGGCCTGGTTTGGGGATATATAAAGCAAAACCTGAGAGCCATACTCAGAGAAAATGACAAAGTAAAATCATCTCTCTCTGAATTAAGAGATCAAGAAGATAAAAATACAAAGGATTTGACAAATATGATAAACAAGCCTTATCTACCATATTAGAAGCTTTTTTTAAACTCCATATACCTGATTTGTTGGATTAAATGATGTTCTTTATTCTTTCTGTAATAAACATCAATGCTCTTAACATGTATGTTCACCCACTTTTGCTCTCATGAGCTAAGTTGTTCCAGACCTGCTTACAAGTTCTTAATGTAAATGTCATGTAAACTAATGGAATATGAATGTGAAAATAGTAGTTGTTTCTAGGAAACTTGTTGAATATTTTGTAAAGATTTAATAAGAATCTCTATAAAAATATGCTGTCAGATTAAGTGTAAAAAAAAAACAACTGTAAAAAAATTTGGGCAAGAATCCTAGAAAACATGAATACTCCAGTTTCTCTACATTTGCATTCCACTATAAAGAAACCCAAACTAGAAATCATAGGCAATGCAGTCTGGTAGTGATTTATACAAGAATACCCACTGAACTTCAACAAGTGCACTTAGATTAAGAAAAAGGCCTTGGCCCTGCATCAAAAGACTGGTAAATGAATGTCTATTTATATGTATTAAAAGAAAATGCATATAATTTTAATTTTAATTTTTTTAAATGACTCCTCAATCTGACTTTTTGATTTACAAATCTTGTCAGGTAAGAAAGCATTTTATAAAGATAGAATTTTGACACAGAGAAAACAAGTCTTCTTGAAACATTCATGAAACCATTATAAAAGGTGGGAAAAGAAATCCTCTGGCAAATACCAGGTAATTAATGTGATGCCATGCAGGATGGAGCTCATAGGACGGAACTCATAGCCAGAAACGTCAGCCAAGGATGGTGGAGTGAAGGAGAGTTATGACAAGGGCTAAAGAGTGGGTAAAGTGATGAGAAGAGACTGAAGCAATAGTGAGGAGGCCTATTAGGTTAAGAATTTTGTCTTTAAACAAGAGGAAGTCAGAGGCCATTGAAGCTTTAGTTTAGGTGAGTCATAGCAGATTAACATTGGCAATTCTTGCATTGTGGAATGAAATTTGAAGAATGAAGACTGGAAGCAAGGTGATTGAGTAATCCTCTCAAGATAAATTGCCCACTCTAGGATGGCAGCAGTGACTATGGGGAAAGTAGGCATACACAGCATAATTAGAAGTAGTATAAATTTTTTTTATTTTGGATGGGGAACAGTGGAACATATCAAGTATAAAGAGATTCCTTTACTCTAGTACTTGTCAAAACTTTATAGTGCTGTTGACTCTCAAAGAGAAAGTCACACATTATTAATACACAGTGTCTTCCAAATGTTTAAAGAATCCTTATAAGACTAGTGTTACATGGAAAACACTCTAGGACTGTGGTCCCCAATCTGAGCCGGTAATGGTCCAAGGCCTGTTAGGAACCAGGCCATACAGTAGGTGAGTGAGCAAAGCTTCATCTGCATTTACATCCACTCCCCATTGCTCACATCACCGCATAAGCTCTGCCTCCTGTCAAGATTAGTGGGGGAATCAGATTCTCACAGGAGCTCAAGCCCTACTGTAAACTGTGCGTGCAGGGGATCTAGGTTGCTCACCCCTTACGAGAATCTAATACCTGATAACCTGAGGTGGAGCTGAGGTGGTGATGCTAGCGCTGGGGAGAGGCTGCAAATACAGATTAACATTAGCAAAGAGGTTTGATTGCACAATAAATGTCATCCACTTGAATCATCCCAAAACCATCCCCCCACACCCCCACGCCCCATCCGTGGAAAAATTGTCTTCCATGAAATGGGTCCCTGATGCCAAAAAGGCTGGGAACTGCTGCTCTAAGAGAAACTGCTCTCTCACAACAGTAATTTCTTATTCCTTTCTATTCTTGTAGCTCTCAGCACAGGTTGAGCATCCCAAATCCAGAAATCCAAAATGCTCTAAGAAAAGGAAATGGTCATTGAAGCATTTTGGATTTCTGGGCTTGAGATGCTTGACTAGTAAGTATAATGCAAATATTCCAAAATCCAAAACACTTTTGGTCCACAACTATTTTGGGGAAGGGATATTCAACCTGTACTTAGATGAGTTGTCTCCCCAACTGCATTCAATTCTTTAAGGCTGTGCTGTTCTTTTCATTTACACAATACATGCATTTAGTTTGGTTACTTTCAACTGAGTGAAGCTGAAGTGAAAAAAAATTCACTGGGACTTCACAAGGTTCCCCCCAGAAAGATTTTTCTGAGTTAGGATAACCTGCGAACCAGTATGAAAGCAGCTCACCTACAGATGAGTTATAATAAAGTAGTATTAAACTTTGTTAGTATCTACAAACCTAAGTTTTCATTGATAACTGAAAATAACAGACTCATTAGAAATAAATCCTACTACTAAACTGCTTGAGCAAATAGAACTTTTTTCTGAACTCTATGCTGAGTAGTTGAATAGCTCCATTTACCTAGATAAAGAAAAACTAGATGCATTTAGAAACAGAAAATCTGAGTGTACGTAAACTCCTAGAGACCAGGGAAGGTGACTAAATTAGTTTACAGTGCACCAAACTATAATCAGGAGTCACTGAAAATCTGATTATGAAACATCAGGTTTGATATGTACAAAAGATGTATTTCAGGATACTCTAAGTTAAAGAACTAACATTCTTAACACCAAGCAATCATGGAATAAAGTATGTAGCTAATTTTTTTTTTGTATACAATGTCTCTGTAATGATGTTACAAAAATAAGACACACTCCTCCTTTTATGTTTTTAATATATTAAAAAGCAACATAGTACAAATGTTGTGGTATTAAAAAGGATCCATATTTTTCAAGGAATTAATTTTTATAAACTCTGCAATGAAAGGGGAACAGTATCTTGATACACAAAAGTTTCCTTAAAAAAGATTTTAAAATTTTAAAATCAGAAAATGTTAAGACTAAATTCTTTCAAAGATTCAAACAAAAAAGCAACCTGTACAAGCTCCACAAAATGTGTTCTTATATACGTGGTGGGCACTTTGCAAATGTTAAAATTTTTAAAGTCTTAATGACAGAGGCAGCACCTACAAGCTTCATGAATCTTTTTTCCAAAAAAGTATATTTCAGTAAAACATTTTACCATTTTGTCTAACCATACATTGACATTTTTGTTCTTCCTGAAAAGGGAGATTTATACTAACACTGTATTTTCAATGTAAAAATATACACATAGAGATGTTTAACTTCCTGAGTGACTTCAGTCATACAAACATAATGAACAAATTCTAAAATTTTAGGACGAAACAGTATGTGTAGATTTACACTTTTATGTTTAACTAGGGTAAAACTCAAGAGAACGTCACAGAATTTATACTTAAATTCTCTAAGAAGTTAAGCAATATGATTTATCCCCTAACTTTACCAATAAGCTTTCTCAAATGTTAGTAAAATGAATCACTGAAAAGTTGTATTTTCTACTAACAAAATACCAATAGCCATTTCAGTGTGTCAGCTTGTATGTTTACTATTATATACACCAAAATCTGACTAACAAGAAATTTCTTGCAATACAAAAAGATAACAAATAATTAAAATATTTGCTTTATCATACAATCAATCTATATAATTCATCCCTTCCCAAAGTGTCTAAAATGATTAGGAATTGTGGCACTTTCTTTTGCATAAAACCCATTCCTCTTCATAAAACCCTGAGGTGAAAGGTTATTAATATAATAAAACTGGAACAATTCTTCTCATTTCTGTATTAAGTTGTAACTAGGTTTTAAAAAATTTATAAAGAAATGTGTCAACTTCTAAAGCTGCTCTGTACAGTTTTTCAACAAAATTATTTCCAGATCAACTGAGTCAAAGGGCCTAAAATGACCCTATAAGGAGTGTCTTTTTAACACTTGTTAGTGTCGAGATGAACGCCATTTTCCATCTCTACTATTGTCTCTTCTGTTATCATAGTCATAGCTCCAGCCATCATGATTCCTGTCTTCATAGAAGAAATCTTCTCTGCTTCCTCTGTAATGATGGTCAGACCCATGATCACTGTAACGCTGTTCCCGGCTATAATGTCTATCTGTTAGGTAGGGATGAGAATTCTGTCTGACTTTACGCTGTGATGATGTTGTATCTTGGCGCCACTGAGAGCTTGAAGACTGGTTAAAAGTATGATTATGTGATTGAACGGATGGTGAAAACCCTGACTGATCCAGAGGTGGAGAACCAAATTTTCCACCATACGACATCTGTCTCAAAACATTGTTCATCTGAAGGAAGAGAAAAACAAGGAAATGTTAATATTTCTAGATATCAAAGCCAATATATATTTGGTCAGTTAACCAAATGGATAATATAGGAAAAGCAAAATCACTCAGCCTAGATGAATCCTAAGTTAAACACAATTAAAGTAGTAAAATAAAATAGCTTCGTTCATTCCAATGAATACCTACAAGGTATCGGTACATAAATAATACTCCTTTCCCTCAAGAATACAACTTAGAAGGGAAGAAGTCATACAAAATGATTATAATACTAATCACTGTGTAATAAACATGTAAAGAACTAGGAGCTCAGTATCATTAAGGCTTCGTGAAGGTAGCATATAATCTGAGTATTAAAACAATGCATGAACTATTTTAAAGAAAATATTTTAAGGGGAGGTATATCAAAGAAAGGAAATTGCACAAAGATAATAGGAAGACATAGAATAGGTTCACAGAATACGAAGTAATTCTTTCTAAGACAGGTAGGGCTCTTAACAAGCAATAAACAATGGAAAGTAGGCTAAAGGGTTTATTGGAATCAGATGATGGGAATGCCTAATAAGTATGCTAGAGAAAGTCTGGCTTTATCTTACAATCAGTGGAAAGTCAACATGCAGAAAAGATAAGCAAATCACAGTTATAATATTAATTTTGAAATGGTGTGCAAGATGGACGGACTAGTAAGGAGACATAACTGACTAGACCAGTGGTTCCAAAATCCTGCCCGTGGATAGATATTAGTCCATGATGATTTTTTTAAATGGTCCATAGCAAAATGAGAAAAATTAGTAATAATGTACAAAAAAGATAATATTCCTTAATACTGGTCTCAATTTCATTTCATTTTTATATTTTTATAACATTTTGCAGACCTGTGACATACAAAAGCCTGGGGGCGACAAGGCAAGACTGTGATTTGGGCAAAGAAAATAAAAAGAAAGAAATGAATGCAAGTACAACTGCAAACAAAAAAATGAAGGACGTGGTGAATGAATTAAGACAAAGAAGGAAGAGTAAAAGATAGCTAACATTTTACACCTAGTCTCATGGTGGTATTACCACCAAAAAATGGAAAGATCAAGAAGGAACTGTCTAGAAGACTCCAGTATATTAAAATATCAAAAAGAGTTCATAAGAATTCACTCAGGATAGGTTGCAAGAGCAGAGAATGAATCTCCAGTATTTGTATACATACAAACACAGCAACAATAGGTGAAAAGAGAAATACAAATGTAAAACACAGTTTTATTTCTATCTATCTTCAGTCTTTTAAGTATATATTTCAGCCCAAAAAAACTAAAAGAATGCTCAATCTACAAAGATCATGCTTGTCTAACAAAAATGAGAAAAAGTTAATTTAATAATTAAATTTAATTTAAGGCCGGGAGCAGTGACTCACACCTGTAACCCTAGCACTTCGGGAGGCCAAGGCAGGAGGACTGCTTGAGGCCAGGAGTTTGAGACCAGCTTGAGCAAGAAGGAGATCTCATTTCTATAAACAACAGAAAAATTAGCCGGGCATGGTGGCATGGACCTGTAGTCCCACCTACTCCAGAGGCTGAGGCAGAGGGATCGCTTGAGCCTAGGAGTTTGAGGTTGCAGTGAGCTATGATGATGCCACTGCACTCTAGCCTGGGTAACAGAGCAAGACCCTATCTCAGGAAAAAAAAAAAATAATTAAATTTAAAAAGTTAATTTATGCCTTAAAAACTTAAGGAATAAAACCTTCTACTTAGCAAATTTAACTGAAAACCAGTTATCTGATATAACACAAACATTTTAACTAATTAAGATTTTATTTTTATTAATAGGAACTCAAGTTGAAAAAATATCAGCCTACCACTGCTTGTCTCTGAAAATTTTCTGGAGAAGAGAAAGATCTCTGAATTATCTGTGTTGATGGAGTCAGGTTATCCACAGTCCTTTCATACCTGCTAAAAATAGAAAACCAACATATAATCATTCATTCAATAAATATTTACTAAATACAATCATTAGCAAGGCAGAGTACACAAGGTGAGAATGGACAAGTCAGACAAGGTATTTGCTCTAATGGAACTAGGATAAGAATACAGACAACAGGATATTTTCAGTTTTAAGATAAAAAATATGATTCGTGATCAAGTAGAGGTGAAAAGAAATAGGTAATATTTTAGCTCGGCTAGTCAGGGACTGCCTTTCCAAAAAGGACACATTTGAAAGGAGAGCTAAATACCAACACTACCTAGAGGCAGCAAAACCTTAGGGAAGGGCTAGGATGGGGGTGAGCAACGATAGCCTGTGGGCCAAATTGCCAAATTTAGTTTTCCTAAACAAAGTTGTACTGGAACATAGCCACATTCTTTTGTTTTTTATTATCTATGGTTGCTTTAGTGCTACAATGGCAGAGACAAGAGACTGTATGGCCTGCAAAGTCTAAAATATTAACTGTATGTCCCTTTATAGAAAAAAATTGTCAACCCTGAACTAGTGCAAAGGCTTAGATGAGAACCAAATGGAAAGAATTTGATTGACTGGATAAGAGGGATGAGGGAAACAGAAGAAATAAAGTATAAAATCTAGATTTTTGGCTTGAGCAATTGGGTAGACATTTACTGAAACAGAAAAGAGAAACAAGTTTTGGGAGGTAAGGAATTAGAGTTCTATAACATACATAGGATATTACTTTTAAGTACTTATACCTTAATTCCTCACTTCCTAAAGAGGTAATTTGTTCTACAGAAAATCTCAGTTTAAAAATGTTTGAATTATTTTAAAATACATCTTTGGAATTAAATAACCAATGCTTTGTCTTCTAGTTTGGATCTTTTTATTTTGGAATTTCTTAAATCAGATTATGTATCTTCATATAAGCTAACGGGGGAAAGCACAATTGAATTTATATTATCAGAGAGTATAAAAATGATAAACTCTCTATCCTAAATAGGATAGAGTCACAAAAATATGTGTCTTCATCTAGACTTTAAGCTCCACCAGGCAGTTTATCATAGTAGCTGAGCTCTATCACACTGCCTGGGTTTGAATCCCAGCCTATTACTTATAAGCTGTTCATACTTGAGCAAGTTAACCTCTATTCCTCATTTCCTTCACATATAAGGTAGAGATAATAATCCCTACCTTCATAAGACCATTGTGAGGAATAAATGAGATCATATATGTAAAAGGCTTGGTGGTGAAGAACCTGACACATGACAGGTACTTGTGAAATCTTTCTTGAACTAAGCCCATTATGACTGGTAAAACTGAGTGTACTACAAGTAGTAAGGGTAAGTAATGTTTTGAGAAATTTTGTTTCAATTGTATACATGTACTGTACATGTATCTGTAGGCATGGGTATGGCTTTACCAATGAACATATAATCATATATGTATCTATTTTAAGGGGACTATATACAATGTGTCTGTCTACAGTCCCTTTAGAATAGATAGAGCTATAACAATAATCCAACATGGCAAGTAATACAGCAAAAGAATAAAAAGATAGGAACATAAAGAAAGAAGCTATTCATTCACACGTTTTGAAACCATTATCCAAGATAAATTATTTTAACAATATGTAAGAAATATTACCTGCTAGGAGATGTAGAGGTAGGACTTGAATTTCCAACATGATGCTGGGGATATGACAAACTGACATCCTGCGAGGCATGACTACTTCCTAAAACGGAATAATGTGAAATATTCTTGACAGAAAAGTTAATTTGAAATTTTATCTCCTGTATCCTAAATCATTCCAAAAAGGTGTAAAAGAGAAAAGTCTTTCACACAGTCTAAAAGAGAAAAATCTCAAATTGCTGTAGACTGCTTTACAGTTGCATCAGAGTGAAACTATAAGTATATACAATACGAGATATGCAAAACAAAGCATTCCAAACAAGGTACTATCCAGTGTATAAATATCCAATGTGGTCATAATATTCTGATCCCCACACTAAATTCTACGACTGGATACATGGAAAGATTCATCCTCACATGATCAAGAATCAAAATACGTAAAAGTAAATTACAAAGCAGCCAGAAATATTTTCAGCATGAATCTTTGCTTCTTTCAGAGCACCCAAACCCAACTCTCTTAGCAATATAGTTTATATTCTTTTCACTAACCCAAAATGAAATTTTAAACTCAGTTTTAAAATTACAATTTTCAAAATCCATGTGTAAATATTACCCACTTTCAGAGATATATAAAGTTTGCTATTTAGAAAGCTTAAGAAAGTATTTTCAACCAAAAGAGAGATTCTTTAAGACTCAACAATAAATTTAAAAACAAAAAGCAAGCAGCAAACAACCTGCCCCCCCGAATATCATTGAACAGTTAGTTACCTGATCTAAACTGAATTTTGATGGGCTTTCCAAAAAGTTTGATTCCATTAAGTAGATTCATTGCATAAGGAACAGATACTTCATGTTTGAAATTCACAAATGCAAATTGCTTTGGTTTACCATCCTTATCTTTTGGAATTTTCACCTTTATTACTGGCCCAGCCTACAAACAAGTGTTTAGAACTTAAACAGGGCAATTTCAGGAAAATACTAAAATTTTACAATCAAAAGAGACTACGACGAAGTTAAAAAAAAACACAAATGTAATCAAAAACTTTTTTTTAAAATGATGCACACAGATTTCCATTTTCGTTAGAGTAAAAATATTAGTTATGACTGAAAATTAGATTAACTTATTTGGGGAAGGGAGCCCGTAAGGAACTGGAAACACAATCACTTTTACAATTCATAGCACTGCAAGACTTTTCAACGAGGTGACAGACACCCATCATTTTCCCACTCCACGGAAAACAACGTTTATCAAGAGCAAGAGAATGATTTTCTCGGACTAAAAATTCACTTTTGTATTGCTAATGATACCAGTTATTAGGGGATAGGGCTGGGGGAAACAAGATACTTAGAATTTTTCACATATTTTAATAGAGAAGCATTAAAATGCTGCTTTTCTATCGAGTATTTGAGTCTATTTTAAATATTTTAATAACGCTATAATTTTATTAAGCAACTTAAGTGGAAAAAAGATACTGACAAAGAATGTGAAATGTAACTTCCCAGTCAGATAAACCAAAGACATCATAAGAGGAAGATGAGGAAAAAGCACTGCTCAACGAAGATTCCACACGTATTAGATCCCGTAGGATCCCTGAATCTTTACCTCGGGAACGCTTGATTGAGGATCCCTCCACCACCCTAAGCGTTGTCACTTCTGGCCTGAACTAATTAGGGTTCTTCCAATAAACCAAAACCCAGCGAGCGCCTCACTTCCCAAGCGCGCCCTTCACCCCCAAACAGCCGGCCAGTCGGGTGTCCTGCCGGACTGCCAAGCTCGCGCGAAGAAAGCGGGGACAGCCGTTGGGCCGGGCCCTCGGCGAACAGAAAAACGAAAGGCAAAAAGGCTGATCCCAGCCGCTTACCTGGTGGAAAAGCTCGAAAAGGAGCTCCTCGGTCACTTTAGTCTCAAGGTTGCCCACAAAGAGAGTGCGGTCCGCTTCCGCTGCCGCCGCCCCCATCTCAGCGTCACCCCCCTAACCTGACCGAAGGGTCGGGGCCGACGCACCCACTGCGCACTCTCGGAAACCCCACGTCCTCGCGCTCCCAGGCGTCACCGACGTAAACGTCTCTCACGCTGGCTCTCGGCCGGCGTCGACGTGCGTGGGCGGACTGCGCATGCTCGCCAAGAGAGCGTCGGTTGAAGGCGGCTTCTCGATCTGCCGCAGTTTTAGGTATGGCTTCCAGTGTAGGTAGTTAACGCGTCCCAAACGGGCAGGACTGATCTGTGGAGCCGCGAAGGGCCTACCTTGACCGAGGGACGTAACGCAAGTACTGTGGGCAGTGTTTGAAGATGGCCCTGAGCAACGTGTCCCTGTCTGCCGGCGATCAAAGGAACACGGTGGCCTACCGCGCTTCCCACGGCGACCTCACCCCCTCGGCTTCAGCGCTGGCGATGGTTTCTGGGGACAGTTTCCTAGTTGCCAGGCCTGAGGCGACTCATCTGGGACCTCAGGAGGCGGTGCGACTGAGCGTTCGAATTGAGAATCGTCGACTGACTGGTGGCGGCCGAAGCCTGACCCGCTTTATAAAGGGGAGGGAACCAGATAGTCGAAACCGAAGTCGCCAAGCCAGATTCTCGCCTTACCCAGTCCCCGGGGTTAAACTCGATCTCCTAAGAAGTGTGCTGCAACAGCGCTTGATTGCATTAGGAGGTGTCATCGCAGCTCGCATTTCTGTTTAAAAAGAACGCCCTCTCTCCGCCCCTCAATTAGCTTGCGAACAAGGCCTTTCTAAAAATCCTTTCTTGGTGTAACGGCAGTCTTATTTTTAGAGGGATATATTTTTATTTTATATGATACATAGGAGTACTGTCAATATATCCTGGCACAGAGGGGAATTTTACTGTTGATTAGTTCAGGCGGTTTTAGGCGGCCAGAATGATTGGATTAGGAAGGAGGTAGAAGGGATTTTCTTAAGTAGTTATTAACAAAGCTGAGTTGATGGGACCACCCTCCCCAGGGGCTCACCTTTTGTTAACATCTTTACAAGAAGAAACCCAAATTTATCCCAATTTCCTCAAGTCTTACCTCCCCTTCTCAACCTACTCTGTCACCTTGAGACTTGTAATTCCAGCTTCCTTAACTGCCTCCCCTCTTTATCTCAGACTCTTCCCCTTACCTTCTGTTGGTGAAAAAGAAATCCTTTTTATTAGGCTGGCTTATCCTTCCATCTTTTACCCAGCACTTACCATCTTCCATCTCGCCCTTCACTTTTTTCCAGGAATATCTACAACCTCCAGTCTACATCACACTAAAAACAAGAAAAAAACACAAAAAACCCTGAAACCTTAGAGTTCTTTCAAAGTGTTAAACCAATTTACATTCCTTTCTTCGCCGGTCTCCAAGTAAATTTTTACTTTATATTTGTAATTTTTCTATTTGCATTCAATCCCACCTTCTGAATCTGAATTTGCTGTCCCAAAATACATTTGTTGAAACATTAGACCTACAGTCTTCTTTCAGAAAACAGTTCATCTACTCACTGTAGCATCTTCCTTGAAATTTCTTGTCTTTACTCATTCAACTGTTTAACAGTATTTAGGGATCTTCTGTTTGGTTAGCACTGTGGATGAACTTCACACAATCCTGCCATCAAGGAGTATATTCTAGATGGGGAGGCTGTTCATTAGGTATAATAATAAAAATAAGTATGGGTTGTAGTAGCTTTCCATAATACTGCACTATCTTGGTTCCCCTTGCTAGTTTATCAGTCTATTCGCTGATAATTTTGTTCTCTTAACTGTACATTCCCTGAAGTTTAAGGGGTGGTATTGAGGGAAAGTTAGTGGGTTTTGTAAGTGCCAGCTCTTACTGTAAGCAGTTAGACTAGTTTTTTTCCCAGTGGACTCTTGTCTGTTTGGACTTTCTTAAAATGTTTATGTTCAGATAAAGCAAAATTGCCACACACCACACAGCATCGAATTGTTAGAATCACATCTTAAAGAATGTTGATAAACCACGTAGCTTCATATAGGAGAATGATTAATATAGTGAAAGTTCTAGAAACCAGGTAATAGGAAGAATGGTTGAAAGAATAATAATAGCTACCTTTTATTGAGTACTATATGCTAGTCAATGCACCACTAGGGCTTTATTCATTGTTTATTGAGACTTATTCTGTGCCTGCATTAGGCATTTAGTATAAACATGGTAGATAAGATCTCTGTTCTTAGAGAGTCTTGTATGTGTTGATTCTCACAACAGCTCATAGAGAGGTGTTGTACTTTCATTTTGTTGCTGAGAAAGTGAGCCTGAAGGACATGAAGTAAACTTTAACAAAGCTCATACAGCTAGTGAATAGACAGAGCTTTGCAGCCTTTCAAATGAGGTTCCTCATCTGAACATAAAAAATGATTTGAGTGACTATTTTCTCAGTTTTCCCAAGGATGATCTATACCCAGTACTATTTCAGATATCTAAAAAGTTAGTTAATAGTATATAATGGATGCCTTAGCCTGGGCATTACAAAAACGCCTGGTTGAAAAAGGAATTCCAAGCTGTATACTATGAGTTTTAGGCTGGGGAAGAAGAATTAAATTAAGGCTGAGGGTGAGGAGGACTTTCTTTAAATTTGGAGATACCTAATTGTGGAAAATACTATCTCAAAAGGTAATGAATTGCTGTCAGAAAGTTCAAATAGAGGCTGAATCATGTGAAGGATTTTGTCAAAGCGTGACATAGGACTAGATGACTTCTTTGGTTCTTTCCCATTTAATCTGTAATTCTATACTTTAAAAAATAAACTTGGTTAAAATTGGAAATGGGGAGTTGGGAGATGAGAAAAATTAGGTATGTATAGAGGGTGACCATATCAGCAAACCAGGGCCTTTGAAAGTGGAAGAGGACGCTGTCAATTATGCTGAGGTGTCAGGCATAAATAGGGGCTATCCTAGGCAGACCAGTTGGTTCATAAAATCATAATCTATGAGATGATTCAGCGTTAAATACTCCTTTGTAACATACTCCTTAGCTTATCAGGGAAGAAAGGATGAGATTTGTAAACCAAAGTCTGACATAAGAGTACACAAAAGTGCATAAGAGCAAGGGAGGCCCAAGTGGGAGTGACTTCATTTCTGTTCTGGCATAGCATCATCAGGAGTAGGGCTTTAGTTAAATAATAATGCACATGCCAGAAAAAAAGAAAATGGTTTACTGTGTTTTGTTCCATTTGGCAGCAGAACCTTGTTCACAAATGTTCTGTTATTTTAAATCTGAGTCAATGGATATCTACATTCTCCTTGTTCTTAACATCTGCAGTAGCATCCAAGTTAAAACATGTCCCTCAAGTCACAAAGACTGTATTGTAGAAGCAAGAATCAATATAGATGTCTTTCAATGAAATTACTTAAAGCAGGGACAACTAAGTTTTCCCAAGAGCAGACCATATTATTAAAAATACATATATTATTGCACAAAATGAATATTTAATATCAGTGTTTAAACATAGCATGATATCATTCTAAATAGATAAGTTCAAAGAGTAGTCCAAAAAATTAATACTTCTGTAAGTTTTTTTTTTCCTTGGGAGGCACTTCAGTCTTGCACTGTTGCCCAGGCTAGAGTGCAGTGTTATCATCGTAGCTTATTACAACCTCAGACTTCTGGGCTCAAGGAATCCTCCTGCTTCAGGCTCCTGAGTAGCTGGGACTACAGGACTGCATCACCATGCCCAGCTAATTCTTTAGTTTTTGTAGAGACGGGGTCTCACTATGTTGCTTGGGCTGGTCTTGAACTCCTAGCCTCCTCCTGCCTCAGCCTTCCAAACTGCTACAATTACAGGAGTGAGCGACTGCATGTGGTCTACTTTTGTAAGTTTAAAAAGCCATTGTAACTCAGTTTGTTTTTATTGCTCCTGCATATATTAATCAACTGGCTAGCATGTGTTGAAATGGAGTCCTGTTAGGATATTTACTTCTACTCATTAGCACTAAAACTAAAATGAAAAGTTTAAAGAACTCTTAAAAAGAAGTTTGTTTGTTTGTTTTTCTATATCTGCTTGAGATATAGAAAAAAAGAGGTCAATGAGACCATTTCCCTCAGTGGCCAGATCTGGTGATAAGCATAACTCTAAAAGGGGTGACCTAGAAGAAAGAAAAAGAGAGAGGAAAGTCCAACTGAGGGAAGAGTAAGTGATGGTCAAAAGGCTCCACTGTCTTCCGATTAAAATTAATTGTGTGTCTTGCATTTCTTTGGTGAATTACCCAGGTCCCACTAAGGTGCAGCTTTTGTCTTCCCAATCTCTATGGAAAGTGCACCCATTTTCCTAGACAACCAAATATATGTTTGACTACCTATGAATCCTAACCACCCATGTCCTATCCATATTGTCTATTTTCATTTAATTTTAAAGTCCTGCCCAATTTAAATTCACAATATGTTATGTTTCTATAATCACTCTTATCAACTGGACTGTGTCACGTGGACATGCAGCCTGTTTTCTCTGCCTCTGTCTCTCTACTTCATCCTAAATGTATATAGCCCCACACTAATATTCTTAAAGCACATCTCTGGTCACAGCTACTACTCCAGTGTTTCTGCAAGTATGTTCTACAGAACCTCCACTAGAAATACAAGATACTCCTTTGAAAAAAGACATGAGATCAATAAATTTGGCATGTGGTGCATTTTTTATCACCTTCTTAGGGAGTCATAATGTGAAATAGCATGTTAAAGTTTCAGAAAAAGAAACCTGTTTAACTTTGTTTTTACTAGTGTTTCACAGATTTGTCCATACATTTAAAATTTTTGTATAGTACTGTCTTCCTGAGGAGGCTCTCTTCTACAGAAACATAATTAGAAATACTGCCTACCTTTAAAAGCTCCATTGGCTCCCCACTGGACCTAATTTTTCAGATATTAGAAGTAGATTTTTACATAGAGTGGCAGATTTCAATAAGTTTCCAGAATGTTACTTAGGCAGATTGGTTGGTTTTCGCTTTCATGGTTTGATAAGGTTCAACCCCATCTTTATTGCACATCATGATCTGTCCCTATCAATGTTTTTGGCAGGTGGGTGGGAGGGGGCCAAGCAAGCAGCTGCAGATTCCCTAGACACTGAGGATCAAGACTGGCATTGTTACTAATGAACGTCATTAGGAATATACTCTTATGAATACAGGTAGGTGCAATTATTTCTTAACTATGCTAATAATATAATTTTTTTAAAAAGGTAATGATTTACTTAGCTGCTTACTTCACTGGAATATCTGAAGGCAGCCCTATTTCAAAATGCACTTCTTTTAAATCAGAGGAGGAAAATACTGCCTTCAGCTTCCCACAGGCCTGAGAGTCACTGAAGCAGTGCAACACTGCTAAATTGCACACTCCATAAACAGACATTTAGGACTTTCCATAATCTGACCAAGCTACATTGCCAGCCTTTTCTCTTCTCCATGATTCCCCAAGGTGGTCGCTGCTCTTCTCTGCCTCTGTACCTGCGCCTATGCTAGTCCCCTTAACTAAATTGCTGGTCCGTCTCATTTTCTGCCAGTTAAACCTTTACCCATCTAGATTATATATTGCAAAGAAAATACCCATTTTAACCAGGTTAAGCCCCCAAAATGGACTATACTGACTCACAGAGCTGGGAAAGTGTGAAATTTTGTTTACCTAGCAACTATTTATCTTTCATCTAATAGCACCTTGGTTTTGTTGTTGTTGAAGCCTCTTCCCTCGTTCTTTGTTCAAGTATTTGGGTGAGGCTTCACACCTAACTCCAGGTATGGAGACAAAATCTGTGTCTTATTTTCCCTGCTATATTCAAGCTTCCTGAAGACTGACACCATGTCTAAATTTATTTGTACTTTGTAAGTGTCCAAAGAGTAGATATTTAATGAATGCTTGTTGAATGAATGAATAAACTTCACAGATAGGCTATCTCTCCTTGGAACCAAAATCCAAAAATGGAACATTTTAGGAAGGCAAGGGGAAGAATTATAGTCTCCTTGATCTAAAATTATCTAGTTGTCTGGGCAGATAAGAGTAACATGATAAGACAAATGTTGCTTAAAATTTTATTTCAATTTGAAATCAACCTGCCTCTAGGAATATACTAACGTTAAATCCTAATACAAGATGTGGACAAATATTTATGCACATAAATATTTAATACAGTTAACATTTTCCCTACTTATAATTTTAAAAACCCATTGAAACATATGTCTAGGCCGGGCACAGTGGTTCACGCCTATAATCCTAGCACTCTGGGAGGCCGGGGCGGGAGGATCGCTTGAGGTCAGGAGTTCGAGACCAGCCTGAGCAAGAGCAAGAACCCGTCTCTACTAAAAATAGAAAGAAATTATCTGGACAACTAACAATATATAGAAAAAATTAGCCGGGCATGGTGGCTCATGCCTGTAGTCCCAGCTACTCGGGAGGCTGAGGCAGAAGGATTGCTTGAGCCCAGGAGTTTGAGATTGCTGTGAGCTAGGCTGACGCCACGGCACTCTAGCCCAGGTAACAGAGTGAGACTCTGTCTCAAAAAAAAAAAAAAAAAAGAAAGAAACATATGTCTAAAAATGATGACAGGTAAAGAAAAAAAATCAGTGCTCACTCTATGCTTGGTTGCTACTGCCCACTTTCACAAGGATTATTTTATTTAATCCTCACAATCATTCTATGATAGGGATTGACAACCTTTTTCATTAAAAAGCCAGGTATTAATAGTAAATATTTTCAACTTTGTGGTCTAATTGGCAAAATCGAAGCTCTTACGTAGGTACTTATGAAAACAAGAGAGGAAACGAGCTTCCACAAAATTTGTACTGATGAAATTCAAGGTATAATAATAATTGAATGCAATTTTTTGTAATGCTAACACTATCAAGGAAAAAATGGAATTCTTTTTTGAGGGGATAACATTTCACTTAACTGGAGTACAAAGTGTTCTTTATCATCAGAATCAATAGCAAATGCTCACCTGCTAATGCTGATTTTTAATGAGATTTTTATGTATTTCATCTTTGAAATGTCTTTTTATCCAGATAGGTACTGACAAATACTGATATGAATCCACAAGCATATGATTTTAATTGAGCATATTCATCATTTGGAAGGTATTTATACAATTCTATTGCATTCTTCTCTTCATATTTACCTTTTAGCATGTCATTACATTACAGATTGTTTCCAATTGAAATTTAGGTGGAAGCTCCTCAGTTGCACAGTTAAATGGATATTGAATTATGAACATTTTCTTTGTACTTACATCCAGGTCTAAAAGATGCTGGTAGAACTGTATTCTGAGCTTGGAAAATATATCTACTGCAAATTTGTGTGGGTATGGAGATCTTGCTGCTTGTTTAAACTTTTAACAGCATGGGAAGTGTACAAAGCAGCTTGAGAATGCTTGTGATTCAAACAATGTTAGTTGTTGAAATGACTTTACCACTGTATAAGTGTGACATGTAAACATTGTTTTGCTTTATAGTTTTAGATTTGAGAAATATTATCAAGTCTGTAACAAAAGCTAATTTCCAAAGCCATTCACAGTTCAATAACAATGGTTGAGGGCAGTTCCTCCAACTATTTAGAAATGTACAAACCATTCTTAGCTGGAGGGCTATACAAAAACTGGCAAAGGATTGAGTTTAACCTTCAGGCCTTAGCTTGCAGAGACTTTTAGTAACTGCCCAAGGGCACAAAACTATTTAGTGGTAGAGGGGAGATTCAAATTTGATCAGGGAGCCTGGCCTCAGAGCTAATTCACTTGGCGACTATGCAATGCTATTTATCGTGCTAGAATAGCCAGTGGCCAAATGCAGCATGGGATTTTCTTTGGCTAACAGGTTTTTTCCTTACAAAGATGCATAATACAATATTTAATATGTACAAAACAGTATAAGTAAAATGCAACCAATACCCATATCCTTACCACTCAAATAAAATATTGCTCCACATTTAAATCCCTTCTGTTTAACTCACTTTGAAAACCTGCTCACATCACTTTCCCCTGCCAGGCATTATCATTGTCCTGAATTTGGTATTTTGCACCCAAAATTTGGTGTGTTATTTGTTTAAAACTACTTTTACTACATGTGTATCCCTAGTGGGTTCCTGAGGATAATATCGAATTGTTTTACCTGTTTTAAAACAATATAAATGGTATTGCACTGCACGTATTCGTCTGTGACTTGCTTATTTTCTCCACTCAATTTTGCCAGCACATGTTTAAAACTAAAACTAAATTTGAATGCCTTTTGGTGGGACATGCATTTTTCAGTTACCACCACACTCTACTGTCTTATACTCATCCATTTTGTATATTTTAGTTACTTACCTGACCCCTGAAGCCATTTGAGTCTGCAACCCTGGATTTAAGATGGTTTTCAATATGTAGCCATTCAAATAGTTTTGAGGGCCGGGCTCTGTGGCTCACGCCTGTAATCCTAGCACTCTGGGAGGCCAAGGCAAGAGGATCCTTTGAGCCCAGAGTTGGAGACCAACCTGAGCAAGAGCTGAGACCTGGTCTCTACTAAAAATAGAGAGAAATTAGCTGGACAACTAAAAATATATAGAAAAAATTAGCTGGGCATGATGGCACATGTCTGTAGTCCCAGCTACTCAGGAGGCTGAGGCAGAAGGATTGCTTGAACCTAGGAGTTTGAGGTTGCCGTGAGCTAGGCTGGCACCACGGCACTCTAGCCCAGGCAACAGAGTAAGACTCTATCTCAAAAAAAAAAAAAAAAAAAATCCTATCAAAACAAAGATTGCTCATGTTGATACAATAATGGATTAGGTTATGGTCTCTTTACTCAATAAACTTGTTGAGCAACAAGTAGGCCTTTTCTTGACCAGAGAAACTTGTTTAACATGTGATTATTTACCTACATAAAGTGCGTGCATGTGTGCGTATGTGTGTGTGTGTGTATATACAACCTTGTTTAAAATAAGCAGATGATGTTTTTGTTGTTATTGTTTAATTCAAGAAAGCCCTTTTTGTTTCACCACATGTTTTAAGGTGTTTTTAAATATATCTGTAAGACTTATGAGTGTAAGCATGTATATAATGTGATGGGGGTTCATCATTCTTATTGTGCAAAGTATACATGTATAAAATCACATACATGAAGTCTTAAGATAATGTTACTAAATCCCCTTGATGTGTGGGTACCAAAAATAGGCCCCATCTTATTTCAAGTTCCATTTCATAATTGGCTATAATGAGAGTACACTTCATAAACTCTCTCCAAAGGGACTATTAAAAGACTATTGTGGAGAAACAGTTGTAGTATATTCATGCAATGAAGTACTACTCAGAAATAAAAAGGAATTATCTACTGATATATACAAAACATAGATGCATCTCAAAAGCATGCTGAGTGAAAGAAGTCAGACACAAAAGAGTATATACTATATGATTTGATTTAGGTGAAAATCCAGGAGAGACAAATCTAATTTATATTGACAGAAGTTGATCAGGGGTTGCTTGGGGGTAGGGATTGATTGAGAAGTAAGGGCACAAAGAAATTTTTTGGAGGGTGATGAAAATCTATATTTGATTGTCATGATCATTATATGGGTATATATAACAGTCAAAACTTACTAATTGTACACTTAAAATGGATGCATTTATTGTATATAAGTCATATTTCAATACAGTTGAGAAACTAGCAAAAAAATCCCAAAGATTTTATTAATGAAAGTGATAGTCTACATGACATTTCTAAAAAGATAATCCTATAAGCAAGTATTTGCCAGGTTTTCTCCCCTTGAGGGAAGAATGTGCCCCAGTGTGAGAACAGCAACATCTGATCTGTAGAGATGGATGCATAGCCAGGTAGAACTGCCAAGTGACATCCATCAGCTTTTCTTGCTCTAGCTCCAAGCTGAACAAGCAAATATCCAGCACTTCTTAAGGGAAAGACTGAACTCAGCTCACCTGAGCATTCCAAGTCCCATGGTGTCTTAACTTATTTTCTGCTGCTATAACAGAATACCACAGACTGGATAATTTATAAAGAGATGTTTGACTCACAGTTCTAGAAGCTGGGAAGTCAAAGAACATGGCGCTGCATCTGGTGAGGGCCTTCATGCTGCATGCTGCCTTATCCTGTGACAGAAGGCAGAAGGGCAAGTGAGAGCTCAGATAGAGAGAAAAAGGGGGCCAAACTCCCATGATAACTAACCACTTCTGTGATAAGGGCATTAATTCATTTCTTAAAGGCCTCACCTCATAATACTATCACAATGGCAATTATTAAATTGCAGCATATGTTTTGGAGGTGACATTCAAACCATAGCACATGGTTATTGGTATTCTGCTTTATATAACAACTTCTTACAGGTTTGGTTAGCATGAAACAGTTCCAGAGAAGCTGATCATATTTGGATGCCCTTTGAAAGATTTTTTTAATGTCTGGAGCCTGAGAATCAGACCTTGGAACATAGCATCCATAGCAATGTACTTCTGTTCTAGAAAGTCTCATCTAGACCATCCTCCAGTTGAGCATCTCTTAGGCCATACTCCCTTCACATCCTCTGCACTTCACAGGTGCAATACCTCAATTGTTTCATTTTTCAACTCATTAACAAGTCTATGTGGCCATAGAAAAGAGTTGGCAATCATAGGTCAAATATTTAAGTATTTTCCAATGAAATCCTACCTTTCTCTCTGTTAACTGGGCAAATAAACACAGTAAAGTATTTTTTTGCTGGGTTATCTGGTTATATCTGGCCTCTGACAATATTTTCACATATAGATTATTATTCATAGCCTACTTCACTTCAGGCAAAGCAAAAGATGTTGCCACCCCATAGGAAATTTCAAGATTTTTGTGGGCAAATTCTAGAAAACTTGCCAAATTAGTACGTACCAGCAATTTTGAAAATAATCCAGTATGTTGGTGTGGGAAGACTATGCATATAATCTCTTTAATTATCTCTCATGTTGGCTGAATTTTAGCTTTGTGGTGTGAGAGTGGATCTGCATTTGCACTGCTGCCATAATATTTGATGGCAGTTCCCCTTGGCTCCTTTCTAGGCCTGAGTTCAGAGCAATACGGCAGTTCTGCGATGTGGACACAGTTTCTATGCTAAAGCCATCCATTTTAATAAAGTAAAGGTCTAGCCCATTGAGCCCAGTTGAATACAGCTGTTGCATTGATCTCTTCTGATGCTACAGCCGTTGAGTTCATTTCCTTAATCACATTTTCCATAAGGGTAAAAGCATGAAGCTGCTTGGTATCTTCCAGAGTGCATGCATTCTAATTTCAGAATTTAATCAAATGGAACTGGCTTCCTGACAGAGTAAACAGAGCAAAATACTGTATCCAGACCAGCTGCCAAGCTAGCAGCCTGAATTTATTTTTCCTTGCTTTGCTAAATGCATCTTGAATTTTTGAAAACATAGTCCAGGTTTAGGAAATTTAGCATTTTTGAATCAACACCAGTCACCTCTAATATTCTTCCACAAATACATCCATTAAATTTCAAAAGTCAGGTAGCTGAGTTAATCCTTTCTCACATGACTGTGGCCAGAGAAGAAAACACATTCTATTTTTCTATTGAACACAGGAATTGTGCGCATAGACCCTTGCCATTTTGGTTAATCTAATAGCAGAGAATACCTGTAAATATCTATACTTTTTTTTTTCTGATTACTACCTCTGTATTTCTGATTTGATTCTTAGAATCTAACTCATATCTGAAATCTTACCAGGTATTCTCTATGCTACTTTTAAATAAAGCATTCCACATATAAATATCAAGGCTTTATTTATAATATAGATTTTCTGTAGCAACCAGGACACATAAAGAGAAATGAAAGAGTCAGCTGAGTGGAAATACCTATTTCTCAAACCACTTGGGTTGTGAGCGAGGGCTTGAGGAGGTACGGACTATGTTACCAATTACTTCGTTATTGCTACTTCTAATTTTTCTATCTGCGAAATGAATTTTTTACTGCATATGTGTCCTTCATTAACCACAAATATCTTGTTTGTATTTATGTAGTGATTTCATTTATCCTTTAACACGATACCAGGGATGGCCTTTGGAGGGTGCGTGTATGGCCTGAGAACTTTATCATCCAACTAGGAGATACTTAGAAATGCACATAGCCTCAAACCAAATGAATATTACTTTTCCACAATTAGTTTATGTATATCCTAACTTCCTGAAGGCCCGGAATTCTCTTCCTGCTCACATCCCCAGCTCCCTTTCCAGGCTAACTCCTAGTCATGTGCAAAAATTTAGGTCAGCTGTCCCTTCCTCCCAGAAGCCTTTCATGCTCTCTTCTCTTCTGATTGTTTACATTCTTTCTTGTTTTAAATACCATCCATACGCTGAAGACTGAAGACGCCAGATTAAATCTCCAGTCCAGCTCTCCTCTGAGCTTGAGACATTTCTGTGTAACTGTTTACTTAGCATCTCCATTTGGATGGCATCTCAAACTAAACATGCCCAAACCAAACTCCTCATCCCTCCTTCCGAAAACCCAAACCTGGTGATGTTGAATTATTATAGGTATCTAGTGCTGTGAAACAAATTACCACAAAATCCAGTGGCTTAAAACAATAATAAACATTTATTACCTCACATTTTCTGTGGGTCAGGAATTTGGGAGTAGCTTAGCTAGGTGGTTCTAGCTCAAAGTCTCTCATGAGGTTGCAGTAAGTTGTTGGCCGGGACTGCAGACATCTGATGGTTCAAATGGGAAGATCCCCTTCCAGGATGGCCCACTCATGTGGCTGACAGGTTGGTACTGTCTTTGGTAGGAGACCTCAGTTCTTCCCCATGTTACCGAAAGCTTGGCCACTTGTCCATGAGACTGAATCAGAAGAACGAGGACAAGCAGTTAGAGGAGGAAGGAAAGAGAGTCTACTTTGCCGGCAAAGGAGAAAATATGGTAGACCTTCTTGTCTCAAAATCCCAAATTTCCTGAACATAGTCAGAAATACAGAGCTTTTAAAGGGAGGGTTCTTGGCTTTAGGCAATTACTGTGGTTAACTATTCTAATTGTCCCATCTCTGCCAAAAATAAAGCCTGTGAACTCTGCCAGCTGCCCACCAGGGGGGCTGGAGCCACCTGGGAGTTTTAACAAAAGACTTAGCCTGCCTCAGGGATGCAGTCCAGGCTGCAGTTCCCAAAAGAGTGGGGGAAGTTTTCTAGGCCATTCCCTCTGTTACACCCACACAGACCTCACCAAAGGGCTGCCTGAGTGTTCCCACAACGTGGTGGCTGGCTTCCTCCAGAGCAGATGATCCAAGAGAGAGCAAGGAGGAAGCTGCAGTATCTTGCATGACCCAGCCTCAGAAGGCAAACACTGTCTCTTTCTCAGTATTCTTTTAGTCACACAGGCTAGCCAAGATTTAATGTGGAAGGGTAGTACAGAAAAGTGTGAAGGCTGGGAGATGAGGATCACTGGGCCATCTTGGAGGCTAGTTACCACTGCTGTCTATTTATTTAGTGGCTCATACCAGGTACCTAACAGTCACCTTGGATATCTCCTCTCTTTATCACCTTCAGTCAGTACCAGGTCCAACCTACCTCATCTATGCTTTGGCTCTGCTGTGACCACTCTACTCCAAGCCACCATCATCTTTTGTCTGCAGCCCTGCAATAGCCTCTAAAGTGTTCTCTCTTACCCTACTCTTGTGGTACTTCAACCTATTATCTACACAGACATCTACAACCTTTAAGAAATCAAATTGATTATACTACTCTCCAACTTAAATACTCTTCGGTGATTTCCTTTTGAATGTACCAGGTGCATGAACCTGGACAAGTGACTTAACTATTTAATATTTTTACTTCCTCTTTAAAATGGTAGTAAAAAGAGCCACCTCATGGAATTGTAGTGAGGATCATTTTATAAGAATTTAATTATAGTGAAGTTGCTGGAAGAGAACCGGTGCTCACTGTCTGTTGGAGAATAGATCACTTCTAGTTGACACCTACTGTTTTGCTCTGATGGCATCAGGAAGAGAAGTCTTTCTGGGAGGAGATAATTAGCCGAACAGTTTGGGGAGTTTTGGTGAACTGTAGCTTCTGTGATAAAGTAGAGCAGAAGATTTTACATACGGAAATGTTGGGGGGAAAAAAGAAATTAAAAGAAAGTAGAGCAGAAGAACAATCAGACTGGCAGTTACCATCTCCTTGAGGCTGCAGCAGGGAGAAAGGAGAAGGTGGCAAGCAGGAGAGGGTAGAATTGATGTCCTGGCCTCTATATAGTAATCAGCCACTTTAAGAATGGGCTATCGCTTGGCGTTGTGCAATCTCCTTCAAACCAGAGGCTTTTAAACTTTCCTGGGGCAAAGAACTGCTTTGAGAATCTGCTGCAAGAGATGAGCTCTCTTCTCAGAATAAAAAATGTACATAGTCAAATGCATGCAAAATTTGGCAAATAATTTCAGGGAGTCTAGGAGTGACATAAGAGCTCCTGTTTTAAACACAGAACCCCTTCCCTAAGAATCAAATTCAAAGGCTGTTTTACAATCAAACAAGAGGAATAACCTCATGCATATGGTACATATGAGTATTTCAGTTTTTGCTTTATAGGTCATTTAATAAAACTTGCTCTTTCAATTATGGTATTTTTTATTTTGAAGGTATAGTTTGAAGACTAAGACATGCGCTTGCTCTCACACATAGTCCTGTTCATACTTTGTCCCATCTTTTGACACTGATATCTTCCTTAGTCAAACTAAATATAGCAAAGTGGCCCCAAACTAATGCCAAATGTTGGACTGTTTGGAAACACATAGTTTATCTTACAAGTAAGACCAGGATAAAAATTCAAGTGCATTTTAATTTAGGAGAGTCTAAATATAGTTATCCAGAAGTTTTTTTTTTTAATTCAAAAAAATAAACAAGTAAATTATCACATTCTATTCTCTTCTCCAGCTTCACATTTTATAGTTTAAGTTTTTTGAATAACTGCAGGCGTAACTTGTTAGCACATCAGTTGTAGTGAATTTGAAATAAGCCGTCACTGTTGTTGTTTTCATTTGATGAGATCCCACTAGGAGGACAGCATCGCACTGCATGAGAGCCAAGAGCCAAAGGGAAGGGTGCAATCTCTTCTGTCATGTTTCTTTATATTTTACAACAGAAGCAGTCTTGGACCACATCTCAGGCAATGAAACCATGGTATTGTTTGTTGCAATGCTACCACACCCTCCAAATGCTTTGTCTATAGGATATTAGAATGAGGGAAACTGTAGTTATTGAGCTCCAGGTACTTAGCATATATTATCTGTGTTAATTATTACAGCAAGCCTGTGAGAAAGGGGGCTTTGTCTCCATTTTACAGAGCAGGAAACTGAGTCATTAAGTAATTAACCCATATTGTCCCAGCTAGTGAGTAGCCAAACTGGGCTCCAGATCCAGGTCTACCTATCACAGGGCTCATTTCTGGTTCTACCTCCCCAAAATGCCTTCTTCAAGGCACCTGCCTACAGTCAAGGCAGCCGCCTATGTGATTAGTGTTGTCCTTTAATAAGGAAATTTCAGTCTTGATAGAGAACAAAGTGAAAGTGCGAGTTAGAAACAAGTCTTTTTAGATCTTCCTTTCCCCTCTAAAGAAGTAAATGACACTTGTCTCAAAAGAAAGATCAAATGATGATAAGCTGGGAGGAGAAACTGATCTTCAGGAGAATCAAGGCCTACGGCTGCAGGGGGAGTTTCAAGAAAGATCAGAAGCTGAAAGAAGTGTGTCAAATAGAAAGTTGAGGGAAAAGGAAAAGATTTCTGTTTCCAAAACTGGGCTAAAGCACAGGGAGACTGTGCCTTTTTTGTATAAACTCGTGAGTCAGTGGGCTGAGCTTGCATCGAAGGTGAAGGGTGTGTGGTGTGTGCAACTCTCTTTGGAGGGCACAGCAATGTCAGAGATGAGAGTGTGTCTGTCCTTTACTGCATCTGGGGGTCTGCCCTTTTGTCCTGAAGCTGCCTCACACTGCTGAAGCTGTTAGGAAAGGTTTTGTCATTTGCACTGCTCCATGACAGAAAATCTTGATGAGGAGACAATAAAACAGGAAATGTTGACTAGCAGAAAAGCACCTGAAGCAAAAATCTGCTCTCTCCGGAGGTTCAGTTGCAATAAATGCTGGGAGTTTCAGAGAGGGGACCCAATTAGTGCTCTTGACTTGTGTCCTCCTCAGCTCTGGACCAAGTGTGGTCAATAGAAAGGGCATGTCTCGGCTTTATGGGGGAGAGAAACTGCTCCAGTCCCAGTTCTGTCATTTATGAGCAGGTGTTCTGTGGGCCCCTCCCCCCAGGGCTCAGTGCCTCCATTGTGACTCTAGGCTTAGGTGACAATGAGACGTGTGGGAGACCCCTCTTCCAAGGCTTTTTGCATCTTAAAAAAGATAATTCCTAGGAAATACAAAGAAATGAGTCTCTAATTTCCAACAGTGAAAATGCCAAGTATTTGGGCCCCCCAGGGGGCAGGGAGGACACTATTTTTAGGTAGAGTGGGCTTAGCAGCAGCAGCGCTGGTCAGACGCAGGCGCCCAGGGCAGCTGTGCCAGGCTGGGTCCGGTTCTGTTCCTGTGTGCCCTCATGAGCTGGCTAATCCTTTCCCCAAACATCTGCTTGCTGTCAAAGCCACACCTGCTTTCCACTTTCTCGGGGTTGTTGAGAGGACTCGTGAAGGGCTGTAATGAAGGGAATTCGGAGATTCTGGGGACAGATACCGTTTAATTGCTTAGGTTGTGTCTCTGAATAAGCTCAGATGTGGAGAGCTGACAGCTGCCTGGGGCGTCAGTCAAGGTTCTTGTTCTGGAGCAAAGGGCAGGCCCCAGGCACAGCCCAGCCTGCCTCTGCCACCCTGCAGCGTTAATGGACTTGGAGCAGCAGCAGGGAGGGGGGATGTGGCCCCCAGGCTTTACGGTCACTACCTCTCAGGACTCCCCAGAGAGGAGAAGGGATGTCAACAGGAAGAGAGGTTGATACCAAACACCCACATAACAACGTGTGTCTACTATCCTCCTTTAATTTGCTCTGAGTAGTAAGGTTAGGCTATGTAATTCGCTGGGCAGTCGAGGAATTTTACTTTTTCAGAATCGTTGCTTCCTATTGATGGTTTATTCGATTATGTGGCAGCAATAATACATTTGTAAGACACTTCACAGTTTATAAGGGGATGACGTTAAACTTCAGGGACCCCAAAAATGCATCAGCTCAAGGAAAATACTTTGTTTCTCTTGTAAACCGACCAGTGTGGCAGGCAGCCCTCCTCCCCACGATTATTCAGGGATCTGGGTCCCCACCACCTGGTTTCTTTGTCCAGTTTTGAGTGGTTCACTACCAGTGAAATGGGGAAAGCATACAACCTCTCCTGGTCTGATCTTAAGGTATCTGTCCTGCCACATTCCACTGGGGAGCTTGTGCTACTTCCTCCATCGTTTCACTGCCGTAGGGGACTCCCGCAGCAGGATTGCTTGAGCCCTGAGGTGTTACTGAGTCCAGTGAGATGGCTCTTTTAGTTCTACACACTTCCCAGAGCTTGTGCATGCCCTCAGGGTGACTGGGCCCGAGTAAGGACAAGGACCCAGGGCTGCAAATACCTGCACGTGCACTGAGCCTAGGTGCCGACCCTTGTCCCATGTGTTCTCTCACCTTATCATTAATTTTCTCTCTGTAAGTTAGCTCCCGTAGAGTGTTCTTCCACCCCTAGTTTGTCACAATGCAGTGTGTATCTGATCCCCAGGCACTGACATGATTTAAGGACTTTTCCCAGAAGGAACCTTGGCTAATACAGCCCAGGAAATTAGGTGAGATTACAAAACCTTACCCAAAGCCCTATCCAAATCTCGGCTCCAGTCCATCACATCATTGGTGCCACCAGGAAACAAAAGCGCCACCCCTACTGGTCTCCAGGCACCGTGAATATTAATGCTTCCATTTGCTCCAGCACTTTATTAGTGTTTTAGATGAGCTTTCAGTCATGGGCCTGGCTATTGCTTTCTTTCTGGGCTCTACCCTCAGATCCATTAAGAAATAAAGGAAGTATTTATGCACAAACTATATGGCTACAGAGATTGCCAGGTAGCCCAGACATCTGTCTTTATGAAACCTTATTAAATTGTTCTGTCAATCCCCAAAAAGACCACCAGAAAAAAACTTTTGATCAAGCAAAGCTTATTAGACTCGCTACAATAAAGAAGAGTATTGTCTCAGAGGGGGAAAATTAGGGGAGGATATTTTTGGTATCTTAGGACCAAAGCTGCGTGACTTAAGGCAGGTCTTGCTAGGCAGAGGACTAGTTGGGATTGAGCAGAGTTTATGACATGAGAGCTTTGGATTGATGACCACACAAAGCAAGGGTCTTAAATTGAATACTGAGGAGCAAGCTGTTAGTCTTGATAAGTAAGCTATTTTACTTATTGGTTCACAGTCTTAACTTCCAGAAACAAGTCTTTCCGGGAACGAGCAGCTAAGTTACTTTTGCCTGGTCCTAGTCTTATTTAGCACAGAAACAGAAAAATCAATTTCAGGCCCCAAAATGTCAATGTATTTGTATTACACTTGTAATTATAGGGTGTCTTATATTTTTTACGACATGTGTGTTTATATTTTCTCCTTGGCTAGATTCAAAGCTTCTTCAGGACAGGAGTCATATCTTACATTTTGTAATTTGACAGTAGATAGCACCGTGCTGTGCACTAGCATCTTACCCAATGTCACCTCCATGAAGTCTTTCATCATGCCACCTCCACGTGCTCAGTAATGTCACATGGCTTTGTTCACACCACTGTTTTGGTGCGTAATATTTATGGCAAGATAGAGGTTTCTTGCCTCATCTTTTTCTCCTTTACGCTTTCTTGAGAGGGGAATCTTCGGTAAAATAGTGTAAAGAGACAAGGGGGAAAGGGTTTATTAATTGTGAATATAAAGGAACTAAAGCCTGTTCAGCAATTCCAAGACATGCAGGCTTTGCTGCTGTGCCTCCAGATGGAGCTGGGTCTTGGGGTGGGAGAGAATTGAGGACATTGAGCAAAATCAAGGCTCCTGTAGGGAAGAAGAGGGAGGGAGAATAGAGAAAGAAAAGCCATCCTGATACTGATAGGTGATTGATCAGAGACTGAATGGAAAAAGTAGAGGAATATTCGGTTTCATCCTTTGGACTTACGTGTAATTAGCTTGTGTGCCTCCCTGTCCCCCCCTGTTCCTTTGCTAGAATATGAGATCCATGAGGGAGGGCCAGGACGGTGGCTTATTCATCTTCGCATCCCGAGTGCCTGCCAAGGTAACATCCCTTCGCAATGAGGACTTTTGAACAGAATTGATCACGAGGCCGACTTCTTCCATTTACAGAGGGAGAGTCAGCCTTTCTGTCAGCTGCAGCACAAATGGACACATTTGTTGTTTAGATGTCCAAAACTTTGCAAAAATGACTGTACCCCATCGTGTCTATCATCATGGTCTAAAGTTGGCAGTCACATATATTAGCCACCCTGTAATCCCCCTCTCGTATCTCCTTCATTAAGGGTCTCTTCAAAATGCCTTTTGAAGTGCAGCATCATTATATCATTTTTACTGATACCAGTTCCAGGTCCAGTTTTCCCTCTGGCAGTTTCCTTAATTGGTGATTTGGCAACATTGGGTTTTTTTCTTCCAACCTGCCAATTTCCTTCATTTAAAGCAAATTCTGTCAAATGAATAAGTGCCCATAGCACAATTACCAAGCACAAAAGGAAACTGCAAATATGCATTAGCTTATCAGGGTAGTGCCTAGTATATTAAAAAGAAAGAGACAAGGATATGAGATTGACAAGAAAACGCAGCATTTCATTTTTTCATTCTGTTTTATTGCTGCAATATCCCATTTGATGGCCTCCAGCTTTCATAGCATCAGCTTCCTGCAATGACACTAATGAAGAAATGCTGCCTTTTGTTCATTCTTTAACCAACTGTGTTGCTCTTTAATGGGAATATGGCACTTTCTCCCCTGTTCATGCAGAGTTATGAACAGCTGAGTCTCTAGGGTACCTCTGATGTGTACAGCAATCTTTTTTCCCTTTAGGATTTCTCTGATTAGACAGTAAATATACTTCCTGTCAATAAATCCAATGTTCTAGATATTTCAAATGATGGGCAGAAATAGGGATATTTTTCCCAGCTGGGAAAAACAGAAGCCCCAAGGGCTTTATTTTTCATCACATTTTTCTGCTTTGTGAAATATACTGTTTTGCTTTTAATTATTTCCTAATCATT
Source organism: Varecia variegata (assembly GCA_028533085.1). Classification (NCBI taxonomy): domain Eukaryota; kingdom Metazoa; phylum Chordata; class Mammalia; order Primates; family Lemuridae; genus Varecia; species Varecia variegata. The sequence continues at coordinate 108,496,748 of CM052438.1, forward strand.
TTCTTCGGTCTGTTCCTTTTTAAAGCGCTCACATTTATAACCATTTTGTTTAATTATTTGCACATGACTGACTTCTAAATAGTTATGCAGAAAGCTTTTCCACCACTTTGCCAGAATGTCCACTCTGGCTTGATTTCTCATGGGGCTTGTTTAGTTTCTTCTCTATTTTCTTTTTTGGGTTCCTTTTTTTTGCACAAAAGTACGGAATTTGAGCTTATGTCAGTTGTCAGAGACTCCAACATAAATGAAGCTAGGTTGAAGCTGCCAGAACTGTAAGGGCAGTGAGGTGCATGTGCTATTAATATTTTCAATTCAGTCTGACTTCCTACCATGCAATGTAACAGAGTACCAGGTGAGTCCAAATCAGCTGGGACACATCAAACGGCCCAGATGTGCTTCAAGATCCAGGGGTAAAGGGAACATCTTGTGGAGAGCAGGAAATAAAGTGGACACCCTCCCCATACCCATGCAAGCATTGTATTTCTTTTCTTTTCTTTTTTTTAATTGCCCTGCTCATAGAGAGCCGAGCATTTTATTTCTAAAGAATAATGAACAGATTTGGATATTACCACACAATAAATGAGTTCCCACCACACAGATGCATCAAATTGAATAGAAATGGATAGGTATTACAGTTGAAACTTCTTGTATTACATCAAAATCTGTAAATAGATTAAGAAATTTCCTTTCAGTTGTGGGTAAAGAAAAACTGACACAATGTTTTTAAATAAAAAAGTTTATTTTTCAAATATTACTGAAACTGTTAAGTACGAATGCCTAGCAAAGGCTTGCTGGCATTATGATCACAATTACTATCACTGTTATTAGCAATTCAAATCAACAACCATTTATTGAGGCACTGTTATACAAGACGGGAGGAAACTAAATGACAAAATTAAACGATGGCCCTTGAATTAAGGAGCCGGTAAGACAATGGCAGAAATAAACATGGAAATGACTAGCTACTACAGCAAGGTGGAATGGCCTACATTCTCAAGAAGGAAGGAAAAGGTCATTCTGACTTGGGGTGTTGGTGAAAGAGGCCATAGGTGAGCCTGGCATTGAAGTATATGAAGGGTTTCGGGCAGTAAAATCTTGCCGGCTTTCTAGATTGAAGGAACTGCACATCCAAAGCCATAAGGGTGGGAAAATGAGCCCGCATGTGCAGGGAATGATGGGTATTCTCACGTGCCGGGAGCAGAGGGCTGTGAAGGTACAGGGTAACAAGGCTGGAAGCGTAGCTTAGGGTTGTCCTGAGTGCCATGCCAGTACTTTGTATTTCATGGAGGTGACAGGATGTGCTACAAAGACTATGACAAGAGTGAATAAGATTTCCAATCCCAACTCTGACATTTGGTAGCTCACAACTTGTGTACTTGGGCACAAGTTTTTTGATCCATAAAATGAAGATAATAATAGTAGTTACCACCTAAAATTGTTGTGAAGATCAAATACATGTGAAAAAACTTAGCATATTTTTCAGCCACAAAGTAAGCTCTCAGTAAAGGGTAGCTATTATTACTGCAAGTACTTTAATATTGTAGATGTTAGGGTGGAAAGGCTGGTGGTAGGTGCTCACTGCGTGGGTAGAGAAAGATTTCTCATGCAGAGATTAAGAAATAAAAGTAAAATTTATTTTATCCTTTAGAAGGACAGAGAGAATAAGGGAGGGGAGGGAAAGAGAGCAGAGAGATGGTGTGGCATCCCAAAGAAAGAGAAGGGAGATGCCAGCAGCTAGGCCAAGTGGCTTGCTGCTTTTATCCAGAGGAAGAGAAAAATAGTTAATTGTTGTGAGTTGCCGTATCAGCTCCTCCTTCTCTTCTTCTTAACTGAAGCAGATAATGGAATCTGCTGTGTGAAACTGCTGCAGGTCCCCTTTGCTTTAGGGAGAAAGTGACCTTGCCCTCAAGGTATGTCTGGAGATTGTCCCCCATGCTGTCATCCAGGAACTTCTCAGGAACTACTCCACGCTATAGAAACAGATACTAAAAGGCAGCTTTAGTCAATAAGTCTAGCACTGTAAAAAAAATTTACATTTCCTTTTGTCTGCTGGGCTCCTTTGAGATGTTCAGAGCTCCACAGGGCACCTGTTAGCTAGGTGGAGAGGGGGC
>CM052438.1:108499358-108514954 GCA_028533085.1 Varecia variegata
TACCTTCCCATTCTTAAGGGCTGCTTCAATACCAGTGAGCATTTCCGGAGCGAGGATGCCTTTTGTCTTACTGGCTAATATGGAGTAGGGAGAGACAAAATCCATAGCCAATTGCTGAAAATTCTTTCCTGACAGGATGGCTGGAATGAACTGATCCATTTCAGATAACTGTGTAAGGTCATCTGCTGGTTCTTCCTTGTTATCATGCCAAACATGGGCTTTCTGGTGATGATGTGAACCTGAACTTCCAAAGGTCTAAGACAGTATCAGAAGCCTTCTCCCTCTGGTGTCCAGAAGTGGCCTTGGTGCTGCTTGGTCAGGTCCAGAGCTCTCTCAGTGCCCTCTTGCTGCCAGCCTGGTTCAGGGCCCTCTGCTGTCTCTGGGCAATAGTATTCCCATGGTACTACCCTGCCCAGAGTTCTCAGGACCTGCCTGGTTACTAAAACTGCTTTTGGATACCACCAGGAAAGAGTTTGCAAATCAAGGGGCAGACCCAGCAGGTGATGGACATATGACTGGACCTCACCTTGGCCAATCATTCCCTTGATAAGCAGATCCCCGTATCACTAGCAGCTTTGGCGGGGAGGGGCAGTGAAGGTGACAGTTGGAAGCACTCCGTGTTGGAGTGCTGTGCTGCTCCCACACCCTTCATCTCCTCTACTCCTCACTTTTTGTCTGTTTGTAGGAGGTTTTAAAAATTTCTGGAGCCTTATCTGGAAACGTCTCTCCATGTCTTCTTCAGATGATGTATTGGGGTGCTCTCTGAGCAGAGAGGATGGCATGGACTGAGAAGTCCCTGAGGATGAAGCACTCCCTGGCCACCTTGACCAGTGCTCTACCAACCTGGCCCTGTTCTGGGCCTTCGAGCTGTGGTCCTCAAGGCAGGTGATGATGACACAGCACAGTTTGCCACAACTGCGAGAGTGGCACAGACTGCGGTGCCAGGCACTCCTTGTCCCTCTTGTCTCACTGACTCCAGGTGGAGCCCCAGCATCATAGGGTCCCACCTTCCTAAACAGCTCCTTGGAAATCACTTAAATTTGTTTCTTCCAAATCCTGCAGTAAAACCGATGCTCCAAAAAGATGCACCATGGATATTCTGCTCTTCTGCATCCTCCCTGTACAGAATCGAGGCTACTCCAGTTTCAGAAGCATGTAGCAGTGTAGTACTTACTCTGAAAAACTGAGCACACCGTGAGACACCCCTGGCCCCTTGTTGATCTGTGAAGAATCAAACTTCAGGCAAGACAAAGTCAGAAGCCAGCATCTCCTGGAGACACGGTGTCACATTTACAGTGTGGCACCAGTCACCCTGACCACGCTTGCTCCCCACAGGTAGGATAGGTTTGGGAACATCCAAGCTCCCCTCAGCATGGAAAAACTGCTCTCTGTTCACCATATACTTCAAAACAAAATTTTTTAATATTTCCATTGCTTATTCTTTAAAGTACACCCACAGTTTCACCATAATGCCACTACATATGTATCTTTTTGATATCTTGTAGTCTTCAGTCATATTTATAGTTTTTTTAAAAATGTAGGTGGAAACAATAAACAAAAGACTGCTTTGTCCTTTCATTGAATATTATTTATAAACACATCACACAAGCATAGACCTGAAGGAGGCCTATAGAGGATAGACACATCTAGCGTTATCATCTATATTTTACAGACGAGAAAACTCAGATCTGTTGGAATTCTTGGTGGAAAGCAGCAGTGGCCAGGACAAACAGTGCGCAAATCCCAGTCAGTCCTCTGCCTTGGCTCTGGGACCCACAGGAGGGTTTCTCCAAATTTGGAGAAAGCACTTGGGGTGATGGTTAAAAATGTAATTTCCTGGACCCTATCATGTGTCTAAATCAGACTCTTCACTACAGGGACATACATATTTGAAATCTGAAGAAACACCAAGGTGATTCTTAAGCATGTTAAAATTTGAGAACCACTATTTTGAAGAGCTTAAGTCATAGAAGACACACAGGCAAGTGTTCAGCGCTATGAGCTAGGGCGTCTGTGGGCTAGACCACCACAGACTTTGCCAAGACTAGTTGCTATATAAGCAGCCAGCTCCTTGCCTAGGCACAAGACACCTTCAGGCCTGTCCTACCACAACCAAGCCAGCAGAAGATGGGCTTGTTCGTGGAAACTTTATAAGTAACTCATGGTTTCTGGGTTTTTGAGCTATAGGAGAGAAGAGGGAAGGAAGAAATAGCCTGAGAAATGTTCAAGAGAGTGGTTGACACTATCTAAGCAACCCGTTAACCCAGTCCAATTGTATTAACAATCACTTTATTGCTCCTGACACATATGCCCTACATGTAGTAGGGCATAAAAGTGCATGTCTACTGCAATTACTGCCATCTATGGCTCTATTGTGGCCATGGCCTTTATTAGAGATCTCTTGGTATATTGTGTAGGTGTGTGTCTGAGGGGTGGCATTGTTTTGGGGGGCCACAGGATGTTAGAGAGAGGTAGGAGAAGGGGTGGCAGTAACCTTTGAGCATGTAACAGAAGAAATGGCTTGAAAAAATAGCAAAAATATTTTGTGTCTCTTTAAAACATCCCCCACACCGTTTGGAGAACTGGGACCTGCATCCCTGCCTCAGGCCAGTGGTTAGGAGCGGTGGTGGCAGGGGAATGTCTTTTGTTCTTTGTGCCACAGGAGATGGCTCGAGGGAATTGTTTGGGCAGAGTTCACAAGATCATCTTAGCTAACGATGGGATTGATCAGAACTTTTAAAAGTTCTGTATTTCTGCTCAGAAGCAAGATGTTGGTACTTTGAGATGGGAGTCTGTCAACCTCCTCTTTGCTGGCAAATCAATAAACTCCTCTTTCCTTCTTCTCAAGCCACTTGTCCTTGTTCTTCTGATGAGGCCTTGGTGACAAGTGCTGAATTTTCGGTAATGAGCACTCCTATAAATGAGACTGATGTGTATGAACTGCTGGTTGGGATTTATTAGGGGGTTTGAAATCAGCTTAGTGACTACCATTTTTACATGGAGTGTAAAGGAATGAAATGGAGAATAGAACAGAATAGAACAGACCATCAGGTAGTACCATTAGTAAGGGTGATTGTGTGTGTGTGTGTGTGTTTATAGTAGATCAAGGTAAAATTCCCTTTTCTTTTAAAACCACTTTATTGAGGTGTGACAGCTCTCACTTATATGTGGAATCTAAAATAATCAAACTCATAAAAGCAGAAAGCAGAATGGTGGCTGCCAGGAGCTGGGGGGGAGGGGGAAATGGGGAAGTGTTGGTCAAAGGGTACAAAGTTGAAGTCAGGCAAGATAAATAAGTTCTGGAGATTACTGTACAACATAAGGCATATGATTAACAGTACTGTTATTATAAACTTAAAAAATTGCTAATAGGATAGATCTTATGTTAAGCGCTCTTACCACAAAATGAAAAAAACAAAAACAAAATAAAAATTAAAAATTTCTAAGTAGTGGTCAAAATGTTTGAAAACTTCTAGGTTAGAGGAAAAACTGCTTTGTTAACAGATGAACAAAGTTCAGAGAGGTTGAATCCTTAGCCAAAGGTTACTTAATTTTAGGTCTCCTGACTCCAAATTCAGTACTTTTCCCTCTAACATTTCCATGCAGCATACACTTCCCTTTGAAGGCAGACTCTTCATATATTTACTTTTCTAATGAATGAATATTAGGTTTATATAGCATTTTTTGTTTTATTATTTTCCTAGTATTGAGTATTTTGGTAATTTCATTTTTTAGCTATTACAAATACTTCTGCTATAAATATCTTTATAATTACAGTTTTATTCTTCTTATGAATTACTTATATGGGCTACATTTTCTGGTGTAATCATTTTTATGGCTCTTAACTCCAAAAAACAACCAATTTACTCTTTCACTAACAACCATTTCCCAACAGTCTCTCACTAGTGCTGAATTTTATCATTTATTCTTACACTTGTTTATCTGATATGTGTTAAATGGCCCCTTATAATTGCTTCATTTGAATTTCTTTAATTAACTTTGTAGGTTTAGTGTTTCAGATGTTGGTTTAATGTTGGCTTTCCTGGCGTATGAAATGTCTGTGTGTGTCCTGGTCCCACTGGGAACCTGATTTGGATAAACTCAATATATTTTAAATATTAAACTTTCAATATGCAGCCATATTTATAGCAAACATTTTTTTTTATTCTCTTACGTCTCTTTTTGTCTTGGTTTTGTGGATTTCATTATTCTGCAGTTGTACATTTTTACATTATTCTACTGATCATTATTTTATGCTTGGAATTTCTTCCATTCTTTAAATCATAAAAAGAAATGTATGCTTTACTAATTATAGTTAGAAAAAGTATTTCATTTCATTTTATATAGCATGAGTTTTCACTCTCAGATACACATGCACAAAATGAAAAAATCTCCCACTAGTATGGAATGTGAGACTCTAAATCACGAACCAAGTTGTTATAAGTCTTTTTGCTATTCTTCTAAGTCAGTGGTTCTCAAGGAGTGACCCCAGCCCAGCGGCATCTAGGAATTTATTAGAAATATAAATTCTCAAGCCCCACTCCATACCTGCTGAATCAGAAACTCTGAGGGTGGGCCCCAGTAATGGATGTTTTAACAAGCTCTCCGGGTAATTCTAATGCACGCTCAAGTTTGCATACCTGGGTACAAACTCAACAGCCACAATTACGTTCACTTCCAACTTTTAATTAACTGCTAGTAGAAATCATCTGCCTTTAACTAGGCAATTCCCTTGGGGCCCACAGAGTGTTTATTTCATTTATCAAAATGCCTAACTACAATGTCCCTCCACCCCCACCCTTATTGCTGTAGCCAATTATATGCTCGTACCTTCAATTTATAGTTTTGTTTGTAGCCACCCTCCACCTGACACCCCCACCACTACTGTATACTTGTTAAAACTTGCATGAAGATATTCTTCCAGTTACCCTCTTGGGTGATTAGCTTTGAGATATTATGTGTATTTTTATCTTTGCTTATGGAGAATTTCTCAGCTATGCTTTCTGATTATTTCCTACCTCTCTTGGGTCTTTCCTTAGTGGCTTCACTGCTGATCTTTTTCCTTCTCCCAAGGTCAGTTTGAAGCACCTTTCAAGAATAATTACAATACTGGCAAAAGATAACAGTCTTAAAATAATGAATTTTAAAATATCAGATGAAAATCCAGAAATTTGCAAGGAAAAAAGTAGGAAATATCAATGTTGCTAACTAGGAAAACCTTTAGCTGGACAGGAGGACTTTCACAGATCAGGATGTTGTTGGGGGGTCACGGAGAGTTGGCCACGTGTGGTCCTAGCTCCGGATACCCACACAAAGTGGATTTTATCAGTTTACCAGAATTATCAGGACCCCAAAAAACTGATGAGTAAGAGCGGGCTTCAAACATGCCAACACTATTTGGGACAATCTTCTGGATCCTCTTTTTTCTCATCCATTTCTTGTCTATCCCCATCTATGGAGGCTCACCCTATCCAGTAAGCCCTTCCTGCTATTCCTGGGCTAATCAATACCACACTTCATAACTCAGCTGGCCTTCATAATCTGAGGTGGATGCAATGGAGGAGGAACTTTATTCCTACTAGAGCCAGCACCAGCCATCACCTAATGCAATGGGTAGGACTTTACTCAAAGAGTGACCCTGGGAACCAACAACTACCTTGAGACTGTCCCACAAAGCATCACAAGTATCGACTGGGAGAGCCCAGGGCTCTCAAAACCGCCTTGCTGAGCAGAGGGTGTTTAAGAATACTTGACTGGACTGGGATCTGTAGGCGGGATAAGCACATTCATACCCCATGCCTCTAGCAACCAATGAAGTTAAGCTGTAGACACCCCAGTGCTTTTTGCAGCAATGATCCAGGCCTCTTATCACTGTTTCCCAACTTGCTGCTATTTGAATCACCTCAAAGATAATGGCTCAGACTCCACCTTAGGCCTCCCCATTCTAGACCTTCTCAGGTAGAATCTCATTCTCATATGTACCTTTGCATGCAACTCACACAACAAGCCTCAGGTGTCTTCCCAGACTTCCAGGAGATTGCAGTGCAGATTTATCACACATATCAGTTCTAGAGTCATATCTGCAAGGAAGCATTAAAAGATTTAGTTGTTCTGCAGTCCCTATGCTTGAAAAATGGGGTATGTTGGAGCAAGACAACTCTGGGCAGGTGGCCACCTTACCAGATAATCAGCAGAAGTGAGGACAAGGCCACTGCATACACAGGCTCTGCTCCTTGCACCAGTAGTGGAGGCTTTAGGGCAATCTCAATTCCCAAAACATTTTAAGATAATTTAGAATAATTTCCTAGCCTCTTCATACAGCTACAAATCATAAATATTTGAAGCCAAGATCTATGATTTGGGGAGAAAGTAAAAAATTGCGTTATTTCATGTTTGAGATGTGGCAAGCACCTGTTGATACATTCCGTAGGACTTTTGACTTTCATCTGGTCTGAGAGTTCCAAGAAGGGAACTTAGTTAACTTGTCATCCAGAAGTTTACTCAAGAATGGGTCCAGGTAACTAGAGGCACTGGATTTGGGCTGCTCTCTCAGCTGTCATCTTGGAAAATATCACCCACAGGAAATAGTTCTGATGCAGACACAAGAGGCTTCTGAGAGTTCTGAGGGATACACAAGTTCAGAACCCTGAATATGTCAGCCCCCTTCTCCTCCTCCTCCTCCTCCTCCTCCTCCTCCTCCTCCTTCTTCTTCTTCTTTTTTGAGACAGTCTCACTCTGTGGCCTGGGCTAGAGTGCAGTGGCGTCAGCCTAGCTCACAGCAACCTCAAACTCCTGGGCTCAAGAGATCCTCCTGCCTCAGCCTCGTGAGTAGCTGGGACTACAGGCATGTGCCACCATGCTCAGCTAATTTTTTCTATATATTTTTAGTTGTCCGTTAATTTCTTTCTATTTTTTAGTAGAGATGGGGTCTCGCTCTTGCTCAGGCTGGTCTCGAACTCCTGAGCTCAAACGATCCTCCCGCCCCGGCCTCCCAGAGTGCTAGGATTACAGGCGTGAGCCACCGCGCCCGGCCAACAGCCCCCTTCTTAACTGGCACTACAGATAGGCCTTCTTTGGCCTCCCCCACAAAATTAGAGATTTGGGGATTCACATGATGTATTTTATACACCACAGAACCCCAACTTATTAACTTAGAGTGGCGGCTATACTTTTCTGGTGACTGGAGGTGACTTCTTTCCAAGGAATCCACTTATAGTATTGAGTACTTGGACATCCAGACCAGGGGTCACAAGGCTGCTTTGTGGGCAAATTGGAGTTTTCGACTTGGATAGTCTGGGGGATTTCGTTCACCCATGAGAGCCTACTGACGCCGTCACTGCTCTGTAGAAAGAAGAGTAATGAGAATGTTGGTGCCCACCAGCTCTCTCTCTCTCTCCCGTCCTTTGTAATGTTTTGGATAAACACTGACACATCCTCACTATTCATTCACCTTTCTCATATAAGCTAACTACATTATGTTAATAATGATAGAATAATTCAATAATGATGAAATACTAATTGATCGGGATTAATGATGCTTACATTAAGTTTTATTCCATTTATATTAATTTATTCATTGATTTAGCAAGTATTTATTGAACTTCTTCTATGTGTCAAGTACTATTCTAGGCACTGAGGATTGTTAGAAAAAATAAGAAAGATTCCTGCACCCATGAGGGCTCATGTCCTACCTTCTCTATTTTTCAGGATACACGATATTCACTTTAATTGGATCTGGGTTTTTGCCAGCATATCACACTTTTTGAGAACGACTATCCTGGGGTTGAGATCACCTATATATGGACCACACTTGTGGAAAAAAATATAACTTCTTTTGGTAATGGCCACTAATATCTGACATTAATGTAGCATTTTTTAGTTAAACATTTAGCTTTGGCAGCAAACAGCAATCAGTAAACAAGAGATTATCATCAACATATAGACAAATGTGGCAGAATTCATGATCAGACTGCGTTTGTTTTTCAGTGACATGTGGGAAGCACGGTACTTAAATTTAAGGGAATACTCTGAGTTTTAAAATGTGATTTGAGAGTATTTGGAAATTCTTCCCTGATACAGTTTGGATATTTGGCCCCTCCAAATCTCATGTTGAATTTTGATCCCCAGCCCTGGAGGTGGGGGCTAGTGGGAGGTGTTTGGGTCACAGGGGCAGATCCCTCCTGAGAGGCTCGGTGCCCTCCCCGTGGTAATGAGTGAGTTCTCCCTCTATTGGTTCACCTGAGAGCTGGCTGTTTAAAAGAGCCTGGCACGTCCTCCGCTCTCTCGTGTTCCTTTTCTTGCCATGTGACTCACCTGCTGCCCCTTCGCAGTTTGCCTTGATTGAAAGCTCCCTGAAGCCCTCACCAAAAGCCAGATGTTGGTGCCATGCTTCTGAAATCACCCTTTATAAAATTAATAAAGGGCCACAAGGTGGGAACTGTGGCAGGGGAAATATATACATAACCAGTGACTGTTCCCTAGCTTGCTTCCCTATAATTGCTCACTACTCAGGAGCTGTGTAGCTGATGGTCATAAAGACTCTTACCTCTCTTCCTTGCTCCCATAGATAACACCACCCTTGTGAAACCTAAGGCTAGTTTTTGAGATATCGTCTAGGTCCTGCATTCCGGTGGAACAGCTGACCCACCCAGACCAGTGGCCCATACCAAGGAACTGACTCAACTGGTCTTGTGAGCCCCACTGAAGAACTGACTCAGTGAAGAAGACAATTTCTACACCCCTATGGTTCCACTCCAAACCCAGCCAATTAGCAGACCCAGTTGCCTAGCCTTTTGCCCACTAAACTATCTTTAGAAACCCTTTCTCCCAAATTCTTGGGGGTGGAGGGGTGACAGATTTGAGAATTTCCATCTCCTCGCATGGTGCCTATGATATTAAACTCTTTCTTTGCTGAAACATCTGCTGTCTCAGTGTATTGGCTTCCTTTTGAGCAGCAAGCAATGAACCTGGTATGGCTGTAATACTTCTTGTATAGCCTGCAGAACTGTGAGCCAAATAAACCCCTTTTCTTAATAAATTACCCAGTCTCAGATATTCTTTTGCAGCAATGCAAAATGGACTAATCCAAAAATGCATGTTCTTGAAATAAATGCACATCTCACCTTGATAAGTGTTCTATGAGCATGAATAAAAAGAAAATAATGATTCCATAATTTCATGCAATACCCAGTAAGAGTTTTCCTTCATTGTAAAGAAGACATCAGCATTAAACAAGTGGTATCACGTAATCTGAGTGTTATTCCGTTTGTTAACATGTGCACTCCCTTTGTGATAATACCATATCTGCATCATGCTTGTGTCAGACACTGTTGGTTCTCTATCCGATTACAATTCCTTCTTTGTTCCTTGCTAGCAGACTTGTTATTTTATTTAAGTAGTGTAGGGAGGAAGACCTCCTTTTGAACCTGGAAGATGAATCACGGTTAGTCTATGATCTCATCCTCCTTGCCAGTGATTGGTAGCTGTGCATATTTGATGTAATCTGGCCAATGAGAGAGGAGGAGGAATCTGCCTGGAGGCTTCTGGGAAGAGTTTCCTCACTTATAAAACGAGGCGAACAAAGAGAAAGTGACATGTTTCCTGCCTTTGGATATTTTGGGATGAGGATGAGATGTTTGAAGTTGCCATCTTGCAGTCGTGAGGGGACAGACCCAAGAACAAAAAATAAAACCATACAGAAGATGGCATAGCATAAAAATAAAAAGAACTTGAGTTTTTGATATCTTTTAGCCACTGAATTAACCATCTTGGAATCACTCTGAACTTATTACAGGTAATAAAGCCTTGTGATTTAAGTCCATGGTCTCCAAAACAGAAAACAAAATAATAGAATGTCAATTTCTTTTTAGGTTTTCACACATCAATTTTTAAAAACATATTTAAAATACAGATTGAAATAAGGAGCTTCACTTAGTCCATGATTTGTCAGACAGCTGCGTCCCAGACAGACCTGGGAGATAGGAGAGGGAGTCTCATAAGGCAGAATACGGCTTCCCCCTATTTTTTTTTTTTTTTTTGCTTTCAGCATTACAATTCACACATGTCCACTTAATAAGTGAATTCAAAGATTATATTACCATAAATAACATAATTTACAAAATTTTAAGAGAGTATTTAAAAAAGTGGATGTTTGGAAATGTTCGAATTATTATATATTTTGTTGCTAAAATGTATGTCAGTGTGTCATCACCCATAAGACCACAAAGTTATTAAATTTTTCAAAAATCTTCCTAGCAGCATTTCAATAGTTTTGAACCCACTTATTAAAACTAAAAACTAAAATTCCAAGAACAATTTTCAAGAATAATGGTTTTCATTAGGGAAGTTGGTGATAATACTGCCCAGTTTCACAATTTGGTGATGGGACTAAAATAAGGTATCATTTTTTAGAAGTGACAGCCAGTTATGAACTTCTTCCAGTTAGATCTATGAATATTTGTGAGAGATTTTTTTCTACATTGGCAGCCACCAAACCCTAGTGTAAAAACAAACACTCAGACTGTTTTTTTTTAAATTTTAAAATATTTTTCAAGTTTCAAAAATAATAAAGCAGAGTACTCCTGTTAAAAGTACCAGTAATAAAATATAATACCTGTAACAACTTTTAAAGTTTATTTATATTATCTCTTACTCATATTGTTAAAAATTATATTTTTATATACTTTTATAAAATGTACATAATACATTGATAATGTATATACTTTACTATAGTGTATATATTTGTTGTATTAATTGCTGAGCACATTCTCAAACTTTTTTTTACTGTTAGGTGTACACAATCAAAAATATATAAAACTAGTGGTTTAAGCTACTTTTAATTGGGTTTATGTCACTTGCAACCAAAATATCCTGATAGAGCACTTTAATTAGAAATGGCTTTCACATACCCTTCTAAAAAATAGATTGTCACCGAAAAAGAAGCCAAACTCTGTAAAATAATTTAAAGAGGTTTATTCTGAGCTAAATTTGAGGACCATGGCCCATAGCCATGCCCAAAAAGCCTTAGCTCACAGTGGTTGGGCTACAATTTGGTTTTATACATTTCAGGGAGACAGGAATTACAGGTAAAGTCATAAATCAATACATGGAGGGCCCAAAAAGTGGGACATCTTGAAAGGGAGGGAAAGGGGGGCTTATAGGTTATAGGTGGGTTTAAAGAATTTTTGATTTGTAATTGGTTAAAGAAATGAAGTTTTGTCTAAAGGATTGGAATGTTTTAAGTTAAGATAAGGAAGTCTGTTAATCAGAGACAAGTCACCTGACATATACCTAACAGCCTTAGGCCTGTCAATGAGTTACAAAGGAACAAGAAGAGAGGGGAGCATGATGAGGCAGGTCTGACCCCCCTTCTCATGGCCAGTAACTCAGCTTTAGGGTATTTCTGGGATCCCCTTGGCCAAAATGGGGACCATTCAGCGAGCTGGGAGGAGCTTAAGATTTTATTTTAGTTCACAAGACAACACTTCTTCCAAAACTAAGTCTAAAAAAAATCCATTTTTCTATAGTTTTTCTTATTAGAGAAATAATACAGGTTTTAGGAAAGAATTCAAAAGTACAGAAAACTATAAGAAGAAAAACAAAATTATATATATTCTTATCACACAGGGATAACCACCATTACTAGTTTAGTATTTTCCTTCTAGTATTTGTTTCATGCTTGTATCTAGTGTCCGAGGGTGGTTCTTTTTAATTGCTTTTAGTTAATTATTTTTCACTTGGCCCATCATATTGGGATGTGTGTATATCTGGGGTTTTTCTGTTACATTATCATGAGCATTTCCTATGACACTGCATATATTTATTTCATGAATAGGACTTTTAATGATTGTATTATGTTCTATCATATGGCTCTATAATTATTCATTTAATAATGTTACTATAATTAGAAAATTTGCTATGATAATTATATTCTCAAAGCACAGCCTTGTACATGTCTTCATCCATATCTCTGACTTCAAAATTGTCCTTCTTAAGTAAGGACAAGGATGCTTTTTCTTAGGAGGCAGACCTCTTCAAAGATTTTGTTGTCAGTTTTGTCAGAACACGTGTGTTTTTAACACATTAGTGCCATATTCTTCCCACTGTCTTCACATCTGAAAACAATGTGAGCCACTTATCTTGTCTCTTTTCCATCAATTTGTTTGTTTTTACCCTTTTGGTAGCTCTTAGCCAGATATAAATATCTTTTTTTTTTCATGTTAAGATAAAGATGTAGGACAGTGACCTTCTAAAGGAGGTCCTCAAATGAAAACTAAACCAAAAACTGTCAAAAAAGAAAACCCATACAGACTTGTCATTAATAAGGACCTGCCAGCCACAATTTGCCAATGGTTTAGGTGCTCCTCTGCATAAGGATTACTGAGATTACCTGAAAAACTTTCTTCTCCAATTCCAATAAGTTGAATTTTCTCACTTTTGAAATTTACAAATCTAAATGTAGGAAAATAATAATGAAATGAAAAATAGTTCTCTCTCTCTCTCAGAATATATAAAAGCTACATGTCTGAATCCTTTTTTTTTTTTGGCCATATTAATGACATTTTTTCTGCCCATTTTATCAAATCTGCTGTGCAATCAATCGGATTGAGACATTGAAATCATCCAAGGCACTATACCTACTATATTTTTATAGCAATGTTTAAACCATATACGTAAAGTATCTTAGGGTAGAGTGGGCAATTGATTGTCTACTGCTATAAGTTTAGAGTCACCAAAGAGCACACCAACCTCAGTATCATATTACTTATTCATAAAAATGTAGCCCTTATTACAAGAAAACTATAGACTAAAATTTCTTGTAGATAAATGCAAAAATTCTCAACAAAATATTAACAAATCAAACCAGAAATATATACAAATGATGACAAAGTGGGTTTATTCTAGAAGTACAAGGTTAGTTTAGAATTTTAACTCAGTAAGTATAATTCATCATATTAACAGAATAAAGGAAAAACACAGTATGACCATCTCAGTAGATGAAGAAAAAGCAACCAGCAAAATTGCTAATTCATTTATGATAAAAATTCTCAGCAAACTGGAAATAGGAGGAAACTTCCTCAATGTGATGAAAGGCATCTATGAAAAAGCTACAGCTAACATCAAATTAGCTGAACTCTGCACATTCTCTGACTAAGATTGGGAAGAGGCAAGAATGTCTGTTCTCACCACTTCTATTCAACATTGTACCAGAAGTCCTAACCAGTGCAAGAAGGCAGGGAGAAGAAAGAAAAGACATAAAGATAGGAAAAGAAATAAAACATTCTCTATTTATAGACAACATGGATTTTTTATGTAGAAAGTCCTAAGAAATTGAAACAAACAAACAAAAACTGCTAGAAGTAAAAACATATGTTTAGCAAGGTCTTAAGATAGAAGGTCAACATACATAAGTCAATTGTACAGTATTTTTATAATGCTAATAGCAAACAATTGGAAAAAAATTTAATGCATTTATAATAATGTTAAAAATAAATAGAACACTCAGGAATAAATTTAACAAAAGACATGAAAAATATCTATGTTGAAAATTATAAAACATTACTGAGAGAAATTAAAGAACACTTAAATAAATGGAGAGATATACCATCTTCATGGGACAAAAGGCTCAGTATTGTAAAGATGTCAGTTCTTCCCATATTGATTTATGGAGCCAATGCAATGATCAAGTGATAATCCCATTAGGCTGATTTTATTCAACATTGTGCCAGAAGTAAAATAGAAATTGACAAATTCATTCCAAAATGTATATAGAAATGTAAGGGACCTATAATAGCAAAAACAATCTTAGAAGAGAAGAACAAGTCCAGAAGGTTTATACTACCTGACTTCAAGACTTACTATAAAGCTACAGCAATCATACCCAAAAATAGGTGATGAAATCAATTGAACAGACCAATGGAACAGAGTCCTTGAATAGACCTATATAGTCAATTGATTTTAAACAAAAATGTCAAATAAATTCAATGTAAAAAAAATTTGTTCAATGAAAAAAGGAAAGTTTATTTAACAAATGGTACTGGAACAACTGAATATTCATATTAAAAAAAGATAAATTTTTACCCCTACTTTATACCATAGGCAAAAATTAATTCAAGGTTAATTATAGACCTAAATATAAGAGCTAAAGTGATGACACTTTTAGTAGAAAACACAGGCTAATATCTTGTGGTATAATAAGAAATATACATTTGGTCTCTGCCCTGGTTTCCTGTCACACCACTCCTAAAGCCATTCAAATTTCCAAAGTGATGTGTCTTTTCATATGCTAATGAGATAACCATGACTGGGGGTACCTGGATGAGGGCTGGTTGCCAGGGGAACCAGTCATGTGATTAGAGGGTAGGACCTTTCAACACTCCCCCATCTCCAGGAAGGAAAGGGCGGCTGAAGACTGAGTTGATCATAAATGGCCAGTGATTTAATACATTAACTGTCCTGTGAGTTGTATTTAACTCACACTAGTTTTAAGCCTGGAGCCTGGTGGTGAAGCATATGTAACTCACACACATCTTCACCTTGGGAGCCGCAAGAACTATTTTTCAAGTTGGATATAACACATACACACACACACACACACACACACACACACACGCATGCACAGAAAACAATAAAAAATAACAAATTTGTCATTAAATTAGAAAGGATTGTTTTGTTTTTGAAGTTTTTATTCTATTTTCGTAATAAAACACCATGGTTCCAACAAAAAAAATTTTTTTTCTAGTGTGGCAGTCAATGTGTTAATCAGTCATACCTACACAGTGAAGTCACTGTAAAAACCCAAAAAAGGACAGGTTCAGAGAGCCTCCTGGTTGGTGAACATATCCAAGTACAGGGAGGGTGGTGCACCCCAACTCTTCAAGGACAGAAACTTCTGTGCTCAGGACATTTAAGAACCTTGCCCTGTGTATCTCTTCATCTGCTTGTTCATTTTTATCCTTTAAAATGTTATTTGTAATAAATTGGCAATAGTGAGTAAAGTGTTTTTCTGAGTTCTGTGAACTGCTCTAGCAAAGATCAACCCAAGGAGGGGGCTATGGGAATTCCCAAATTATAGTCAGTTGGTCAGAAGTTCAGGAGACTGAAGTGGGAGGCAGTCTTGTGAGCCCTTAACCTACGGGATGTGACACTAACTCCAGGTAGATAGTGTTAGAATTCAGTTAAATTGTAGGACACCCAGCTGGTATTGGAGAATTGCTTGTTGGGGGAGAAACCCCTACATATTTGGTCACGGAAGTGTTCTGTGTTGAGTGTTGAGAGTATAAGAAGATTGTCCTATACAATCTTCATGGCCTAGAGGTAGGCAGGTAAACAGGACAAGAAAGCAAATAATCATATATATTATTGCTTCATATATATATATGAAGTGGTAACTAAGACTTCAAACTGAAAAAATTATGTTCAACAAGACTTTGTTAAGAAAATCAAAAGGCAAGCTACAGACTAGAAGAAAATATTTGCAAGACTTGTGTCCAGAATACCTACTACAATGGAATAAAAGTGTCAAACAATCCAATTTTTTAAATGAGCAAGGCTAAAGCAGGCATTTTACAGAGAACAATACATGGACCAATAAACAC
>CM052438.1:108515454-108660653 GCA_028533085.1 Varecia variegata
AGCTGAGAATGATTCTCTGCATGTAGCTGTGACCAAACAGTCTGGGACTGGGAAGTCCAGTTTCATCAATGCACTGTGAGGGCTTAGCTGTGAAGAGGAGGGGTCAGTTAGTATTGGGGCTGTGGAGACCACCATGAAGAAAAGTCCCTATCAACATCCAAAATATCCCAATGTGACCTTCTGGGACCTGCCTAAAACTGGGACCCCAAGTTTCCTTCCAAACACTTCCCTGGAAATGGTGGGAGTGGCTAACTATAATTTCATCATCATCGTTTCTTCCTCCTGGTTCAGCCTAAATGATGCTCTTCTGGACCAGAGAATTTAGGAGTTGGGGAAGAATTTTACCATATTAGAACCAAGGTGGACAATGATTTATATAATGAAAAGAAAAGAAAGCCCAGGTCCTTCAAAAAGGAGAGAGTCCTTCAGCAGAATCAAGGCAACTGCTTGGCTAATCTCAGTGACATTGGAGTGCCTGAACTGTGTGTCTTCTCAGTCTCTGACTTTGACCTGGATGACTTTGATTTCCCAAGAATGGAGGAGATGCTGCTGAAAGAGCTCCCTGCCCATAAATGCCAAACTTTTGCACTCCAGTTTCCCAACTGGTCTGATGCTTCTACTGAAATGAAGAGAGAGATCCTCGAGGAGAAGATCTGGATGCTCTGAAGTCCACAACTTTGGCCCCCATCCCCTTCCATGGTTTTGATCTGTCAGAACAGGAGAAGTACTTGAAGTTTTACCAAAGTCATTTTGGTTTAGATGATAAATCAGTAGAAGAGACTGCCCAGAATCTTGGTACCTCTGTGCACGAGGTCAAGAGCTACACCACGTCCTTGGCTCTCTCCTTATCTGTGAACGATGATAGTTTTGTAGAAAAGATCATGGGATGAGTTGAATTTTTTAAATCTTATTTTGCAATCTCCTTATTTATAATACAATCTCTTAGTATTTGAAAGCTTATTTAGTATGTATAATTTTCACTGATACAGGGGCTGATGATGCTAAAATTATCTTGGAGAAGATTTTAGAGATGCAAAAGTCAAGAGGATGAGTAAGAGATTGGGTGACTTTAATAACTGAACAACACATGGGCCTCAGGTCTTGTGTTCTCTGGGTAAGGGTCTTCTTCCTCCTAACCTCCGGTCCAGCTCTTCCCAAAAGTAGATAGGATGTCTTTCCATGGAGGAAGGCCATTGTTCTGCATTGATGCCTTAATTTGACTGATGTACAATTTGGCCATAGCTTGTTTTCAGCATTCTCCAGTACATTTTCATAGAATCATGACATAAACACACCATTTACTGTTCATTAAAAAAAAGATGATGAACGACAGTGACAGGGACACCAAGTAGGATGAGAACTAAGAATAGACCTTTGAATTTGAACTCAATGATTATGGCATCATTGGTGACAATAGAGAAAGCAACTTAGCAGAGCCATGGGCATGAAAATCATTTTGGGGCTGAGGAATAAGTGGGTGGATGGCAAAGGGAAGTGAAAAGAAGAGTGAGTGTAGCTAAAGGGAAAAGGCAGAGTTAAGACAAGATATCTTCTAAGCTAGAAGACCCCTTAGTAGAGAGACTGAAGTCCCAGGAGATGCTGAAATTCAAAGAACATTGGAAGGAAGCAGCCTCAACAAGAAGATATGTTATCTTGTAGAGAAGGAAGAAGAAAGGATCTGCTACTAATTATTCCTCCAAGTTGGGAACATCAGTCAACTTTTGGGCAGTGCCAGCTCAATGTCTTATGTCAAGACACACTTTTTTTTAGACCACATCTGGGAGGAGAAAATCTCCCAGCTACCAATCAAAGTTCTGGTGTCTGAGATGAGAATGTTCCTTACAGACCGACATCTGTAAGGGCCAATTCCCAGGAGAGTGTATCACTCCTTACATCAGTAGTGGGGAGGATAGCAGTGCCCTAGCTTTGTGCTCAGTTTTAACTTCTAAAATACTTTCATGCATGTAATTTCATCTCATCTCTACAACTCAGCAGGGTATTAGGGGAGTAGAATAGGCCTTAGTATCTATTTCCATCTTCTCCCCTCCCCTCTCCTCCCCTCCCCTCATCCCCAAGTCCTCACCCAAGTCCCCCCCAAAGGAGCCCATACACAAAGATCAGTAGCCAATGGGAAAAAGTACTCACTTTATTAAACATGGCAGGACAAGAACCCAATATTCTAATGCAAAGGTCTGGTTAAAGCGGAATTGGGGGGTGGCGAGCCCATGTCAAAGTAGGCACTCCTCTCTCCAATCCCACATCTAAATTTGGAAGGTGCACTCTCAGGGTTACCTGTGGTGGTCAGAGAGTTGAGCAGATGCCACAGGAAGCTCTGGCTCAGTTTACCAATTTCACTACAAGAAGTGATGTGGAAGGACATATGGGTCCTGCCTGGTCTGCTGACCCACAGCGACTGGAAAGGAAGAAGACGCAGGGGGCTGTGCCAAGCAGGAGTGTGCTGACCTTCAGCACTTCCTACCAACCCTGCCCTCTAGGGTGACTATGTCAGCGATAAGTGGCTACCAATAAAATGTGTAAACCTCCCTCCTTTGGGAGGAGCAGTAAGGGGGAAGTCTGGGGATGGAAGCACCCACTTGTATGGGCCATGGCAAAAACATGAGACAAAGAACAGAAGCATTCCTTCTTTTTTCAACACAAAATAGGCAAGGAGGTTATTATTGTCGCATTATCCCCATTTTAAAGATAAAGAAAAGAAGGAACAGAAAAGTTAAATGATTTAGTTATTGTCACAAAGCTGGTGACTATTAATATTGGTCTGCGGGTGCATGTTTCACAGTTAGTAGTGCAAATGGTGAGAAGATGCCCAGTGTCCTAAATCTTAACCCCTGCAACACCGCCTGCTTCTCCGCTGCCTGCTGCTGCTACTGCATGGGGTCCCTAAAGCACACATAGACAAGGCATTCTGGCTGATGCACCCCGTCTGTTTTTCTAGCAGGGTCTTGCTTTCGAACCTGGTTTCCTATCCAGGTGAGCTGGGGCCAGGGGGCCGCCCCAGGGCTGGACTAGAGACAGGCTTCCCTGCTTCACTTCCCTGTGGCCCCACCCTCTCCTAACTGAGCTCCCGAGTCTTCCCCTCCAAGGCCAGAGCAAGGAAAAGGAAGGCTCTCCTCTCCTGAGGAAATACAGCATTTTGGAGCACGTGCCACCCCTCTGACTCAGGACCCTGATTTCAGTCTGTTCACCCCTCCCTCGCACAGCCCAGGTGCTTGAAGGAAGCTGCCCTCACACCCAGTTCCAGGGATGGGCCTTGACCGACTTGAGGCAATCTGTACATCCACCCCACCCTGTGACTGGTCAGAGATGGACATAGGACCTAATTAGGGTCACTCAGAGACAAAGACACATCTGGAGGATTCTGGAGAAAGGACTTCTGGCTTCCTTAGAAACTACTCAGCACTGACAGCTACTTGCAGCCATCTTGTGGCCACTGGAGGAAATGCGTGTTGTAGGAAGCAGAAAGGAGAAAGGAAAAGCAACTGGGTCTTTGGCGGTGTCACGGAGCTGCTGGATCAAGCCATGACTGAAGCCTGGTATCTCTAGGCTTCTCAGGCATGTGAGCCAATAAATTTCCTTTAATGTGTAAGCCAATTAGAGCGACATTTTTGGTAACTGCAGATTTCTAATTAACATGTACTATAACACATAAGCATATTAGTTTAGGGAGCCTGTTCACTGTGTCCCCTAGTCCTGCCAGAGTTTTCCAGACAAGGTGATGGCCAGAGTAGGAAGTTAGATTTTCCTATATCAGCCATGTAGGAGGGAAGAAAGAACCAAGCTTAAGAAAACAAAAAATTTTTGATGTCACTCCTGCAACACACACATATTCAAGTGAAAAAAGTAAAGGGCCTGGCATATAATATCACAATCAAAACCAAATACTGTTATTATTATTACTTTTTAAATAGACTTTATTTTTCAGAGCAGTTTTAGGTTCACAGCATATTGAGGGGAAGGAACAGAGACTTCCCATATACATCCCACCCCCACCCATGTGCAGCCTCCCCTATTATCAACATCCCCTACCAGAGTGGTGCATTTGTTACAAAAGATGGACCTGCATGAACCACCATTATCATCCAGAGTCCATAGTTTACATTAGGGCTCACTCTTCGTGTTGTACGTTCTATGAGTTTGGGGAATGTATCCACCATTACGTTAATAGTCTCATACAGAGTATTTTCACTACCCTAAATACCCTCTGCTTATTCATTCCTCCTTCCTCTTTAAGCCCTGGAAAAACATTTTCACTGATTTTTTTACTGTCTCCATAGTTTTGCCTTTTCCAGAATGTCATACAGTTGGAATCATACAATATGTAACCTTAAATGCACTTAGCAATATGCATTTAAGTTTCCTCCATGTCTTTTCATGGCTTGACAGCTCATTTCATTTTAGTACTGAATAACAGTCCATTGTTGGGATGTACCACAGTTTATTTATTTATTTGCTTATTGAAGGACATCTTGGTTGTCTCCAGGTTTTGATAATTATGATAAAGCTGCTATAAATATTCATGTGCAGGTTTTTATGTGAACATGTTTTCAACTTAGTATTTATTTGGGTAAATACCAAGGAGTGCATTGCTGGATCATATGGTAAGAGTATGTTGACTTTTGTAAGCAACTGCCAAACTGTCTTCCAAGGTGTCTGTACCAATTTTAATTCCCACTGGCAATAAATGAGAGTTCCTGTTGCTCCACAGCCTCACCAGCATTCAGTGTTGTCAGTGTTCTGGATTTCAGCCATTCTAATAGGTGCATAATAGTATCTCATTGTTGTTTTAATTTGCATTTCTCTGACGACATATTACTTGGAACATCATATGCTTATTTGCCATCATATGTTTTCCTTGGAGAGGTATCTGTTAAGTTCTGTGGACCATTTTTTAATTGAGTTTTTTGTCTTGTTGAATTTAAGAATTCTTTGTATATTTTGGATACCAGTCCTTTATCAGATAAGTCTTTGGCAAGTATTTTCTCCCAGTCTGTGGCTTCTCTTTTTATTCTCTTGACAATGTCTTTGACAGAGCAGAAATCTTTAATTTTAATGAAATCCAGCTTATCAATTCTCTCTTTCATGGATAATACCTTTGGTATTGTATCTAAAAAGTCCTTGCCTGGCCGGGTGCAGTGGCTCACACCTGTAATCCTAGTACTCTGGGAGGCCGAGGCGAGAGGATTGTTTGAGCTCAGGAGTTCGAGACCAGCCTGAGCAAGAGCAAGATCCCATCTCTACTGAAAGTAGAAAGAAATTAGCTGGACAACTAAAAATATATATAGAAAAAATTAGCCAGGCATGGTGGCGCATGCCTGTAATCCCAGCTACTTGGGAGTCTGAGGCAGTAGGATTGCTTGAGCCCAGGACTTTGAGGTTGCTGTGAGCTAAGCTGACACCACGGCACTCTAGCCTGGGCAACAGAGTGAGACTTTGTCTCAAAAAAAAAAAAAAAAAAATCCTTGCCAAATTTAAGGTCATCCAGATTTTCTCCTATGTTATCTTCTATGAGTTTTATAGTTCTGTATTTTGGTCTGTGATCTCTTTTGAATTAATTTTTGGGAAATGTAGAAGGTCTATGTCTAGGTTCATTTCTGCATGTGGATGTCCAGTTGCTCCAGCACCATTTGCTATAAAGACTGTCTTTCTCCATTGTATTGCCTTTGCCCCCTTTTCAAAGATCAGTTGATTATACTTATGTGGGTCTATTTATGAGCTCCCTATTCTGTTCCATTGATCTATTTGTATATATTTTTTGGATATATATATCCATTGATATATTTGTATATATTTTTTACCAATTACACTTTGTATTGGTAAATATAAATATAAAGCTAATTACTGTAGCTTTATAGTAAGTCTTGAAGTCAGGTAGTATCAGTCAGTCCTCCAACTTTGTTCTCCTTTGGTATTATGTGGGCTATTCTGTTGTTTTTTTGTTTTGCTTTGTTTTGTTTTGTTTTTGAAACAAAGTCTCACTCTGTTGCCCAGGCTAGAGTGCCATGGTGTCAGCCTAGCTCACAGCAACCTCAAAGTCCTGGGCTCAAGCAATCCTACTGCCTCAGACTCCCAAGTAGCTGGGACTACAGGCATGCACCACCATGCCCGGCTAATTTTTTTCTATATATATTTTTAGTTGTCCAGCTAATTTTCTTTCTATTTTTATAGAGACAGGGTCTCGCTCTTGCTCAGGCTGGTCTTGAATTCCTGAGCTCAAATGATTCACCTGCCTCGGCCTCCTGGTGCTAGGATTACAGGCATGAGCCACCGTGCCCGGCCTTTTTTTTTTTTCTTTTTTTTTTTTTAAGCTGTTCATATAAACTTTAGAATCATTTCTGCTCTAATTTTTATTATTTTTATTATTATTATCTAATATTTATTATTTTTTCTTCTGATTACCATGGATTTAATTATTTCTAGTTTCCAAAGGTGGAACCTTAGGTGATTGCTTTTAGATCACCCTTCTTTTCTAACATATGCACTCAATGTGATAAATTTCCCTCTTAGCACTGCTTTTGTGGCATCCCACAAATTTTGACAAGTCATATTTCCATTTTCATTTGGTTCAAAGTGCTTTTTAATCCCCCTTGACATTTCTTCCTTGACCCTTGTGTTATTTAGAAGTGTGTTGTTTAATCTCCAAGTATTTGGGGATTTTCCAGCTATCTTTCTGTTATAGATTCTAGTTTAATTCCACTGTGGTCTGAGAGTAGACATTGTATGATTTCTATTCTTTTAAACTTGTTAAGGTGTGTTTTATGGTCCAGAATGTGGTCTATCTTGGCGAATATTCCATACAAGCTTAAGAAGAATTTGTAGGGTATTCTGCAGCTGTTGGATAAAGTAGTCTGTAGCTATCCATTATATCCAGTTGATTGATGGCATTTTTTAGTTTGACTATTTTTTTTTACTGATTTTCTGCCTGCTGAATCTGTCCATTTCTGATAGAGGGGTGTTGAATTGTCCCACTATACCAGTGGATTTATCTATTTCTCCTTGCATTTCCTTCAGTTTTTACTACAGGTATTTTGATGTTCAGTTGCTAGGTACACATACATTAAGGATTGTTATGTCTTCTTGGAGAATTAACCCCTTTATCACTATGCAATGTCCCTATTTATCCCCGATAAGTTTTCTTGGTCTAAAGTCTGCTCTGTCTAAAATTAATGTGGCTTCTTCGACTCTCTTTTGATTAGTTTTTGCATGGTATATCTTTCTTCATCCATTTACTTTTAACCTACATGTGTCTATATATTTAAAGTGAGTTTCTTTTAGACAACACCTAGTTGGGTCTTGTTTCTTGATCCATTCTCACAATCTCTGTCTTTTGATTGATGTGTTTAGACCATCAATATTCAAAGTGATTATTAATATGGTTGGATTGATAGCTACCATATTTGTTACTGTTTTTATTTATGGATCTTTTTCTTTGTTCCTGTTTTTGTCTTCTACTCTTGTTCTGCCTTATGTGGTTTTAACTGAGCATTTAATATAACTCCATTTTCTCTCCTTTCTTAGCAGTTATACTTTTTACTCTTTTTAGTGGTTGCCCTAGAGTTTGCAATATACATTTACAACTAATTCAAATTATCTTTCAAATAGCACTGTACTGCTTTGTGGTTAGTGCAAGTGCCTTTATAATAACAAAATAATCCTAATTCTTTTCCTTTTCTTTTGTATCATTGCTGTCATTCATTTCACTTATACATAAGCATATATAATCAAGTGCATTGTTGCTATTATTATCTTGAATAAATGGTTATCTATTAGATCAATTATGAATAGGAACAACAGTGTTTATTTTACCTTCATTTATTTCTTCTTAAATATCTTGCTTTCTTCATATAGATTTGAGTTTCTGATCTATAATTTTCCCTGTCTCTAAAGAACTTCTTTTAAAATTTCTTGCAAGGTGGGTCTACTGGTAACCAATTCCCTCAATTTCTGTTTGTCGAAGAATGTCTTTATTTCTCCTTCACTTTTGGGGGATAATTTTACTACAGAATTATACAGAATTGTACAGAATTATAGGTTGGTGGGTTTTTTTTTTCTCAACACTTTAGAGATTTCACTTTATTCCCTCCTTACTTACATAATTTCTGAGAAGTCAGACATAATTCTTATCTTTGCTCCTCTCCAGGCAAGGTGTTTTTTCCTTCTGGCTTCTTTCAAGATATTTTCTTTATCTTTGATTTTCTATAGTTTGAATAAGATATGTCTAGGTGTAGTTTTTTGGTATTTGTCCTGCTTGGTGTTCCCTGAGCTTTCTGGATCTCTGGTTTGATATCTGAAATTAATTTGGGGAAATTTTCATTCATTATTGTTTCAAATATTTCTCTCTCTCTTTGTCTGATATTCCATTACGTGTATGTTACACCTTTTGTAGTTGTCTCACAGTTCTGGGATATTCTACTCTGGTCTTTTTCAATCTTTTTTCCCTTTGTTTTCAGTTTTGTCAGTTTCTATTGAGGTATCCTCAATCTCAGAGATTCTTTTCTCAGCCACGTCCAGCCTATTAGTAAGCCCATCGAAGGCATTTTTCATTTCTTTCTTTTTTTTTTTTTTTTTTTTTGAGACAGAGTCTCGCTCTGTTGCCTGGGCTAGAGTGAGTGCCGTGGCGTCAGCCTCGCTCACAGCAACCTCAAACTCCTGGGCTTAAGCAATCCTCCTGCCTCAGCCTCCCGAGTAGCTGGGACTACAGGCATGCGCCACCATGTCCGGTTAATTTTTTCTATATATATTTTTAGTTGGCCAGATAATTTATTTCTATTTTTAGTAGAGACGAGGTCTTGCTCTTGCTCAGGCTGGTCTCGAACTCCTGACCTTGAGTGATCCACCGGCCTCAGCCTCCCAGAGTGCTAGGATTACAGGCAGGAGCCACCGCGCCCGGCCCATTTTTCATTTCCGTTATGGTATTTTTGATCTCTAACATTTCTTTTTAGCTCTGTCTTAGATTTGCCATCTCTTTGTTTACATTGCTCCTCTGTTCTTGCATGCTGTCTACTTTATTCATTACGGCCCTTAGCATATTAATCATATTTGTTTTAAAATCCCAGTCTGTTAATGCCGACATCCCTGCCATAGCTGAGTCTGGTTCTGATACTTGCTCTCCCTCTTCAAACTGTGTTTTTTGCCTTTTAGTATGCCTTGTAATTTTTTTCTGATAGCCAGATACAATGTACTGAATCAAATGAACTGCTCTAAATAGGCCTTTAGTTATGTGGTGGTGAGGTGTGGAGGCAGGGGACGCATTTTATTGTCCTATGATTAGGTCTCAGTCTTTTAGTAAGCCTGTGCCTCTGGACTGTGAACTTCACAAGTGCTTCTCAGTTTCCCACACTTGCCCCCTTACGTGGGGTAGGATGGCTAGAGTGGGCTGGTGTTGGGTAGTTCCTTTCCCCAGGTCAGTTAGGCTCTGATAAAACCCCAGCAGATTAGGCTCTGATTGAATAGTTTATCCTAAGGACAGACTGTGTTAACAGGAACAAAATGCTATGGCATATTTCAAAATAGTTAGTTTTCCCCTCCCACAGAAGGGGATTTTTCTCCAGTATTCTCTGAGAGAATCAAGTTGAACTTCTCCAGGTAAAACTTACAGAATGTGGGAGGGGAGCCCTGTGAATAGGTTCCCCTGGAGCTTTTAACTCTCAGAGTTGCCCATACTGAGCCTTCAGCAAGTTGACAATTACAGTTCAGATTTTCCCACCCCAGCACTGGTTCCTATGGAGATTTCTGCGTGTGGATTTTCGCTCCCTAAGTTATGATTCTTTGTATTTATTTGACTGTCTCTCAATTTTGGAGAGAAATTCGTCCTGTGACCTTACTTTTCTTATGAATCTAAGAAGAGTTACTGATTTTTTAGTTTGTTCCAAGTTTTTACTTGTTATTAGGATGGAGTGGTGATTTGCAAACTTCTTACATGCTGGAGCAGCTATTATTTCTTTTTTAACACCTCTCACTGAATGTTCCATCTGCTGCCATGATGGTTCCATTGTGTGTTTTTGCAAATTCCATTTTAACCTAGTTGTGCTGCTCAGAGGAAGGAACAAACCTTCAACTATTCTCATAAATTAGAAAACATGACTGCTTGAACCTACTGGTACAATAGTTTCTCTAGGGACAGGGATGGTTAGCAAAAGATAAAGAGCTCTGCCACATAGTGTCGTGTGTAATCCAAGAAACTGCTAATGTTCTGAATCTTTGAAAATGAAGCCAGTGAGGAAACTCCTATATTAGAAATCTTCAAATTCTAAAACCAGTCGGGATGACTGTTCAACTCGTGTTGAAGCAGAAGCAGCCACCACAAGTTTGCCAGGTTTGGGGAGGAGGCAGTGGAAGTAGATAAACATCTTAGTGATCCTTTGCAAAGAAGGTCTGGGGCCTCTCCCCTTGTAATCAGTGATTTTTCTTACCCTAATGAAACCCAGATGCTTCCGATAAAAAGAATGGCTGGTGTTCAAGCCATTTGCAAATTCTGCCTAGAGGTAGAGGGAAAGAAAAAAAGCTGTGCCCCACATCATTAATTTTAAATATCCTATTTTGTTTTATTTTCAGAATGAAATGGTATGGAACAGTGTAATGAGCAATAGAAATATGGAACCAAGAAGCAATTATATCTTCAAAGGAGCAAAATGAGAGCAAATAAAAGGCCTTGCACAAGTTAGCATACAAACAGGCAGATCAGAACATCATTTACAGAGTCCAAATACATGCCTTTTGGTTATGTCTGTAAATTATCTTCCACAAACATCGTGTTATATCTCTGAAGACTCATTTCTGAGTTACAATAAAAATTGGATTTCTCAAGAGGCCCTAAAACATCTCAAATTCAATTTCAGCACTATTGAGTAACTCTAATTTGTAACCCTCATGTTGGGCACTAGGGCAGCAAGATGAACTGGGCATAATGTCTACCTTCAATGAGCTTACAGTCTTGTTAAGAAGACAGAACTATACACAAATAACTATAATGTAAAGTGTGCTGGATAACATAGAAGATGGCATATTTAATTCTGTTTGAAAAGATGGAAGAAGGCTTTACAAAGAGGTAGGTAGAAACTAAAGCCATGTAATACAAAAAAAAAAAGGAAAGCAACAAAACTGGGACCAGATAGGAGATGTGAAGACTAGGTCTTCAATTATTCTGTGAGAAAAGTGTCCAAGAGCTCCTTGGGAATGGATGAGAATCAGAATCCAGCTCCCTGTCTGAAGCCTGGGGCTGTGCCAAAGGTATCCACAGTGAGCTGGGGCTAAGATAGCTCCAATTAAATTTCCAGAACCTTTCTACTAGGAGTAACAGGAAGCAGTGGTTCTTATGTAAAAATAGAAACTGGACCTACATTGTGCATAAGTATGACATCAAAAAATTTGTTATGTAATAGAGTAAATTGCCCAAACTCTTACTTATATGAAGACTTGGAGGCCAGGCGCAGTGGCTCATGCCTATAATCCTAACACTCTGGGAGGCTGAAGTGGGAGGATCACTTGAAGTCAGGAGTTGGAGGTTCCAGTGAGCTATGATGAGGCCACTGCACTCTACCCTGGGCAACAGAGCCAGACTCTGTCTAAAAAAAAAAAAAAGACTTGGTTCAGAGATGTGCATCTCAGTGGACCAGGCTGAGGCAACAATGAAATCATTCAACAGGGAAGAGCAATCATGGGAAAAAATTCCTATGCATGATCAGTTTCCATATAAAAACTACAAAGCATATAATGACATCCATAATTACAAGAACTGGTTGTCTAACAAATAGGACAAATCATACCTAAGGAAATAGAGTGGTAACTTGCCAAGGCATTTAAAACAAGTTTGTTTAGAATACTCAAAGAGATAAATGGAAAAATAGCATTCTTAGATTTACAAGAGTAAATCTAAGAATTTACTCTTAGATTCTGATCTAAAGAGTTATTAAATTGGAAGAGACACATAAAAATAACCAAAAATTATTGAAACTAAAAAATTGAGTAAAAAACTTAGTAGATATGATTAAATAGTATGCTAGATGAGGTAAAGGAGAATCAGTATATTGAAAAAGAGAACTAAATAAATGTGGCAGAGGCTGGCTAAATATTCGCCAATTTCATTTCCTTTTTTGGGGGGCACATAAGAAAACCGTATTTCCTAGATGCCCTTGCAATGAAATTGGAGCCATGTGATTGGAATATGGGTCAGAGCAATGTGTTTAACTTTTAGGCCTGGTCATAAAGCATCCTGGGTGATCATCTCCTTCCTGGGAGACCATGAAGACCATACATTGGCAGGATATGGAAGGAAATGAGATCTCTGAGTCGTGAGAAAAGACCTGCCAAAAGAGCCCCCTCAACCTGCATCAAAACATGACATAGGCAAGAAATAAACTTTTGTTTTGCTTTTTGGGTTTATTTGTTATGTAGCATAACATAGGCTATCCTGCCTGAATATACAGGAAATCTCCCTGAATGCAAAAAACAAGACAAATATATAGAAAACTAAAAATGAAGTTATGATTGGTGTTCTGGATGGTGAGATTAGCTAAAATGGGGGAGAGAAAATATTACAAGTTATACTGAGAATTTCCCAGAATTAAAGAAAGACACAAATCCTTAGACTGGAAAAAAAAAAAAGGTATTCCGTGTACTGGTTTATTTGCAGTAGTAAATTTCACCAAAATTATTCCAAAAAACAAATTAACAAACAAATTGACCAAAGCTTAGGAAAACACTGTCGTCTTTTTCTAACTCTTCATTCATTCATTCATTCATCCATAAAAGAAATATTTTTAAGAACCCACTATATTTCACATTCCTTGTCGGGAACTGAGAGTTTACAATCTAGTGGGAAATCAGAGAAGTTGCTGGCAATTGCTACCAAGAGCATAGTAAGGAGGATAGAAGGGATTGAGGGCATTCTGACATAAAATGACATTAACACATTCAAAAACATGCTAATAATCAAGGAAGGTCAGAGTGCAGGAAACGTGTGGCCAAGTAGCTAGAGGTAGTACTAGAACCAGTCGGGAGCCAGATTCTGAATTAACTCATCTGAAAAATAGCCTGAAACCTTAGAAGCAACATGCTCACGGGATGATTTTAAGAATAGGACAAAGCTTCCCTAAAAACCAATCCCTGGCCTGCTCACCTATCTGAAAGACCAGCACAGCTCTAGAGAGCCATGGATTTTGACTTGGACAAAACACTTTGCCTATCTCACCCCAGCGCATGCGCACGCGCACACGAGAAGAGCGCATTAGCAGGTGGTACCGTTCCTGGGACCGGTTCCTCTTCTCTATGACACGTTGCCTTCCTTACCACTTCATAACTTTTCTTCATATTGCTCCACTACCAGGCTTTTATGGTGACGTGTGGAAAAATGGGTAAAATGCAAAACTGAAGAAGAAAAATGGGGCAGAGTATGGGGCTACAGGGGGAGGAATATCCCGGAGGCAGGAAAGGGGATGGCAGGAGGGTGGCTGGGCCATGAGGAGCACGGGACAGCCAGGTGCTTGGGCCAGAAAAGATTTTTTGCTTTTTTAAAAAGAAACCAGGTCTTGCTATGTTGCCGAGGCTAGACTCCAACTCCTGGGCTCAAGAAACCCTCCCACATTGGCCTCCCAAATAGCTGGGACTCCAGGTGCGCACCACTGAGCTTGGCGTGAGGAAGAAAAGTTTTGAGGAGAGAATGGAAGACACACACACAAAAAATCCACTATTGTGAGGAATGGGACTCCAGAAAGACATTCAAGAGGAGAATTTGGGGGAAGTGTTTCTCCATGTTGTATAATATAACACATTGCTGCCTAGGACACCTCAGAAAAGACCCCTGTTACTTTTCAGTGCTTTTGGAGTTAGATTTTTGTTTCTTTTTAGAGTGATGGTGGTGGAAGTTGACCAGAAGGAGGCCCAGTTTTATGCAGATTACATGTTAATACGCTGTTTCCTAATAGTGAAAATCCCAAGGGTACAGTACCCATAATTGGAAAATGAGCCTATTGCTGCGTGAGAAGGAGAGAATGAGCAGTCGGCAGCAGCTCAAGGGCAGTAAGTGTCTAGCGGAGGAAGAGGACTGCGTGGTGTGGGGTCATTACGTGGATAAATTTCATCCGCTTCATCCTTTTGGCCAGATCCAGTCTCGATGTACAGATGATCACAAGGCCTTGCAGGCATTAGGTGAGACCTGCAAGATACACATTGTGATCAAGGGAGAATGTGTTAAAGGCAAAAACGTCACCCACAGTGTTGGGACTGTGTTAAGACTGTCACTGTCCTTAGACACACCCTTAGAATGTGGGAGGGAGTGGACGAAGGGTCTTGTTCCTTGGAGAGGGAATTTACTGATAGAAATTCCGAGGTGGGGTCAGATCCCCAAGATGAGATCATTAGAGCAATGCCAGGCAGGTAGGCTGTGAAGGACAAACTGCGTGGAACTGGTTCTTTATTCATTGTACATTGGGGATTGAGAGGAATGCCCAGCGCTCCCTCTGGCAGAAACAGGCTCTGTGCATACATAGGCAGTGCTCGCCCCTTCTCCAGAGACCTTGGCCTTTCTGTTCCTGGAAAGGTCTGACAACTTGCTCTGACGTATGGAAATTGCTCTCACTGGACACTTTCCAGAGCTTCCTTCCAGCCGCAGACATTCTAAGTTGGCTCCCTTAATCTCTTGCGACCATTTGAAGGACTCAAGTGAGGACTGTGAGCAGCTCAGGATGTGAATGGCGACAGTGGTTTTTTGAGAACCGAGTGCAGTTATGTTCTGAATCAAAATATCTAGGCCACAAATAGGGCTTTTTAATTCTCAGTTCCCTCAGAGGAGGAAGGATCTCCTCTCTGGCCAGAGGAGTTATGGGTATCCCTGTGCCCAAGGTGATATTTCTTTTTATGCTCATTCATTCCCTGAGCACAAAGCCCTTTCCTCAAGGTTAAGCAGCCTGGGCACACTGCCAGCCAGATAACGGTAGAAAACTCGATGGTTCGAGCTTTGGCCTGGTCCAAGTACCCCAGAGAAGGTGGGAAACCAGCACCAAGATGTCTTCCCTACAGCAGATTCTCTCATGCTACACATGGTCTCCCAGATCCTTATTTTTCCCAGGATAAGTAGGTCCCTGAAAGGCCCTCATACCACAAATCCAGGTCTGGGCCCCAAACTTTGCTGTCTTGGTACCAGCCTTGTCACTCAGCTGCTGGGGAACCTCTGCCAGTCCCCTGCAGTGCCCACGCCACTGCCTTCAGGCATTTAGGTCCAATTTGGACAATTCTCTTGTGACAGCTAAGTACATACCTTCCTTGTATCACCCATAAACAAAAAATCCTTCCTTCCACACAATAGCTTTGACCACTCGCCTTTGCAAATGGATGAATGAATGCAGTCTTTTAGGGGACCGTCCAGAAGAGCTCTTGCCATCAACTCCATGTCCTCCTAGAAGCCCCTCCTCCTTCCTCTCTCTCCAGTTGGACCAACTGCAACTCTCAGAGGTTGATCCGTTCATACACTGAAGGTCTTGTATTTCCTTTCTAGACATTTCTCCAAATGGGCTTAAATTCACAGCAATTAAGCACGTGGGCTTCTGAGTTAGCCTATGTGAAAATCCTGCTACCACTACTAACTACATTACTATAGGTAAATATTAGCATCACTGCTAAGTCTTGGTTTCCCCATCTGTAAAGTGGGAATAATTATAATCGTACATAACTCTGAGAATTCTTGTGAGCACTGAATGATAAAATACATATGGCAAACTGCAGAGTAAGATCTCCAGGTTTGTTCCTTGGTGGCATTATTTCTTACTGTATGCTAACTCCTCAAGGAGCTCACACTGTAGTCACTAGATTCTAGTGGAAGAAAAGACTCATAAATTGCTAACTTCAATTCAGAGTAATAAATGCTATAATAGAAATAGATTTTCATTACTCATGGATCTTGGATTTGAGGGTTCGCCTACTTACTAAAATTTGTAACCCTCAAATCAATATTTGCATCACTTTTGTGGTCACTCATGGACATGCACAGAAACCACAAAAAATTTGAGTTGCCCAACACACTTATTCTTAGCTGAGGTCGAACAAGGCACCGCTCTGCCTTCCTGTCTCAGCTCTCATCTTGTAGACAGGGTCCCTTTCATGGTCTATGTAGTGACACGTTTCTCATATTTTTATGCTTTTGGTTGGTCATTTCACTGTTTAAAATGGCCCCAAAGCATAGTGCTGAAGTGCTGTCTTCTGTTCCTAATTGCAGGAAGGCTGTGATGTGCCTTACGGGAAAATAAGAGTGTTCGATAAGCTTTGTTCAGGCATGACTCACAGTGCTGGTGGCCATGAGTTGGATGTTAATGAATCAACAATGTACAGTAAATAAGGTGTTTTAAAACAGAAACACACATAAAACAAGGTTATGCATCGATCAGCTGATGAAAATATTGTGGCCAGAGGTTCACAGGAAATTAACCCTGTATTTTTCCTATGGGCAGTGGTTCCATGTTCACTAATTCAGTGTGGCGGTGACTTTATAGAATGCAACAACCACAAAAAACAAGAATGCAGAAAACCGTGTGCAGAAAGAACACAGAGAAGGCTCTATCAGCTCCGCCAGGGGCAGGAGCTTCTCAGCAGAGGGACTGTGCGCGGACTCGGTAAGGGAAGAGTGGAGCTTCCTGCTGGATGCCGGGAGGTGGGGCAACATGTGCAAAGCTGAAAGTCTGGAGGTGCATTCGTGAACTGCTGATTTAGATGCCCCAGAACAACCCATCATTCTCCCATTTACCAAATGGTTACTGAATTCATTCTCAGCGTTAGGCATGTAGGAGCAAGGACTGAGAGTCAGGAGCAGAGGTAGGTAGGCACAGGGGCCACTGAGAAAAGCCCTGATGCCACGCTAAGGAGTCTGGAGTTGACTCCCTGTGCCGTGGAGAGTTATCAAAGGCTTTTAGGCAGGTGTATGGAGAGATCCAATGTGGCCAGGGAGTGAAAGGCTTAGGAAAAACTAAACATTTTCTTTCAGTTACCAGTAGAATAAACAACGCAAAGAAGCTATGGATTCCTTCCCTGGAAATATCGAAGAACAGTGGAAGTCTCTGTTTCTTTCTTGAGGCCAAGTTTTGTTCCTTCCTTCCTTATCACCTTCAGGACCTCTCAGTGTGCTTAGAATTTAGTACAAACACCATTAGCCTTTCTGACTCAGCCTCAGTTTCTCTCTTTAGTCCATCTCTAGCCACTTCCTCACTCAAACCCTGCAGACCAGCCACATGGAACTCCTTCCAGTTCTTCAGATGAGCCACACTCTCTCTTGTTTCCAGGTCTTTGCTGGGTTTCACCTGGAATATGGTTCTGCCTCCCCGAACCCTTTACCTGCAACACGTGCCCTGCAAACTCTGTTCGTTCTCTAGGTCTCAGCTCAGCGGTCATTTTTTCAGGGAAATCATACCCACACACCTTTCTATAGGACACTTTCACACCAAATTAATTGCTTTGCTTCATTCAATCCCACTCATGAGGGCTCCACTTTCATGACCCAATCACCTCCTAACTGTCCTACCTTCTAATACCACCATGTTGGGGGCTAGGTTTTAACAGGTGAGCTTTGGAGGGACCAAACACTCCCTAGCACCTGCCAATAGACCATAAGCTCTGACAGGGCGGGGACCACGTATGTCTGATTTGCCGCTGGTATCCCTAGTACCTAGGGCACTTAGTAGGTGCTTGTGAGCCCAAAGAAAGGGGAAAGAACAAGTTCACCTCTGCAGACCTGGGCATTTGGCTCACCCAGCCTATGAATTGGTGGGGGGTTTCCATTATGTTAAAGGTTCAATGTTCCATTCTCCACTGTGGGGACTGTACTGTCCCCCAGGTCGAGGTTCGCTTGAGCCATGTACTCTTCCAATGATTATGAAGTTACTAAGGGTGCTGAGTTTACCCTCCAGCCAGCAGGACCCTCAGAGAACTGTGAAACAATTTTGACTCTTCTCAAATGCACTAAGTGTATTTAAATGTCTACAATTACAGTTGCATTTTCCAAAAGGACACTAATTATCTTTTTTTTTTACTTTTTAAAAAAGTATTTATTTTTTATTTAAAAAAAATTTAAGGCATCAAAAGAGAAAGGCAGGTAATTCTCTTTAATTCATGGCTTATACTTACTGCCTGGGAGCAAGAAACTAAAAAGTACCTTGCATTGGTGGGGAGGTGCTCTGCTTCTTTGCCTCACAGTGGGTATTGTTGGGGTTCTTTCTACTCACCCTTCAAGGTCCAGCTCCCAACCCGTCCCACTACGGGAGATTATTTACCTTGATTTCTAGAGATAAAAGGTGAGAGGAAAACTTAACATTTTGGGTTGTCTCAGAGAACATCAATGTCTTACTTCAGTGTCTGGTCTGGTAGGTTCAGAAACGTAATTTGTCACTGCATCCATGGCTGCTCTGGTCACTGACTCATAAGAGACTGAGTCATGACCAGAAAGCAAGCTCTTTGCACTTGTGAGAAGTATTTATTTCCAGAATTTGGAATGTTGGTTGTGATCCAGGGCATTCCTACCTTTATATCCCAGAAGGTCAAAGGACATTAGATGCTCTTGAGGTATGTTTTATTGTAGCCTATACCCTGATGAAGCAGAGAGAATGTAGATTATTATTCCCACTTTTAAAAGAGACTGATGTTTTACCCAAATGGTATAATTTTCTGGGTCTCAGCACTGTTATTTATAAATTTAGGAGGTTGGAGCACGTTAGAGTTAAGTTTAATTATCATGATCCTAATAATCAGAAATCTAAATGGATGTGTTAATATCCCGTAAGAACTTGTATTGAAAACAGTAGTAACTTAAGTCAGTAAAGCCTTAACCTGCTAATGTGTGGAGTTCACATGGAACCAAGAGAATATGCAGACTTCAATCACGGCAGTTTTCCCGCTGTCACTGTCTTTGCTAGGGTCCCCTAGAAACAGAATCCCAGACAGGTTTGGAACAGGTTATTTATTGAGGGAGTGCTCGTAAGGGAAAACTGGTTAGGAAGGAGGGAGGAAGACAAGCAAAGACATGGTCTCAGGTAAAATCTAATCCTGGTCTGATCCACAAGCAGGGAGGTGCAGGAGCACAAACCACGTTGACAAGTGTCCCCCCTTGTAGCAGGAGGACACACTTTTTGAATCTCCCTATCAGTCATGGGCTGTGGGCTGCTTCTGGTGGTGAGGGAGGGGACAGTGGTCTGGGACTTCCCAGATGAGGTGGCTCCTCTTAGCTACGAGCAATTCTCCTGAGAAGAGGACAGCTGTGAGCCCTGAGCAGTCAGCTCAGAGCAGCCAGGGCCGGCTGTGCTGACCCGGAGAAGGGGGTCTGGGTGTGGCACTGCAGCACCCACTAGTGTCACCAGTCTTGTGTACCATCCCTCTCACCTTGGGCATCTTTGTACAAGCTCTTCTCTCTATCTGTAACTGGTTTTCATCCTTTTTTCTCAGATAAATCTTAATTCACTTTAGATATCACTTCCTCCAGAAAGGCTTTGCCAACCTTTCAAGACTAGCCTAGACTCTCCCAGGTTTTCCCACCTACACTGCATCACATATTAAAGCTGCCCACCTGCTTATCTTGCCCACCTTGACTGTGAGCTACCGGAGCCCAGGGATGATGTCTGCCTTATGTCCCTCTCTATCTAACACCTAGAACCATTCCTGGCACTCAATAAATGCTTTTGGTATACAGGATTCATAATGCTCTTCCAAAGCTGAAAAAAAGTCGTTACAATCACTAATTGGGTAGAGGCAGGTAGGTGAGAGTGACACATACACTATGCCCCCAATATCGTGGACTGCCGGAGAGTTTTCAGGGAAAAGTTGTGCTTCTGCTGAACAATGGCTGGTTTGTTTTGCATTTATGAGCACAGCAAACCTTGTCACTGATATTAACATTTCTTCTCTTTGCTTCGGATGCTAGGAAGCTCAGAGCCTGAGTCCCTGATTAGGTAAAAGGGTGAATTTTCTAATTTTAAATATAGACACCAAAGTTCCTTTTAAGGAAGACACCTTGAAGGCTTGAGGGAAGTGAGGCCACAGGGGTGTGGTCTAGACTTGAAGAAGTAAGTGCAGTGAGTGTAGGAATTTGAGAGGGGAGGTAAGCAGACAAAGAGGAGGGGTCTGGAGACCAGAGAGGGGAGGGCAGAGGGCACAGCAGCATGGCGAGGGGTCCTTGAAGAAGGTGAGCCACTGAGACGTTCCCCATGAGATTAAGACCAAAGATGCCAAGTATTTTAAATCGCTGTGGTCCTAAGCATGAACCCCTTCCATCGTCTTGGAGCTTCAGTAAAGTCTGCTGCTCGTATATATTAGGGCCGTGGGAGTTTCAGAAAGTGAAGGGAGCAGGATGGGTCTGGTTAGAGGTCGTGTGGTCGTGACCATGGATTAGCACGTGCTCACAGTGAGATGATCCATAAACTGGAACACAGAGCAGGTGGGAGCTCCAACCCAGGGGTCACCAGGAGAAATACAAGCCCCCGTCCCCCGCCCCCAATTCCCTGAAAGATGAGAGGAATTATGGGGCTGTGTGAAGGATGTGAACTTGAGCCAAGTTTGCTTGAGTCTTAAAGGATGGGATTAATGCAGGTGGGATTTGTGTTAGAACTCTATTTTAGCAAATATTGTTCTCTAATTTATAAATCATAAAACATTGGATCTCATAGATACCTAATTCAGCTTCTCATTTTACAGTAGAGACCGAGCACAAAAAGGTAAAATTCTGTGTTCCCATCAGTCTCAATTTCTTCGCCTGTGAGATAGGAGGCTTTGACTTTTAATTTTGCAAATCTTAATTCACCAGCAAGATTACAGATTCTGCAAGGGCAAGGGTCACATTAAACAACTGGGGTTTCTATAACATTTAACAAATATTAGAGGGTGGTGAGAAGGGGGCAGAAACTGACCCTGGAGAGGTAAAGGGGCAATAAACTGACAGCTTACACTCCTCCTTCTAGAAACCTCTTTGGCTTCCTGTTGCACATGGAGTGCTTACATCTGTGCTGTTAAGGAGAATGCCAGTCACTGGGGTGGAAGTCTTCAAAGAGAGTTGTTCTTGCTATTATTGATCTTTCTAAAGAGCAACCTAACTGCTGTTTACAGTTCTTTAACTCCCCTCCTGTTTAAACATTTAAAAACTTTTCTCTGAAAGGAAGAGAGACAATAACCTACCAAGAAAGAAATTATTCCCTGGTTTTCAACACTGAAGTCAGAGCAAAAGCAATATTGACTCATAATTATCTGTTCAGAGTTTGAAATTCAACTCCAAGCCTTCCGCTGAATTCATCAGACACTATTAAAGGAAAAATTAAAGTTTTTCACATAGTAGTTTGGCCAGCAACTATAGTCATAGAAAGACTTCATCATGTTTTAAATATTAAAAACCTGGGGTTTGAAAAAGCACAAAAACTTCTTTCCCTTCTTTGAATAAACAGGAAATAGAAGGTGATGGTGAGTTAACTTCATAATCTAATATTTAACATTTCTCATGCTAATCTGGCCAAGAACCTCTGTACAGTTTATTAAAATCTGCATTTTGTGTATAGACCCAAAAGGGAAAATTTTTAATATATGCATCTATAAAAATATTTATACATATTTTTTGTTAAAGAAAAATATGCTGAATTCTCCTTCCCCTTTCCCTAGCAGCTTCATAAGTAAAGCGTACAAAGGGAAATACTTTGGAAAGGCTTCTTGTTTTGGAAGGTTTGACTCAATTTAAATTCCTTGTGTAATTGGGCAAATTCAGGATTGGAGGGCTTCAACAGAAGCCACATGCGCCCTCTACTGGCCATCTGAGGGCCGAGGGCAGCATCTCTATTCAGTGTAAAACCGTGGCCGGCAAGGATAGACTCAGGAAGCTTAAATCACTACTTCCATGGGAAGATAGGAAACAGGAGGCTTCAGTGATTCCACTCACAGCGACGTCTTTCATTGCGATCATCTTCCTTAAACATCTCATCCTAGCTCAAAATGCTTTTGAGCGAAGCTGATCTATACATGAGAAGGGACAGCCGTAAGAAAGGCCTGGTTTGTCTTATTTTGGTAGGCTTTGTCAGAAAAGGCAAAAAAGGTCCTGACTGGCTGACTTGAGAACCAAAACCTCTAGCAGTTATGCTCAGGCTCTGTAAGAGCGCATTACTTCCTGGTCTCACAGAGATGTAAGTCCCTTAAGGCTAGAGGCTGTGTCATCTTCCAAGTCGGATCCTCAGCTCCCGGACCCACTGCCTAGCATGTAACAGGGATGCGATGAATACCTTTTGAATGAATGAATAGCTATGAAGAAGGCTCTGGATTCAAGGTGCCTGTGGTGCTGATTTAGATAAGGGCCATACTTACTCAGTTCATTAAGGAAATCTTAATGAACGCAACAACACAGCGCTTAATGGCTGTCCTAGAAGGGGTTAATAATGTCAGAGTTATCTAATCTGTCTGTCACTGAACAGGTTACAAAGTGCCTTTAGAGGTATCTCATTTGATCTCAATATAGTCCCGAGAGATGATTATTACCTCTGGTTTCCAGAGGGGCCTGAACATGAGAAAGGTGCAATGGTGCTGTCATGGCAATCACGTGATCAAGCTAAGATTCACATGTGTTCTGTCCCTCAGACCTGAGCGTGTTTCACCTCCTCCTATGCTCCATAAGGTTTACTGGTCACCTCACTTTCTCGAGATGGCTGGGGCTAAAATTAGAGGGGGCAGTTACAGCTTTAAAGCTCAGCCTAGGAAGTCATATCATGGACATCTCCTT
Source organism: Varecia variegata (assembly GCA_028533085.1). Lineage (NCBI taxonomy): Eukaryota > Metazoa > Chordata > Mammalia > Primates > Lemuridae > Varecia > Varecia variegata. The sequence goes on from CM052438.1 coordinate 108,538,187, forward strand.
TTATTACTCTTGACAGCCAGATGATAGGAAGTACGACAGCTGGACTGCGTGACACCAAATGGGTTAACAACCTTTTTAATGGCTTTCTTTTCCCCCAGGATAGTACACACAGACTTGCAGCTTCCTGCATCATAAAAGTTTGCCTAGGGTGAGGCGGTTGAACATTTCCCTAGAAAGTGGACCCAAAAAACCCTGAGCTGGCTCAGCAGTCAACGAGATTTATAAGTTAGGACCAAAGCGACCCTAGTCCCTGTTTGCTCATGACTCAGTTGGTCTGTTTGATTTCAGGGAAAGCAAACAAAAAACCAGATGCCAAATGTTTGCTTAGGTCCTGGCTTCACTCAGAGAACAAACCTGTGAGGAGTCCGAGAGCAGGAGGAGGGGTCATTCCTAGTTTTTGCACATGTTGTTCCCCAGATTGCTCTTTTCTTCCTGGTTGCCAAACACACCGCTGTTCAGCCTGTAAGACCCCGAGTAAATGCCACCTTTCTTGCCATCCTCCCCCTTAGCACCCTGTGCTACTCATCCCAGAGCCCTTGTGTCACTGTGTTTTAACTGTTTGCATGTCAATTTTCCCCAATGACTTAGGGTTCCTTAAGAACAAGGCTGCGCCTTTCATCTCTGGAAGAATCATTTTGGCTATCAAAGAGGACTCCCAGAAGCTACAGTCCAGTGACTTTCAAACTTTTTCAAATCACAACCTACAGGAATAAATACATGTTATATCATGATTGGGTAATAAATATACATGTGTGCAGATGGATAGATACATAGATGTTTGTAAAATTGAAACAAAACTTCACAAAATTATACTACTTGAAGTGCTATTCTCTGGGATTTTGTTTTCTAGTTTATACTCTATTATTTTTAAAAATGTTTATTGTGGTGTACCAAATTGATTTTATGAAACACTAATGAATAGCAACTTGCAGTGCGAAAAATATTAGTGTAGGTGACACTTCATCTCGGCCCCTCCCCCTTTGTCTTGATATTCTGCTTGTACCTATCGAATACCTCCGACTGGGGGAGGAAGAAGGAGTTTCGACTGGGGGATGCAGCAGGAAAGAGAGCGATAGAGCATGAATGGAGCTCGGAGGAAACAAGATTCTGCCTATTTTCTGTCCATCCCCTCGGACTGGATTGGAGCTCCCATAAGGAGGACTAAGTGTTAGACACTAACCAGACTGCTCAGGAGGAAATTTATACAAATGGTCCTTGACTTACAATGGGGTCACATAAACCCATCATAAGTTGAAAATATTATGAGTTTGACTTATAATAAATCAATGCATAAATTGAATGCATCTAATCTACTGAACATCATAGCTTAACCTAGCCTACCTTAAAAGTGCTGAGAATGCTTATGTAAATAAAAGATCAAAATTCAAAGTACAGTTTCTACTGCATGCACATCACTTTCACACCATTGTAAAGTCGAAAAATATAAGTCAAATGTAAGTTGGGGATCATCAGTAAAAGTCTGGGCACAAACAAGGCTACTTCAGGGTCTAGATCAGGGGTCTGCAAACCACAACCCCTAGGCCAAATCCACCCACCCACCTGTTTCTGTAAATAAAGTCTTAATGGGATCACAAACACATATGTTTGTGTTTATAGTGTCTGTGGCTGCTTCTGAGACAACTGCAGGATTGAGTAGTTGCAATCAGGACTGTATGACCACAAAGCCAAAAATGTTTACTGCCTGGCCCTTGGCAGGAAAAGTTTGCCAATTCTTGGTATGGATGGAAAGTGTTCTTACCTCTCGGGGAGGAAACCAGCATGGTTCTGAGGCATCCAAAGCAGAACCCTGGGCACGGGCAGCATCTTTCTCAAAACAGGCCATGTTGTTCCCTCCCCAGCATCCCCAGGCTGGGCACGTGGACCAGCAACAGCACAGCCTGAGCAGGAGAGGCTGGGCAGGGTGGGTTCTGGGTGGGGACTGCTCCTGCGGGCGCACTATTGCCCTCGGAAGTACCTGGGAGCATTTGGGCTGTTACTGTGACTATAATATACACATGAGGACTCATGAGCAGCTGACACTGGGGTTTCATTTGCATTCTTGGTGCCTGGTGCATGAAAGACACATGGCGGGTGCTAAATAAATGTTTGCTGGATGTTTCTTAAATCAGAAAGGAACTGGTGGCATGTGGTACAGAAACTGAGTTATATCACAGCCCCTCTTGAAGGCAATGCCAGGAAAGAGCCTGGGTGCCTGAGCCCAGAACAGCAACTGGGCTCTGCTACTTGGAGATTGAGACATCTTTTCTCAGCTGCTTTGGCAACCAATACCAAAGGTGATGAGTATGATAATATTGATTATAGCTAACAGTGACTGAATGCTTATCAAGTACCAAGCATTATCCTAGGTCCCATATAGGGAGCAAATCATTCTAATTCTCTTACTAAGAAGTTCTATTTTAATCTCATTTTACAGATGAGGAAACTGAGGCACACTTATATAACTTGCCTAAGGAGAAATGGCTAATATATGGCAGAGCGAGAATTTGAAAATGGAATGATCTTTGCAGCTTAATAAAAAATTGGATTGCTGGGTGAACAGACGTGCTGGACAGCTGTTTTCTGACCTCTGAGGCCAGAGTGGAGCTAGCAGAGAACGGCTATGGCCGGGGCAGCCCAGTCACCAGCGAAGACTGGGGTGTGGTAGCCTTCTGCAGGGAGAAGGCAAGAGTTGAAGAGCAGGAGAAGCTTGTTTCCAGGAGAGGAGGAGGCAGAAGGTGCCCTGGGAAACTAAGAGTGAATAACTGCAGACACCCCTCTGTAGGCAGGTGTGGGTTTGAGCCCCCATAACTGGGTGTTTAGGGAAGTGAAGTGTTCTTCTGTAAACACGGGCAGTGAAGACTGGTCCCCTAGCACCGGCACATGGGTGGAGCACTGAATAGGCGGTCACCGAATTGTTCCTAGACTGACTGATCACTCCAGCCCCGTCCTAGACGCACTTCCCGGCCCGGCCACTTCACCTTGACTCAGCACAATGACCCGTGGCAGCAGAACCAAGGACTGAAGAACACCGAGCAGGTCAAAGGAATTGCTTTAATTGAGATCACAGGTGTCATGTAGATCTGCCCAGCTTCCGCCCCACCAGGAAGAAAAGTCCTTCGTTACTGGCCATGGTGGAAGAGTAATTTTGAGAGATCACCTCGAACTGCTCGATTGCGTAGCCGGCCTCTCTCACCGCGGCCTCCACCGCCTCGCGGTCCACGGAGAGGCTGGAGAACCTCTGCTCGCCAATCATGTAGTGGCTGCACTTCAGCACGTCCGCCACCACCAGGAAGCCCCCCGGCTTGAGCAGGCTGCTGAGGTTGCGGAGGGCGGTGCGGTAGCTGGGGAGGTCGGGGCAGGCGGCGTCCAGGCACAGCGTGCTGAGCAGGCAGTCGGCCGCGGGCAGGGGCACAGCGCCCAGCGGCTGGCTCTGGGTCACGTCGCACTTCAGCACCTGCGTCACCGTCTGCCTCAACTTCTCCTCCTTCTCTGGCCCCTTGACTCTGAAAAACACAAGCCCACAAACGTTTGCTACCCCAGGCCCCAGATCCCTTGGGTTGAGGCTCACAATGGCAGTGTTGCCCCAAATGTGCATCCTTGGGGCCACCTCTATTGAGAAAACAGAGGAAGAAGAAATGAGGGACCTTTGTGGCATTTGACTGTGACCCTATTTTGCTGAGCTGGGTTAAAGCGCTTTGTAAAGTGAGTCATAGCATAGAAATGATAATAATGATATTAATACCTTCCTGCCTGCTGCTACCCTGGACTGCCCTGCATGGAATTACTCTTCCTCCATTGCTTAGTATAGTACCTGGCTCGCTTATTATGGTTTGTTATTATTATTATTGTCCTCGTCTGCTCTGTCAGACTGTAAGGTCGTGGCCATCTGACCCATACGTAGCAGGTAATAATGGGTTTGAGATGTGAAGACGTTACCTTTGTATCAACAGTAGTTGCTGATCAGTAGAGGCGTGAGGCTCCCATGGACGTTTTTAGAAACTGTTGGTCGCTACCCCACAGCTGTGGACAGGGCCCTCCTGGAGAGAGGAAAACTACAGGTTTCCATTCTCAGGCTCCGAAAGGTATTGCAGAGAGAGAATATGTTTTCTGACAGAGATCATTTTCTTGGTAGCCTTGCCGGGAACAGGAATCCTGTCCTTTTCTGCCACATCAATGGCATTTCTTGAGAGAAAATCAGCTAATGAGAGGAGAAGAGGTGGCACAGGCGCTGGGATACAGTGGCTTAGATCCTATTTGAATTTGTTAGGGGAGTAACGAAGAGCAAACTAACAAGTGATCAAAATTAAATAGACACATAGAGCACACAAGAGAAACTGGAGAGGGGCAGACAAAGGAGAAAGACGTCGGGGAAAATCTGAAAAGTGAGAGAAAGGGAAGAAACCTGGAGTGTGCAAAGTGCCAGGCTCCAGGCCACAGAGCCCTAATAACAGGAGTGACCGCTGGGTACCGCATCCTTAGAGGAAGTTAATCAGCAAAGCCCTGGGGAGAAGATCCAGTCTCACACTTAGACACCAGGAGAAGACGGCCGCTTGGGCAGCAAGGCTTGATGGAAACGGCAGAGGATGCCCCAGCCTCAGAGCAAGTAAGAGACAGACTTACACTGGGACCATTTCTGGTCATGAGGAAAAGGCAATGGTTTAAATAAAACTTGCAGATTTACCTCCAGGTCAAACGATGTGAGATAGTAGAAATTAGCTATGCATAGTAGAAATTAGAAATTAAATTAAATATCTAATTTAAATATTCAGTTAAAATCTTAAGCCTGGTGCATATAATCAGTTATTTGCAAGCATCCTTTATGTTTGCTATCATTTTCCATTTAAGAAGCTTAGCAATAACCATCTGAAAAGATGCTCAACATCACTGGCCATCATAGAAATGCAAATCAAAACCATGAGCTACCACTTCACATCCACCAGGATGGCTAGAATAAAAAAGACAGATAATAACAAATGTTGGCAAGAATGTGCAGAAACTGGAGCCTACATACCCTGCTGGTGAGAATGTAAAATAGTCCAGCTAATTTGGAAAATAGCCTGGCAGTTCCTCAAAAGGTTAAGCATAGAGTGATCACATGACCCAAGAATTTCACCGAGGTATATACTCAAGAGAAATGAAAAACATATATCCACACAAAAACCTGCATATGAATGTTCATAAATAGCCAAAAGATGAAAACAATCCAAATATCCATCAACTTATGAATAGATAAATAAAATGTGGTGTATACGTACAATGGAATATTATTCTTCAACAAAAAGAAATGATGTTCTGACACATGCTACAACACGAGTGAACCCTGAAGACATTATACTAAATGAAAAAAGCAGAACCAAAAGGCCACGTGTTGTATGATTTCATTTATAGGAAATGTCCAGAAAAGGCAAAGCTATAGAGACTGAAAGCAGACCAGTGGTTGCCAGGGGCTGAGGGATTTGAGGGGGAAATGAGAGTGACTGTTAATGAGTATAGAATTTCTTTTGGTAATTGTGAAAATGTTCTAAAATTGTGGTGAAAGTTGCATAACTCTGTGAGCATACTAAAAACCATTGAATTGCACACTTTATATGGGTGCATTAATTGTATGGTATGTGAGTTATAGTTCAATAAGCTATTATATTAAAAAGAGAGAGAGAGAAGCTTAGCAGGGGGTTGATTTCAGGGAATTCCTACCAACCACTAAACTGCTATCTAGATAGAGAATAAAAATTGCCCGTGGATCAGGCACAGTGGCCCACACCTGGAATCCTAGCACTTTGGGAGGCCGAGGCAGGAGGATCACTTGAAAGCAGAAGTTTGAGACCAGCCTGCATAATGTAGCAAGACCCTGTCTCTACAAAAAATAGAAAAATTAGCCAGGTGTGGTGGCATGTGCCTGTAGTCCCAGCTACTGGGGAGGCTGAGGCAGGAAGATCGCTTGAGTCCAGAAGGTTGAGGTTGTAGTGAGCTATGATGCTACTGCTGCACTCTAGCCTAAGCAACAGAGTAAGACCCTGTCTCAAAAAAAAAAAAAATTGTCCTGATTTGTCTTGGACGTTTCTGGTTTTAGCACTGAAAATCCCATATCTTGGGTGCCCCTTGCAGTCCAGGGCAAACTGGGACAGTTAGTCATTCTAAAGGCAGGGAAACTAGTTACAAAGCTGCCACTCAGCCTTGATAGAACGTGAATAATTTGATAGAACATTTTAAGAATAAAAGTAATAATTCAACACATTGGAAGTCTGTGAGAAACATGGATTTGAAAAGGTAAATTAATCTAGAACAGAAAATTTTAAATAACCTATCTGCACATATGGATAACTTAATCGTATACCAAAAGCCAAAATAGTGACAACATAGTGTTCTTTGGGATGTGTTTAAAAATGATCAGAGGATCACTGGCAACATTTTGGAAATACGTATTTGGTTATGTCAGAAGCAGAATGGACTTCTGTTCCCTCTTCTGTATTAAGCTATTTCAAAGACACAAGTTACTACAGAACTAGTACTTGCCAGACAGATGATGATGGAAATTCCTCCCAAACTGTGAGACACACTGTGAAGTCTGGAAAGCTCACAGAGAATGTGACAATTTGAGAGGGAAATTTGTTAGAACACCCACTGTCGTAGATACCTGCTTGTCCTTGGACACACAGCAAACGCTGGGGACTCAGTTGCCAAGGCAGCTATGCAAAGGCTGCTCCTCAGGGCCCCTTGGGGCTGCAGGTGCACCGCGGGGAGACAGGCTCACAGGAGGCCCCGGCAGTTACCACTCAGCCTCACGTTTAGCTCAAGGGGTAGGCAATAAACACACACCAGAAAAGTGCTATGCTGTTTTACAGAGAGCGAACAGCAGTGTGGCCATTTCTCTAGTTCTAAAGATCTGCTCTTTCAAATGAATCAATATGCAAAAAAAGGCAGCAATTTCCTCTGTAAATATGCTATCTATAAAAGCCTGAGGGACGTGGGGAGCAAGGGGAGGAATGAAAGAATAAGAGGAGGGCTGCTGGGAAGAAGGCTCTGTGAGAATGCCTTCCTGTGTTCCAGGTAATTAGCCTGGGATTGAGAGGAGGCTCCTCCTGCCCTGTCTGGGCAAGGCAGGTGGTAGCTCAGAAGTTCCCGGACAAGCTTTTTCCAGTTGCACTCACCTCCCCCCAGGTCCCATCCCCAGAGGTTCCTGCAGGCCCTCCTGAAAGAGAACCATCAAAACATGTCAAGGAAACCAAGGCTAAATGAGCTTGGATGTCATTGTAAGAATTGTTAAGAGCAAGGAATAATCATTGGTAAACCTCTGGTGCAGACCACACCTGAATCAGGTGATAGACCTCCTAGGAGGGAGAGTCTCAAAAGCAAAATCCATGCATTCATTCATTTTACAAATATGTTTTGAACCTCTATTATGTGACAGGAAGTGTGCTGGGCACTGGGGACACAGGATGAACAAATGAGAAACAGATCCTATCCTTATGGAGATTATAGTCTTGCCTGGAATCCTGTCCTGGAGAGGAGAAAGCCAGTGTGGCTAGAGTGTGAGGCAAACAGGTCAGCAGGTGCTGCATGAGGCAGGGCTTTGTGGACCATGTTAGGAATTTTGCTTTTTATCCTGGAAGCCACTGGAAGTCGTTAAGGAATGATAAGGAAGGGAGTGACGTGATCCAACTGACATCTTGAGATGATCTCTTGGGCCACAGAGTGGGAAAGAACTGAGTCAGGGGGGAAGCCAGTTAGGAGAGGGGAGGGTAGCTTGGACCAGGTGATGGTAAGCACTGGAAGAAAGATACTAGTTGGAGAGGAATTCAGGAAGTAAAATGGGCAGAACTTGGTGCTAGATCAGACATGGAACATAACAGAGAGGGAGATGACTAGATTGACTTCTAGGGTCCTGGCTTGTCCAATTAATTATATGGTGGTGCCATTCAAGGAGCTACGAGTACCAGAAATGAAGCTGATTTGGAGTAGATCATAGTTCTCTTTTGGACACATTGTATTTGAAGTGCATTGAGAAACATGAGTACTAATATTTACAGATTGAAGGAAATGGCTAGTTGAAGGTTTCGAAACCTGCCCTGTTAATTTTCCCAGAGAGATAATGCAGTGAGCACACCTATTTACGAGAGAGGCATCCTTATAAAAGGCAGAAACTTCCTGGGCATCACTGAAACCATCATCATGATCATCAAGAGCTTGAATTTGAGAAAGAATATCAATATCCTTTTTCAAGCCATGAAAATCCAGAAGCACTTTGAGGAATAGAGGTGGTTCATTAGTTTGTGGAACACATTTGGCACAACTGCGTCTATTTTCGGACAACATACAAACATCTTTTTAAATAGATGTGGAGATCTTAGTACAGAGAGCATTTACTTCAGAGAACTGCCACCTCGACAGGTACTTAGGCTTTCTTCTCTTGGGTATGCTGAGATTAAGTAACGGAGCTGCTCTCTACAGAGGCAACCAGGAGAGGCTCCAGTCTCTCCAGGTCTCACCTGGCTGCCCAGAGGGCTAAGAAGAACAGCTGGAACAGCACATCTGTAACTCATCCCCACCCACCTATGTGCCCCGGCACACCTGGTGGGAAGCCCCGCTCTAGACACCGGTGCTTCTCCAACTGTAATGTGCACACAACCACCAAGAGATCTTGTCAAAGTGCAGATTCTGATTCTGTGGGCCGCCAAGGGGGCCCAAGAGTCTGCATTTCTAAAAGGTCCCACATGACATCAAAGCCACTAGTCTGGGGGCCACAAGTCTAAGCCATATGCTCCACGCTCCAGGGGCTGGAAGTTAATTAATGCTTTTTCTACAATTTCTTAAGGAAAAAGCTCATTTTCCTCTGCTCATGTTAGAAGCTTGAGTAGTTTTATCTTAGCGTTTGACTTTCTGACTTAATAAATGAACAGCATGAGGCAAGAATTTGGTACCGATGCCTTACAACGTTTTGGATAGTTCTAAAAGTGAGTGGTATTTAAATGCATGAGTCACACTGTAAAGGCAGAGGAACAGGAGAGAGCTCACAATATCTTTGGCAGCCATCAGCACGAGAAAGAGCTTCAGATAAAGAAGAAATCATCTTGGGGAAAATAGGTTGTAGGTTGATGGAGTTACTTGAAGATGCAAGAAAGATGTAAGTTGAATGAGGATCACTATCGTCCTTAAAATAGTTAAAGCCACAGGATCTAGAGCTAGGATAAGAGTAAGAATGCAGAAATTTACTGCCAAAAATACAGTTCCTTATTCTAACAGAGCAATTGAGAAGGGCCGGTGTCTCGAGAGCCAATTGTTCCAAGCTGACAATTCGGGCATGAGATAAGTAATGCTTTTAGTATCCTGGTAGATTGTAAGGGTTTATTTCTGAATGAGATGGAAAGGCTGTGACGGCTAGGGAAATTGAGAACAATGCTTTGAAAGCCTTCTTGACATATGATCTGGACTTTGGAAAGGTATGTTGTCTAACAATGACAGAGGACTTGGTTTTTTTTATAACCTTGCCCTGAAATTCTACAAATCCTGGAAAATTTCTTATTTATTTAATAATTTTGGATATCATCCACATCCTCATACCTGCAGTTTGTTTTCTAGTTAATATCAATTTCATTCTGTGGAATCACATAGTCAACAGAAAAAAAAAGGTATCAAATTATTTTTATTTCTAAGAATATATCTTTACTTTGAAGGCTATAGCCAGCATAAAATCCTAAGTAAGGGGTTTAAAGATTAAAATGGCATATGAAAATAGCCTCTGTCAACTTCTTACTAAATGCCAAAAAGAAGGCTCAATATTTAAGCAATATTAAACAATTTTAGGATATTGTTAATGTGTAAGAACGACAAAAATACATTCTTATATATGCATGGAGTTAGAAAATATGTCACTAGGTGTTCTTGAAAAAATTATTTGGGCTGGGCATGGTGGCTCACGCCTGTAATCCTAGCACTCCGGGAGGCCGAGGTGGGAGGATTGCTCGAGGTCAGGAGTTCGAGACCAGCCTGAGCAAGAGTGAGACCCCGTCTCTACTAAAAATAGAAATAAATGATTTAGACACCTAAAAATATACATTAAAAAAAATTATCCGGGCATAGTGGCACATACCTGTAGTCCCAGCTACTTGGGAGGCTGAAGCAGAAGGATTGCTTAAGCCCAGGAGTTTGAGGTTGCTGTGAGCTAGGCTGACGCCACAGCACTCTAGCCCGGTCAACAGAGTGAGACTCTGTCTCAATAAATAAATAAATAAATAAATAAAATAAAATAAAAATTATTTGAAGACCTATTCAGTTGAGAGATGAACCAAAATTAAAAACTCAGTAATAAGAAAAGTTGTATAAAATGAGCATAAAATATGTCCAAGTAATTGTAAATATGATTACAAAACAAAAGCAAATGTCCAAACTGATCTTGAAAGAAAATATAAAAATAATATTTTCAATTACAATGTTTGAATTTAACAATTTCGTATTGTAATAACAAATACAGGATGAGAGATGCCAGAGGGACTTTGGGTATTGAAAGTTGCTAAATTCTTCAAATTACCAGGAAGAAAAAAAAATTCACTGATTCTTATCTGACTTGGTGAGTTAAGAGAATTTGTCTCCAGCAGACCTGCCTTATAAGTAATATTAAAAGAAGTTCTTTGGGTGAAGAAAAATCATGTCAGACACAAGCTTAGATCTGCAGAAAGGAATAAAGAATACTAGACAAGAAAGATATATGGGTAAATAAAAAAGGTTTTATATATATATAAATAATACTAGCCAGTTTGGGCTCCTAAAATAGAATGCCATAGACTGGGTAGCTTAAAAACAATAGACGTGTACTTCTCACAGTTGTGGAGGCTGGAAGTCTGAGATCAGGATGCCAGCATGGTCAGGCTCTGGTGAGGACACTCTTCTGGGTTGCAGAGAGCTGACTTTCATTGTGTCTTCACATGGCAGAAGGAGAGCTAGAGAGTTTTCTGGGGTCCCTTTTATAAGATCCCTAATCCCATCCGTGAGGGCTTTACCCTCATGACATACTTAGCTCCTAAAGTCCCTACCTCCTAATACCATCACATTGGGGGTTAGGATTTCAGCATAGGAATTTGGAGGGGACACAAATATTCAGTCCAAATTCCTCATATTGAATATATATTGTTACATATATTGCTTAAAATACTACTGATTTGTGTGAATATACTTAACGTTTCTGAGCTGCACACTTAAAAATAGTTAATAGGGTAAATATTTACCACAATTAAAAATAAAACAATAAAAAATAAAAATAAATAAAAACACTACTGACTGTTAAAAGCAAAATAATAAAATGCCTTGTAGTGTTATACTATACATAGGAATAAGATATATGACAACAAGATCATAAGGGGCAGAAGAGTGGGTTAAGGAAATTACACAATTGTAACATCTTACATTGTTCCTGAGGTAATAGATATGTTAAGGATGCTTATTGCAATTTCTAGAAAAATCACACAAACTCACACAAAACACAGAAGAGATTAATAGAGGAGATAAAAAGAAATACTAAAAATATGTACACTTATATTAAATGGAATACTAAAAGTTACTCCTTTCACCAAGAGGAAGCAGGAAGATGCAGATAAACAACAATCAGATAGAACAAATAGAAAACATACCAAGATGATAGATTTAAACTCAACCATATCATATCAGTAATTACATTAAATGTAAATGGACTAAACAGTTTAGTTAAAAAGTAGAAATTGTCAGTCTGTATTAAAAAGCAATACCTACTACATACTATTTGCAAAAAAAAAATAAAGTATAAAAACATAGGCAGTAGGAAAGCAAAAGAGTGGGAAAAGATATATAGATACATCATGTATATTAGTTATCTATTGCTGCAGAACAGATTTTCCCCCAAATTTAGCAGCTTACAATCACAAACATTTATCTCACAGTTTCTGTGGCTCAGAAACCTGGGTACAGATTAGCTGTGCTTCTAGTGCAGTCTCTCAGGAAGTTGCACACAGAGTATTGGTCAAGTATTGAGACTCATCTGAAGGCTCAACTGGGGAGAAATTTTCTTCCAAGCTCACTCCTCAGGACAAGTGTGTGAGTAGAGAGAATACCCAGTAAAAAGCTATAGTTTTTTTTTTAATCAATTTTATTTTTTCCAGCAATATTAGGTTCACTGCAAAATTGAGCAGAAGGCCTATATTGGCACATTATTATCACTCAAAGTCCATAGTTTACATTAAGATTCACTCTTGGTATTGTACATTATATGGGTTTGGACAAATGCATATTGGCATGTGTCCATCATTATAGTGTCATACAGAGTAGTCCCTCCCACTGCCCTGAAAATCCTCTGTGCCCCACTTGTGCTTCCTTTCCTCCTCCAAACCTCTGGCAACCACTGATCTTTTTACTTCCTCCATCATTTTGCCTTTTCCAGAATATCATACTGTTGGAATCATATAGTATGGAGAATTTTCAGATTGGCTTATTTCACTTTGTCATATGAATTTAAGTTTCCTTCATATTTTTTCATGGCTTGATAGCCCATCTGGTTTTTTTTTTAAAGCACTGAATAATAGTCCATTGTCTGGATGTACCACAGTTCATTTATTCATTCACCTACTGAAAGACAGCTTGGATGCTTCCAATTTGGGGCAATTATGAGTAAGGCTGTTAGTTATACTTACATATAAGGCTGTTATATATCTGTGTACAGCTTTTCATGTGGACATAAATTTTCAACGTTTGGGAGTAAATACCAGAGAGTGCAATTGCTGGATTGAATGGTAAGAGTGTGTTGAATTTTTTAAGGAACAAACTGCCTTCCCTTCAGCAATAAATGAGAGTTCCTGTTGCTCCACATCCTCTCCAGCATTTGGTATTGTCTGTGTTCTGGATTCTGGTCATTCTAATAGGTGCATAGTGGTGCTGTAGTCTTTTTAAACTTAATCTGAGAATAGATGTTCCATCAGTATGCTGCATTCTACCAAATTTGTCAGAATTAACTAAATCCAATGAATATCCTAGGGGAGGGGATTACACCAGGGTGAGACAAAGATTATTGGGAGCCATCTGAGAGGCTGGCTACCACACTGTGCAAACACCAGGCATAGAAAGGCTGATGTGGCTATATGAACATCTGAAAAAGTAGACTTCAAGACAAAGTGTATTACTAGAGATAAAGGGAGAGATTTCATAATAATAAAACAGGCAATTCATCAAGAAGACATAACAATCTTAAAAAGGCATATAACAGAGCTAATAACAAGCTTCAAAGTGCATAAAGCAAACATTGACAGAACTATAGGAAGCAAGGGATAAATCAACAATCATAGTTTAAGATGTTAACACTTCTTTCTCAGTAATTGATAGACTAAATAAGGAAACAATTGGTAAGGATGTAGAAAATTTGAGCGATACTATCAATCTACCTGATTTAATTGGTATTTACAGAAACTACATCTACAATTGGACAATGTACATTCTTTTCAATGTAGAAAGCACATATAATATTCATCAAGATAGAATATGTGCTAGGCCACAAAATAAATCTCTGACTACAACAAAATTTAATTAGAAACCAATAGCAATAAGATATCTAAAAAAATTCCCAAATTTTTGGAAATTAACACAATTCTAAATAATTTATGGTCAAAACAGAAATTACAAAAACATGAGAAAATATGCTGAATTGGATAATAATAAAAATACAACATGCAAAAATCATGGGATGTAGTTAAACAGTACTGAAGGAAATTTGCAGTTCTAAATGCCACATTAGAAGAAAGAAATATGTGAAATCAATGATCTAACTTTCCATCTTAAAAAGCTAGAGAAAGAATTAAAAATAAGAAATTCTAGAAAGCTAGAAAAAAATTAAAAAGAAACTAGAAAAAGAATTAAAATTAAAGTAGATGGAAGAAAGAAAATTTAAAAAATAACAGAAACCGAGAAAGTAAAAAATGGACAGAAAATAAAGAAAAATCAACAAAGCCAAAAGCTGGTTCTTTGAAAAGATTAATAAAATTGCTCAATCTCTAGCAAAGTTGATCAAGATTAAAAAAAGAAGACAAATTACTAATATCAAGAATGAAAGAGAGGAGACCACTATAGATCCTACAGCCATAAAAGGGGATTAAAAGGATATTGTAAAAAAATCTTTACGCCAATAAAGTTGACAACCAGGATGAAAGGGACAAACTCCCTGAAAAATACTACTTATCAAAACAGACAAAAAAAGGAACAGAAAATCCAAGTAGCCATTAAATAAATGCTATTCTAATTAAAAAACACCTTTCCAAATATGAAAAATCCTCAAGTCCAGATGAATTCTATCAATCATTTAAGATGGAATAATACTAATAATACTCAGAGGCTTTCAGAAAATAGAGGGGGAGAAATCACACTCAACTTATCTAATGACTCTGGCATCATGCTGGTATCAAAACCTGCCAAGTACACTGTAAGAAAAGAAAAATATAGTTCAATATCCCTCAGGAATATAGATGTAAAAATTCTAAACAAAATATTAGCAAATCACATCCAGCAATACATAAAAAGAATAATACTTCATGACCCAGGGGTTATGCCAGTTTGGTTTAACATTCAAAATTATCCAATATAATTCACACTTTCAGAATAAAGGAGAAAAATCATATGACCATCTCAAATAAATGCAAAAAAAATTGACAAAATTCAACATTTGATTAAAAACTTCGAAGAGGTTAGGAATACAAAGGATAAATTTCCTTTTTTTGAGACAGTCTCACTCTGTCACCCAGGCTACAGTGCAGTGGTGGACTCATAGTTCACAGCAACCCTAAACTCCTGGGCTCAAGCAATCCTCCTGCCTCAGCCTCCCGAGTAGCTGGGACTACAGGCATGCACCACCATGCCCGGCTAATTTTTTCCATTTGTAGTGAAGACAGGTGTCGCTGTTGCTCAGGCTGGTTTCAAACTCCTGACCTTAAGTGATCCTCCTAACTTGGCAGCCCAGAGTGCTAGGATTACAGGTGTGAGCCACTGAACCCGCCCCAAAATCTGTTTTTATTTGC
The DNA here is from genome assembly GCA_028533085.1 of Varecia variegata. Lineage (NCBI taxonomy): Eukaryota > Metazoa > Chordata > Mammalia > Primates > Lemuridae > Varecia > Varecia variegata. Next base: position 108,553,207 of record CM052438.1, read on the forward strand.
AGATGATATAATAGTGTACATAGAAAACCCTAGGCAATCTACAAAAAAGCACTACTAAAATTAATTTGTGAAGTCAGCAAAGTCATAGGACACAAGGCCAATATATAAAAATCAATCATATTTTAATATACTTCCAAATGGAATAAAAATGAAATTAATAAAATGAAATAAAATGAAATTTTAAAAATACAATTAACAAAGGCATTAAAAACATGAAACACTTAGGAAAAATTTTAACAAAACATATGCCAAATATGAGAACTATAAAACATTGGTGAGAGAAATTAAAGAAGTCCTAAATAAATGAAGAGATAAACCATGTTCATGAACTGGAGATTTAACATGTCCATTCTCCTAAATTGATCTGTAAATTCAAAGAAATCCCATTTTAAGTCTCAGCAGGGCTTTTTTTTTTTTTTTTTTTTTTTTTTTTTTGAGAAATTGACAAGACTGCTCTGAAGTTTATATTAAAATATAATGGCACTACAATTGCCAAAAATAGTCTTGGAAAAAACCAAGTTGGAAGACTTACACTACCTGATTTCAAGACTTACTATGCCTGATAATAGGGATAAAAGATCAGTGTAAACCCAGTGGAAATTAAGCAACTCTGGATGATAGCAAAAATGTTAACTGTGAAAAAATAAAGAAATAAAACTTCTAGTTTATTCATACTGCTATTCTATAAAGAATTGTGCCACCAATGAGTCACCTTGATAACTTACATTTGACAATCCATGTTACTACCAATAAGACAGTGTATCAACAATATGTAAGAAAATAAATATAAAGTTAGAATATGCCTAATAACCTCGAGAGGAAGAAATATGCCAGCATTCAGTAGACCATTAACAGAAAACAGAAGGTTAAAGAAATAGAAGCAGACATTAGAGTTAGTTTCAGAAGAGAAACTGACTTTTAGAAATAAACAAAACTTAGAAAATTGATGGGCATCAATTACAAGTGCAATTACAAAGAAATGAAGGGACCATTACTTCCACAAGAGAGTGGAAGAAGCATCTTCTTTAGGAAGATGTTAAATCCTCATGATTTTATATTGATCCCTGGGATTCAGGAATGGTGCCTCAATTTTTCTGTTATTCAAGTTCAAGAACATGGGGGTCATCCTTGAAATTTCCCTCTCCTCACTCCCCATAACCAATAATTACCAACTATTATTCATTCTAGCTGAAAAATCCATCTTAAAACCATCTACTTCTCTCCATCACCATAGTCCAAGTCACCATCATCTCTCACCTGGACCTGAATTGTCTCCTTTCTGCATCTCTTGTTCTTCTGTAAACCCCTGTAATCCATTCTTCACAGAGCAGCCAGGGAGGTCTTGTCAATGTATACTGGGTCTGATCACCCTCCTGGTTATACCTCTAACGTCTTCTCATTACACTTGAAGTCCGCAGTCTTTAACTTGGCCTAGAAAGTCCTAAATGATCTGGCGCTCACTTGCCTTTCCTGATGTGAGTTCTAGGAGAGAAGGGCCCTCCTCTGGTTTGTCCACTGTTTTATCCCAGTGGCTAATGCCTTGGTGCATCATAGGTGCTCAATATAGGTTTGTTGAATGAATGAATGCTGGTTAATCATGACCCAAAAAGTGTTAGCACTCATTTCCTGAGGGAGATCGTCTTGCTAGGAAATCAGAGCCCTTTCCTAACAAAGGATGAGATATGTTAACTTTAGAAATATATACTTTTACTGTCAGCTGTCACTCAGGTACCCTCAGAAAGCCAAGAAGCAGACACCAGTTTCTCTACCTGTTCCCTTCAAGATCACACACGTAGGCCACCACTGGGGACCAATCGAAAGCCTCTGGCTCCTTCTTCAGCCACTTCTTCAGCTCCTGCAGGTTCTGGTCCGTGTAGTCAGAGACGATGATCTCCTTGAAGGACTCACAAGCAGACAGGAGCTGATAGATGGTGGGGCCAGAGCCGATGTCAATCAGGAGGTCTCCCTTCACACCATCTGGGTAGGAGGAGGCAATGAAGAAGGGGCATCAGGCATCGTACGGGGGTGGACAGAGCTCAGTTTACATTCTCGTCAGTGGGATTGTGCTGGAGCTCCCCAAAGACAGACCACCGCTCTACTTAAAACTCTTCCCTCAAAATCTTTTTGTAAAACATCTTTAAAAAGAAACGGTGTAATTTATATCACAGTGATACAAGAAGTGTGTATCAAAGAAAACACAAATACCAAAAATACTAAAAATGGCTCACTTGAATTAAATAAAGCCCCTCAGTTTGAAAAAACATTGAACATGCATAAAATGAAAAGTTGAAGAGAAAAAAAACATGTTTTCATTTTCCATTCCCCAATCCAGAGTAGAGGCATATTGTTGGGCTATTTTCAGGTCTAGGAGAAACAAAAACAGATTTACACCTGGTGTACAGACCCAGTGATCCAAAAAGGCTGTTACACAGAGAATGTAAAAACTATTAAGGAATACTTCCAGGGAAAGTTAATTTTTTTAAAAAAAATTAGTTTATATAATATCTTTCTCCAAAAAGCACCCAGTTCTTCATATATTGGGAGGTCTTTTTCTTATGCATATTCAAAACATTCCCTTGAGTTGGGATCTGAATAGTACTGTATTAGAATCTCCATTTCTTAAGTGGTCCATTGAGATTAAAAGGCCCTCTGAAGTCACCTAGTGAATCAATGTAGACTCAAGCACAGCACTCAGGTCCTCTGGTTTCCCTTTTACATAACCAAATGAGATAATGGATAGAAAAGCATTTTGTGAACTGTGAAATAGCTAAACCAGCATTAGTTTTTATCCTAGTTAAGTAAATGGGTGCCAAAAGGGCTGGCAAATAACCAGGACTACACACAAACCCGGTCATGCCCTGCGACCCTCTCTAAATGGCTTATATTTAAGAGGGGAGACACACAGACAGACACTTACCTAGGCAGAATATCTTGTAAAGATTTTTCAGAAGATGCCTGAGAATCTGGTTTTCTGCAGAGTGTTTGGACCCAAAGCTGTAATATTTTTCTAGGTAATCTCGAGGATTAAAATGACTTAGATAAGCATCCTTGGAGGTGAAGCCAGATTCCATTGTGTCTCCCTTCTGTGCCACTGCCTCCCACCTCCTTCCCTCTCTTCCCACCCTGCAGAAGTGGTCTCCCTGAGTTTCAGGCTAGCAATCCTCTTTCCGTAAGTTCAGCCCACACCTTATAACAGATGTTTGGTTAAACACTAACTGAGAGAAATAGACCACAAATATTTTAGCTGTTCTGGGAAGTGATGAAATTCCTGGCGAAGGGAGCCTAGGAGAAAGGGGTGGGTAATAGCGGGAGTTGCCATGAACTGTATGCAATGCTCAGCCAGGGGTGATGGTCAGATGCTGGGACTATATCACCTGGGCTCATTAGGAAAATTATTTAACTCATAGAAGAACCCCTCAGCTCAGAGAGATACGTCATCTCCCAACAGCACCATCATTCTTTTCATTCTTGCAATGATTCCCCCAGGAAAGAGAGTCACATTTAAGCAAATAAAATAAAGAAAAGAAAAGAAGGGAAAGATGAGGACAGGAAATGAGTTCAGGGCTAAGGAATGTTGGTTAAAGAAGGAATCTCAGATGAAGTCTGGAAAGAGGAATTTAAAAAACATGGACGAGGCTTTCTGTAAAGTCTAGTCCAGCCAACAATCCTGAAACCCCCTGCTCAAGCTCCGACAGCTCTCCTATCCTGCCCTACGCCTCTGCAGCTTCACCCAGCTCTCCCATCACTCAACACCTGGCAATCGCCTCCTCCCCAAGAATTATTAACTAAGTAAGAAGTGGTTAACTACTAAGAGGGTAAAGGAGGACTCTAAGTGTAACAGAGGTGGCAAATGCAGAAAGTCACTAGGGCTGACAGAACACAGAAACCTGGGAAGACTTAGAAACTTAGAGGATGGGCCCACAGAACTGAGTGTCAAAATAATCTCTGGTGAGAAAACACAACTGCTGCAGGAATGCTGGCCACCTAAGGAACCCAGGAAATGCCATGGCACTGAAGGACTAGCCATGCTCTGAACCACTAGGTTGGTGAAGATAACCATTGCTAGAGAATGCTCACAGGATCTCAAGCCCACAGCCAGACCTCAGGAGAAAAGGCCCAGGGAGTAGTAAGTCTCTTCCTCCTCCTCAGACCTTGCATGCCCCTCCAGAATCCCTTATTGGTAGAACCTTACATAGAGGCAGATGGCAAAGGAGAATTGTGTTAGCAAAGTCCAGTTTGTAAATTTTCCCAACTTGTAATTAGAGGATGAGTTAAGAAAATTATCCAAAATGTAGCAGAAGGAGAATGAGATCTGGAAAATATAAACAAGAAAGCTAAGAGACATAGAGTAGCTCTCACATCACACAATACCAAAAGCTGGGTTAGAGCTATGAAGCAATGAATTAATAACTGGCATAGATATCAATACATGGAAGCAATAATAGGCAATATTTATTGAGCACTTATTTTGTGCAGGTACTGTTCTATGTGCTTTACACGTATTAACTCATTTAATCCTTGTAATAATTCTATGAAGGACAACATTTAGAAGTCCAGGGAATCCCAAGCGAGATACGTGAAAAACAATTCACTCCTAGGCATTTTACTGATAAAACTGCAACACCAAAGACTATGAGAAGATGTTCAAAACATCTAGAGAAAAAACACAGATTGCCTTCACAGGTGGCAGTTACACTAATAGCTTTTCAAGACAACAAAGGAAGCCAGAAGACAAGAGAACAACATTGTCAAGGTGCTAAAACGAAGTAACTATCAACTTAGAATTCTATAACCAGAAAAAGTCTTTTAAGAATTGGGACAAAATAAAGAAATCAGCAGATAAAAACTAAAAGTTTGCCACTAGTAGGTCCTCTCTAAGGGAAATCCTAAATGACATATTTCAGACAGAAGGAATGTGAATCCCCATAAAAGGTCTGAGATGCAAGAAGGAATGAAGAATAACTGAGGAGGCTAATATGTGGGTGATTCTAATAGACATAAAAAGCAATGTCATGTGTGGTTAAAAATAAGCAAGATGGAATAAAAATGCATAATAACACTAGCCTATAAGTTTCAGGCTTGGGATACATGGGGTTAGAGTGCTCTGGATCTTTGTATTGTCCATGGGGAGTAAAAGCATAGATTATTTCTAGACTTTGAAAAGTTAACTATACATTATAATTTTGCCAACATTTTTCTACTGAACACCTTAGATTCTCTGCCTGAGGGCTTTCTCTGGTGGCAGGAGAATGTCCAGCTTCCATGTAGGACAGACCAGGGAGTTGATGCAGCAAGCCTCAGTCCCTCAACACGTGACAGATCAGCATTGGTGAAAAATCATGCCAGCTTCCTTACTCTTTGGATAGGACAATTCTGGAAAATGTTCTACATACTCTCCCAGAGGTCCCCAGAAGGACTGAGCCCCAGTTGGCCCACATTAATTCACCCTGATTTGGCTTTCTTTCTTTCTCTTTCTCACATTCCCATTCCCTCACCAGTGCTTAGCGGGATCCAAAGTGAAATACTCACACTCCAATTTTAGACACCACAAAAATAATATAATCAAGCAGTACTAATTTGTAAATCAGTAGAGGAGGAGAAATGGGATGACAAAATACTATCAATTCAGAAGAAAGCAAGAGTGGAGAGAAAAAGAAACAGACCTTTTAAGAATAAATAAAAAGCATAAAATAAAAAGGTAATTGTTGGAGAAATAAAAACAGACAAAAACATCAGAAAAATAGATAATACTTGAACACTAAGATTAATCAGCTTGATTTAATGGATATATATAATATACTGCACCCAATACCTACTGCTCTTACCTAAGGTTCAGTACCTGTCCCTGAGGCTGAATCAGTAAGAATGAAGAATGAGGACAAGTGGTTTGAGGAAAAGGAAAGAGAAGTTTATTAATTTGCTGGCAAATAAGGAGGGTGGCACACTAGCCTCTCAAAGACCACCATCCTGCCTTTAAGCAGAAATACAGAGCTTTCTAAAGGGGGGTGGGTCTCTGTGGTTGGGCAAAGATCTATGTGACCAGTGTCACATGTTGTGACTTCGGGCTCTTGTTCAACTATAGTTGGTAGTTTTGGTGGACCTTATCTCTCCAATGAAGATGACCTTGTGACCTTTGTCCAGACAATTCTATGGAGCCATCTCCTATGGTTTAAGATGCTAGAAAACAAATAGCAAAGAATATTTTTCTGTCCCTTTGATTACTGGCTTTGGGCAAGAATGCAGTTTTGTTTTGTTTTGTTTTGTTTTGTTTTGTTTTTTTGGTTTTTTTTTGAGACAGCGTCTCACTGTGTTTTCAGGGCTAGAGTGCCATGGCATCACCCTAGTTCACAGCAACCTCAAACTCCTGGGCTCAAGCAATCCTTCTGCTTCAGCCTCCCAAGTAGCTGAGACTACAGGCATGTGCCACCATGCCTGGCTAATTTTTTTCCATATGTTTTTAGTTGCCCAGATAATTTCTTTCTATTTTTAGTAGAGACGGGGTCTCGCTCTTGCTCAGGCTGGTCTCGAACTCCTGAGCTCAAACAATCCACCCACCTCGGCCTCCCAGAGTGCTAGGATTAGAGGTGTGAGCCACTGCGCCCGGTCAGGAATGCAGGTTTTAATTTCCAAAAAGAGTAAGGGTTTTAAAAAAGCAAATCATAAAACAATTTGTCCTTTTTCAGACCTTTACCTCTGCTACACTGTTATGGTCTGAATATCTGTGTGCCCCTACCAAATGCATATATTGAAATCCTAACTCTCAGCATGATGGGATTAGGAGGTGGGGCATTTTGGAAGGTGATGAGTCATGAGGGAAGAGCCCTCATGAATGGGATTAGTGCTATTATAAAATAGGCCCAAGGGAGCTCATTCTCCCCTTCTATCATTTGAGGACACAGTGAGAAGGCATCATCTAGGAACAAGGAAATGGGCCCTCATCAGATACCAAATCTGCTGATGCCCTGATCTTGTACTTTCCATCCTCCAGAAGTATGGGAAACAAATCTCCATTGTTTATAAGCCATCCAGTTTATGGTATTTTGTTACAGCAACCCAAGTAGACTAAGACACCTACACATCTGTTTCAAGAACACATCAGCCATTAATAAATTACTATACACTAGCCTATAAAGGAAGCCTCAAAATACTTCAAAGGAATGAAATGAGATAGGGTATATATATATTTTTGAAACAGAGTCTTGCTCTGTTGTGTGGGATAGAGTGTCATGGCAACAGCCTAGTTCACAGCAACCTCAAACTCCTGGGCTCAAGTCATCCTCTCACTTCAGTCTCCCAAGTAACTGGGACTACAAGCACACACCACCATGCCCGGCTAATTTTTTCAATTTTTGGTAGAGACAGGGTCTTGCTCCTGCTCAGTCTGATCTTGAACTCCTAACCTCAAGTGATTTTCCCTCCTCCCAGACTGCTAGGATTATAGGCATGAGCCATGGTGCGTGGCCTAGACCTAGGCAGTCTAACTCAAGAGCCTGTTTGCTTTTTATTTTTAGTAGCTACACAACAATCAAGGTGAATTTATCCTAGGAATACAAGGTGATTTAACAGTCAAAGCAAAATAATATAAATCATCCTACTTACATATTAAAGGAGAAATACCTTCTGATCCATTCAATAGATACAGAAAAACAAAAGCTCAAATTCAGTATCTATTTACAATAAAAAGAACTCTTGCCAAACTGGGAATAGAATATGACTTCTTTAATCTGATAAAGATTATCTACAAGGCCAGGCATGGTAGCTCACGCCTGTAATCCTAGCACTCTAGGAGGGTGAGCTTGGAGGATCACTTGAGCTCAGGAGTTTCAGACCAGCCTGAGCAAGAGCGAAACCCCACCTCTACTAAAAATAGAAAAATTAGCTGGTCGTGATGGTGTGCACTTGTACTCTACTCAGGGCAACTGAGTGAGACTCTGTCTGAGTGGGTGCAGAAGATTATCTACAAAAACCTCAACAAACATCATACTTAATGATGACCCATTTAAAAGCTTTCCCTTCAACTTGAGGACAGAGACAAAAATGCCAGTCCTTATGAATTTTATTCAACATTCTACTGGAGATACTGGACAGTACAGTAGGTGAAAGAGAAAAGAAAAATAGCTCAGAGCAAAATATCAGGCTCAGAGAGACTTGAGTATGGAATGTCAGTCACACTCCAGCAACCCACACCCATGCTCGGGGCAATTGTTTAAACTCATTTTATTCTTAACTAGTTGCCTCACCCATTATCTTCACATTCCTGGAATTTGTGACACAAAGAACAATGTATAGCCGATCAATAGCTTATGTTATTTTAATGTAAATTATCGCTAAGCAATTTAGAAAGGACCTCTTCTTTTTCTTTAAAAACCTACTTGCAACTGCTGCTAATCAGAGTGTTTATTCAATCTATATTCCTGGGTTGCAGTCCTCAGACTTGGCTCAAATAAACTGTCTACTTATATTAAATTTGCCTCAGTTTTTTCCTTTAGGTCGGCAAAAATCAGAAAAAAAATAACAAAATGTAAGTATTGAAAAGCAAAAAGACAAAACTGTTATTACTAGCAGATAAAATGACTATATATAGAAAATGAAAAATAATCTACAAAGAAATCACTAGAATGAATACACAAGTTTAGCAAAATTCCCAAATACAAAATCAATATAAAAAATTAAATTCATTTCTAATTGGCAACAGTTACGAAATGAAATTTAAAAGACTTTGACCACAATGGCATTAAAAAATATGAAGTACCTAGTAATAAATCCAGCAAAATATGTATAAGACATTAATGGAGAAAATAAAATTTTATCGAAAGACATTAAAGAAGACCTAAATAAATGGAGAAATATGCCACTTCATGGATTGGAGGACTCAACATGGTAAAGATGTCATTTCTCTCCAAATTGATTTATAGACTCAGTAAAATCCCAATTAAAATCCCAATAGTTTTTTTGTGGAACTTGACAAGCTGGCTCTAAAATTTATATGGCAATGCCAAGGGCCAAGAAGAGCAACTCTTAAAGAAGAAAAATAAGGTGGAAGAACTTGCTCTACCAGATATAAATACTTATTATAAAGCTATCGTAATTAAGACAGAGTAGTATAAGTAGTAGGATTGACAAATAGACCAGTGGAACAGAGAGCCCATAAACAGATCCACACCTTTATGACCCTTTGATATATGACAGAGGTGATGCTTTAGATCAGTGAGGGGGGAAAGATAGACTTTCCAGTAAATTTTGCTGAGATAGTTAAGTATCTGTAGGGAGGGACAAGGAATTAGAACCCCACCTCACACTACATAAAAATCAATTCGAGTGAATTAACAGACTAAATATGAAGGGCAAAACTCTAAAGATTTAGAAGGTAATATAGGAGAATATCCTCATGACTTTGGGGGTAGAGAAGGATTTCTTAAACCAGATACAAAAGCCATTAATTGTAAATAAAAGATTCATAAATTTTCATATGTTACAATTAAGAATGTCTGTTCAGTCAAAGACACTTGAAGAGAGTGAAGAGGCAATCTGCGGAGTGGGAAGAGATACTACAACATATAAAACTGACAAAGGACTGGGCTTCAGAATTTATAAAGAACTTTTGTGAATCAAAATGAAAATAAAGAAAGCAGAAAATCTGAACAGATCTTTTATAAGAAAGGAAATCCAAATGGCCAATAAACCTATGAAAAGACGCTTAATCTCCATCAGTGAAATGCAAATTAAACCACAACGAGATACTATCACACAGCAATCAAACTGGCAAAGACAGCATCTGACCAGCACCATGGAACTTGACCAACAGATAGTCTCATGTATTTCTAGTGGTGTAGAAATTGGTGCACCATTGTGGAAAACAGGCTGGCACTAACTGGTAGTTTGTCCCTTCCCTATGCCCAGTAATCGCACTCCTAAATGCATATCCAGAGAAAATCTGGCACACATGCATGCATGTTCTGAGCAGCATTGTTCCAAACAGCCCCCAACCAGAAACAACCTCAAAGTCCAGCAACAGTAGACAACAATGAAAATGAGCAAATTACGGCTACAGGCATCAACATGGATGATTCTCCAAGTGATGTAGCATGAAAGGAAGAATGCCACAAAGAAGATCTACTTTTTCATTTCATTTATATCAATCCCAAAACACACTCAAGTAAACTATATTATTCAAGGATGCATCAATAAGTGGAAAAACTGTAAAGGAAAACAATGAGGCCGGGCACGGTGGCTCAGGCCTGCAATCCTAGCACTTTGGGAGGCCAATGCCCCGAGGATTGTTTGAGGCCAGGAGTTTGAGATCAGCCTGAGCAATATAGGGAGACCCTATCTCTTTAAAAAATTATAAAAAGAAAATTAGCTGGACATGGTTGAGTGCACTTGTAGTCCCAGCTACCCACTCACTCGGGAGGCTGAGGGAGGAGGACACTTGAGCCCAGGAGTTTGAAGTTGCAGGGAGCTGTGATGATGCCAGTGCACTCCAGCCTGGGCAACAGAGTGAGACCTTGTTTCAATAACAAAAAGAGAAGGAAAAAAGACAAACAATGAAATGATTGCTTTAGACATGAGGATGAAACGCTTGTCTCTGGGTGAGGAGAGGGCGAGTCGTGCTCAGGCCAGAGAACACAGGAGGAAGGAGGGTGCTTCTAAGATCCTGCAGTGTTAACAGGTGTCTGTTTTATGTTAACCTTTATACTAATGTTTGATGAACTTTTCTATATGTAAGATACATCTCACAATTTTAAAAGCGTCCAGCTACAATCATTCAAAACAAGCACAAATTTAAGATCAAGGTTACCTGGCAATATAGGTCTTCCCAGGTTACCTCTCTGAGGCAGGACCCAGAGTGTTTCTTTTCACTCCATTTTACCCTGTTCAACCACTCAACAGTATTGAAGAATATACAACTATCCCAACAAAAATGGGGCAAGGACGGAGGGGGTTGTTACAGAAACTACAGCTCAAGCTTTCCCTCCACGCTTCTCTTTCCAATGCTAGAAGTCCTTCTGTGCTTTAGATAACATCAAGGTCTACTTTAGATCACAGGGCCCCAGGACGCTGCAGAGATGACACAGACTCCTGCAGGCAGCGATCTCTCTTTTGACACTCCATGCCTTCTGCTTATCTCTAAGAAAGACACGTACCCCTAGGTACGCCACAGCAATTAGGAGTCTGCTCCCTTCACCTCTTCCGGCTGCAGTGGGGAGCGGGGGGTTCACTTATGTTGCAGAGAAGCATCTACTGAGCCTTCTCCTTGTTCTGTGCTCAAACCATGCCTTGTGCCAGCTGTGAGTCCCTAGGTCGGAATTCCAAGGCAGAGCCAAATTAAGAAACTCCTGGAGTTGGAGGAACCAGCAATTTGGGAGTCTTTCATGCGCTTGGTAATTAATAATAAATAAACAAAATTACAACCAAAATGATAACTCATCAAGTTTGATGTGGTCCCACAGAGTCTGGTCTAGATTTTAATGAATACATATGGTGAGTCCAGGGATGATTAATCGGAACCTTAATTGCAAGGAGGTAGGGAACCCTTTCTTGGAGTCCACAACAACCTCTCGGCCTCCCTCTTTTGTTAAGAGCTGTGGCTGCCTCTGGGATAGAAAGGAGGCTGTTCCATCAGACCATGGGGGGCTGGGGGGAGGGCAGTTCTTACAGCCCACCCTCTCATAGAGCTTTGGGTTGAAAATCCATAGCCACAGTGACACTGATTCAGCCAGAAACTCTAGTTATCCAGTTATCTGGTTATCAACACTCACGTGTCTCAAATTTTTAAGCTGGCTACTGAATGCAATGCTTGGGTTACAGAAAGCGTTGAGGAAGGATGCCAAAGAGGGGAGGGAGCGGGAGGGTATAAGGTGACAACCTGCTTGGCTAAAGGCAGAAGAGAGACGGGAGAAAAGAAATATTGAGGAGGGGGCAGTTGAGGACCACTTGGACAAGAGATTCCTGAGCCTCAGCTAGGACCACGTTCCACGAGCCAGCCACAGGGCGTCCAGCCCTAGCCCACCCGCCATGCGTGGTTTGTGAACTGCAGGGAGAGAGCATCGGGGTAGCAGGGCCTTCAGCAAAGCTAGGTAGCAGCAGCCTTGCTGTGGCAGGTGGCCAGTCGCTGGAGATCAGCGTGTGCCTGGCAGATGTAATGCCAAAGCCCAGTAAGGCTGGAAATCAGAGTGGAGCCTTCCCGACACCCAGCTGGCAAATGCTGGAACCATGAGTGGCTTCTGTGCTATTCCAATCATTTTGCTTTGTTTCCTTTCCTCCTTGGTTGATGCTCCTTTGTCACGTATTTACTTACAAAACTTACTGGAATCTGATTTAGGGCTATCTGCTCTGTTCTATTGATTTTTCCTTGCTTCCTACTAATTACCGTAATGGTGCAATACCTATTTAGGACATCTGTCCTATCTCTACTAATGCTGTACAAATATGAGGATAATGGATTGCACTCTTTACTCCCTCTGTTTATTACCTATGTAAAAAGCAAATAGTTTTATGCTCTGAGTAAAAGATGTTAGGACTAAGATTGGATCTTGCAATTCTCTTCCTCCTTTAGTGTTTTGTTTAGTTTTTGAAAAAGCAGGTGGGTAAAAGAAAATGCTTATTAAATTGGAAAAAGAGCAGTGAAGGCTGAACATGGGCTTTTTACAAAATTGAGGATAGATGTAATAACCTCATGGAAATCAGATCCTGTAAAGGAAACCAAGCCTCAGGAGTAAAAAGTTGTGATTGTCAGTCTTCAATCTCTTGTCAGGAAGCTTTTGAAAGGAACTAACAATCTGTATGCGGGAAATAAATTCATCCATTTGATTCGATTTTCTTTCTTCCCTTTTATTTTCCACTCTCATTTCCCCTCCATGGGCAACATTCTGAGGTGTTTGGTGTATATTCTTGTCTCTAGGTGTATTTTTGTACAATGTGCACTGCTGTTGTGCATGCATGTATTTTTATTTGCATCATTTCAGTATGCATTGAAGGCCCACTCACTTTGCAGTGCACGTGTGTGGTTCATTCCTTCTTGCCGCTGCTTAGTTCTCCATGATTTGTACTCCTTCACTTACAATCCACTCCCCCGTGATGGACACCCAGATTGCTTCCTACTCCCCGACACAATGATTCCGTAGACATCCACATCTCCTCCGTATAGACCGGTGCGAGGATTTCTATGGGGTGTTTTCCCAGGAGCAGAACTGCTGAGTCATAAGGTAGCCGCATATTTAATTTGAGTAAGAACCGCCAGATTGTCCCCAGCAAGGCTGTCCCCACCAGCAGTGCACAGGATTTCCCAGACCACCGCAACCCCTCCCACCAATTCTTAGAATGATCTACTTTACTTGTTTTCGCTAGTCTAATGAGAGTGAGTGAAGTTGTACGCTTTTTAAAATTTTGCCTTTCTCTGATGAGTTTGATTACATCTAAACATGCATATCAGTGAGGTAAGCTAAGTGATGTAACAGACCCCAAATTATTTTGTGGCTTAACAAAATAAATGCTTGTTTTTTTTGTTCACATCACAGATAAAGGTGGTGGGGGCCAAGGGAGGGGAACTGCTCCAGGAGGTCACCCAGGCACTCAGACTTCTACCGTGCGGCTCTGCCATCAGCCAGGCCCCCATAGCCCTCCACTGGATTCTCCGTGCGGCTCTGCCATCAGCCAGGCCCCCATAGCCCTCCACTGGATTCTCCGTGCGGCTCTGCCATCAGCCAGGCCCCACAGCCCTCCACTGGATTCTCCGCCTCCAGCCAGCAGGGGAGGCGAGAGAGCCTGCATAAGAGAGTAGGAGAGGCTGGAGGGCCATACACCGACCCCCCCACATTCCTGGGGTCAGAACTCCATCACACGGCCTGAGGCTAGAAGGCTGAGATACAGTCTACCTGTGTGCTAAAAAAAAAAGGACATGCAGATTGGTTAAGAGTTAGATAATCTCTGCCACAAAATGCTCACTAACGCTTCTGTAAATTTCCTGACCATATCCTTGCTCCTTTTTGTCTCTGGACTTCTTCCTGTTGTTGATTTGCAGTAGTTTCTTGTATATTCTAGAAGGCACCGGTCTCCTGTTGGTTTTATCCATTGTAAATATTTCTTCCACTCTGTCTGCCCGATCACTTTGGCTATGATGTTTTTAATCAATCAGGAACCTGATTTGTATGTAACCTGATTAATCAATTTTTAGCCTTATGGTTTTTGTTTTTGAAATTGTGTTTTTTATTTGTTTACACTCTTAACCTCTGGATTCCTCTTGAATGTCCTCTGTATGGGGCGCGGGAATCTTTAGTCACAGTAACCTCCTGTGTCAACTTCTCATCGGTCCCCAGTTTGCAGAGGAGTTGCTTGTTTAGGCACCGGTGGGAGGGTTCTCCTGAGGACAAGACTCATTCTGAAACCAATTTCCCCACCTCCGCTTCTCCGTTTCAGCATCCAGTTTCCCCTCATCCTGTAGTCCCTCGCCTAGAAAAGCTCAGCTCCCCAGAGCTCCTATGGAAACGTACAAAACTGCTCAGGAAGCCCTTTCAACTGGCTGAAGGGGTAGGCAGGAGCCAGCTCACGGGGTGCATGTTGCAACACTAAAGTTTGCCAGACTGGAACTTTCTCAAATGCCCTGGAATTTCTAATCACTCCCGTGTTGTTTCTTGACTTGGACCTCTTGCTCACATGAGATCTGTCTCCTTGCCGGAAAAGCCCTCCCTTCCTCTAGTTGGCTAAACTCTTTTATCTTTAAAACTCAGCTTGGGCGTTAATTCCAGGAAGTCTTCTCGGACGGCCCTCTGCCACAGCCCCAGGGCTAGGTAAGCACACCTCTCTGCCTCCCCAATTCCGTGAACATCTCTCTCACTAAACTTAGCACATTGTATGCAGTGGCCTTTGGTCCACCACATGGTACATCGGTTGGAAGAGCCTGAGCTGACTCATCTTTGTGTTCCTACCACTTGCCTGGGACCCAGCACACACATTGGCCTTAATTGCTATTGAGCAGATCTAAGCTCTATACCCTGCACTCGGCCCTGTTGCCCCAGCTTCACAGGCCTTGGGAAGGTTTTAACTACAGCAGAGAGGGCCAGGAGAATTCCCCTCCAGAGATCGGCTGGTGTGCCTGTCGCCTGGTCTGTCATCCAGGCTACTTGTGCCTTGCTGGACCCTGGGCCAGCAGATCTGGGTTCGCTTTCCTGGGCCTTAGCTTCTGCCTATTGTATGAGGTTCAGTGAAGGTTGGGGTGCTCTGTGCTGGCTGCAGCCCTTCTCTTCCTGATTCCCCCCATTCAGTGGGCAGGATGTGGGGGGACAGGAAAGCAGGCCGCAGGCAAGGGAGCAGTCAGTGGACAAGCAAGGAAGGAGGGAAGAGTCCTCCCGCCCCGCTGGCCCTGCAGCCTGCCAAGCTCAAGGCTCGGCTGCCCCCTTGTGCCCAGAGAGCGAAGGACGGCGAGGGAAACAATCCAAGGCAGGATGGGTCTGGTCTGCTGTCTCTGCGCCTCCTTCTCCGAAGGGCACGTCCACAACCAGGGACAGACCTGGGGGAAGTAACAAGCCGTGACTAGCCCACTCCCAAGGGACAAAGCAGGTTGTCCTGCTGAATGTGTGAGCGCCTGGGACCCTCCTCTGGAGGCGAAAAGGGAAGAGCTTGAAAATCTGTAAGGGGATTCTCCAAGGGAGGCCCCCAGACAGGGTGTGGGACAAGCAGGGAAGCAGCTGCTGTCTGCCTGTAGATTCTGTTTCCAGAAACTTTTCTGCTCCACTTTTGGAGAGCTCTGGTCCAGAAGGAGGGAGAGTGCTGGGCTCGGCACCCCTGCCCCGGGTGCTCCCTGCTCTCATGTCACCGTGTGGCTGCACAAGTCCCAGCCCCGGCCTGTCCACCCCACCGCAGGCCTGTGCACACAGCCCTCCCCGAACCCCTCTGTCACAGTTACTCTCCGTGGGGTCACCCTGTTGACTTCTTTCTTAGAGCTTGCCATACTCAGAAAGTATCCCCACCCTTATCTATCCACTCTTTCGTCTGCCTCGCCTGCCCTTCCCAACTGGAATGAGAGCAGGGCCTTGTCTGAGTGGTTCTCTGTGTCCCCAGGGTACAGAACAGGGCCTAGCACACAGCAGGCGCTCAGCACCTGTTTGCTGACCGAGGTCCCCAAACACGCCCCGGGTCCATCCATGGCTCCCACACGGCTTCTTCTACCTGAAAAGCCTTCAACACCCCAGCCTACCCCCACCTCATGGTACTTACTGTCAGTCCTAACTCAGGTTAGAGCCTCCCTTACCTCCCCGCAAATAGGCATTTCTTTCTGTGTGCCCTCACCTGCTATAACACAGCTGCCATTACTCTCTGCCAGCCCAGCAAGGGCAAGAATTGTGTCGTATTTACCCTCACATTCCTAGTGCCTGGCAGATGGCAGATGCCACGTGAATATTTATTGGGGAACTCCGATTACCCCTGGAGGGGCTCCTGGAGCCCAGAGCCCGAGCTGCCTTCCTAGCTTTGTCTCCGTCTGCTCTGGCATACAGAGCCCACCCTCCAGCCAAGAGAAACAGCACATCATTCACCCAGCGTCTTCCTAAGGCCATGTTTTCAGCAGTGTCGTTTCCTCCAGCGGAAATGCCTTTCCAACCATCAACCTCCTTTAAGACTCATCTTGGCTGCCACTTCCTCCATGAAGTTGGTTCCCTAGCAGGAACTAATCCCTCCCTCTTCTGGGTTTCCTGTCATTGCTTTGTATTAGAATTAGCAGATTCGACCTTGTGGTAGAGTCCCATGAATACTCAAAGGGGCTTAATAAAAGCATGTTGCTTATTATTTCAGTGAATTGTAAATTCTTCATGGTCACTAGCCACAATCTAGACATTTTGGGATCACCCTATGTCCCCCCATGAGGCCAGTAGCAATACCTATTCATAGGGGGCCCAAAATGTGTGTGTTTGTTGTCTTGAGGATCAAAGGGGCCAATAGCCTCCCAATGTGCATGTCCGTGTCACTAACACCAGGACCTTAGAAGAACCTGCCCCAGGACACACACCCTAATTCTGGGTGGCCCAGGCTGGCCCACCCAACTTCATACAATGCCATCCTGCCTAGAGCACCTGCCCTGAAAACCCTCCCCCGTGCCTGCTCACCTGTTCTTTGCTTACACATTCCCTTTCCATCGCAGCCGTCTGCTGCACACGCCTGTGTACACTTGGAGCGCTCCTCGCATGGGGAGTTAATGCTCAGCCCCTGGTGCCATGTGCTGCAAGCTTCTCCTGGTGGCCAACTCCCAACTCCCAATCCCAGCCCCCGGATTCAACCTCACCCATCACCCATGTGGTGACACCACTGATCCATCTGGCCCACCTCCTCTACCTGAGTCACCACACACATACACGTGTGCACACTCATATGTGCACACATCAATATACACAGACACAAACATACATATGAGGAGTAGGCAAAGAGAGAGTTCTTGACATGGCCAACATATTTCACCTCGTAGCAATGGGTGAAGGATAAAAATGAAACCACTGATGTCTGCGCTAACGGAGGGAAGAGAGGCACAATAGGCCCATGGGGTAGAATGTGGTCAAGGGCTTACGTGTTGCAACCATGTGTAGCGTGAGGACCGGCCCTGGGCAAAGGTTCTGACACCCAGAACAGTGCCCAGCTTTACGCAGCACTCAGCAAATATTTGTCGAATGAGTTGATCCCTTGCTTGCCCACGCCCCCACCCAGCCCTACCAGGAGTCACCCTGGGCAGTCCTCTGCCTGCCTGGAGCACTGGCCTGCTCTGTCACACCAGGGTCTAATGCATTAGTAGTGCCTCTTTGGACAGTCCCCCAATCTTTGTACCCAGGTGTCTTCAATGCTTCTTGAAGTTCATCAAACGTAGTATGTTATTTCCCCTCTGGGTCTTGGCACATGAGATTTCCTGCTCTGCACCACACACCCCCAACCCCCTGTTCCTTCATCTGGCCCACTCTAGCTGTCATTTGCATCTCACTGGTGTGCTGCTACTTCCTTCCAAAAGTCTTCCCCAAGTGCCCCCTCCCTGCCGCAGACTGGCTTAGTTGGGTTGCGCTGGACCAAGAAAGACAACAGCTTCTCCAGCTCTCCTTAGAACTACTTGTCCCACGCATATAAATAAAGTCAGCCGGAACGGTTGCATACCACATCCCACACGTAGTTATTTACCAAGTGCATGCATAGTACACCTTCAGGGTCTCACAATAACCCTGGGGAGGGGTATTATTGTGATTTCCATTTCGGAGAGGAGGAAACTGAGGCTCTGAGATGTTAATGACCCACCCAAAGTCACAGAGCAAGTGAGCCAGTGAGCCAAAGATGAAAATCCTTGTCTCCTGACACCAGAGCCTGTGTTATTTTCATTCCACAGGGTGGGGCTGCAGTAACAGCAGGGGTGAGGATGGAGAGGGTGAATGAGCTCAGAAGTTGTATGGTGCCAAATTGCCTAAAATAGGAGATCGTGGGGGCTCTACCCTCTTCTTCCCATGCAACACTGAGGAGCCCTCAAAATTAAGGGAAACACAGCTTTATTTCTCTGGTCCGGTTCTTTTTCCCTCACCCTGGGGCATTAGCGGAGTGTATCATAAACCTCTCTGTTTGAGCTAAACATTCCTATCTACCTGGCAATCATGTATAATAAGACTCTAAAAGCATTTGCTAGCAAGGGTTCTAAGGAAAACTAAGTGGAGAGGAAAGGAAATGAGGTGGCAGAATGATGGTTGGAAGTCCCCCCTGCACCCCCCCAGCTCCTTCCCAGCCTGCCACATCAGTCCCTTCTCTGGGCCACCAGGAAGAACATCCCCAGGTCGTCTGAGTGGTCATCAAAGCGGGTCTCAGCTGCCCACTGAGCCTTCTCCAGTTCCTCAGTCTCCAAGCCTGTCTCCTGCAGGGCCACACACAGAAATTGCTTTTCCAGGAGCAGCACGGAGAACCTCTTGTCCCCCACCATGTATCATGCTGGTCTCCAAGCCCCTGCTCAGCATCATAGGACCCTGAGTCAGAGCAGGGTCCCAGGTGGCACAAGGTGTCTTGCCAGGCACCCAGGGTGAGGTGGGTAACCTCGAGACCTGGGGAGGAAAGGAAGCAGTCTGCCAGGGGCAGGACTGCAGGTTCCAGAGGCCGTTCTGCCCGAATGTCACATTTGAGCTGACGGTTGATGGTTCCCCTTCACTGCTCTTCCCTCTCAGCCCACTTGTCTCTGGAACAGAGGAAAGAGGAAAGTGGCCAGCTGGGTCATGGTGCCTTGTGGGACACACATAACACTCCTGGCCATTCTCTGCCTCTCATACACACACTCCCAGGATATCAGAATATCAGGTCACCTGTTTTAGAGATGAAGAAACTGAGTCCCAGAGAGAGACCCAGCAATGACACCAGCTACTGGCAAGGCCAAGCTAGGGCCAGGTGACCCTGTGGTCAGAGCTCTTCCCCTTGGGGGCTCTCTCTCTCTCTACAACGCATTCCTAGTGGTTAACCCTTCTTTCTCTGCCTGCTCCGTGGCCTAGAGCAACTCAGGCAAGTGCAACAAGAAATGGAACGTCCCCCTGGAATTAGCTGAACAGAGCTGCAAAATGAGCTCAGTAGACTTTGTGGAGAACATCCAGTCTCGCCACTACCTTTGCCTCCCAGTGTCCCCAGCCACCAGTCCCCATCCACTCAGCCACCACGTTGTCACACACATTCTCCTCTCACCTGTGCCTGTGCTCAGGATACGAGGCTCATTCATAGTGAGCTGTGAATAAAGACTAGCGCTTAAAGGGTTACTCTTTCCAGTTCTTCTATAGTATTTTATAAAAGTCATAGTCCTAAGCAAAAGGAATAAGGATTTAATGAACTTCAACCATCTTACCTAACTGAGGGTGGAGGGTATTTGGGAGTGGAGATGCTACGGCAGATGTTGCTGTGCTCTGAAATTACACAGGTAAGGAAACTCTACTATACTTGCACATAGGACTGCTCTTAATTCCATCCCCAACTCCAACCCCAGTGGTGGTTTTCTCTGTGTTTCACTGCTCCCAGCAGTGAAAGGTCACCTCATGAGACTCAGAAAGATTGCACAGGTTTGGAGTCAAAAGTCTGGAGGTTGTCATTGGAACAACAGGAACGCTGGCCAGGCAGGATAGGAGCCTGCCACAGACAACCGGCTGACTCATCCCGCCCGTTTGACATATGCTTGGTGTCAGGCTTTGGCATTTGGGACAGTTTCTTTCTGGCTCCAGGTCTGTCTCTAGCCATCTATTTCTGTTTCCCACTTTGGCCTTTAGAGGACTCACTCTTCCTCCTTTCTTCTTGCTGCTCCACTGACTCCTTCCTCCGTCTCTGTCTTCCTCGCCATGTCCACATGGGCTCCATAGACAACTCTTGGTTCCGAGAGCTAAGTGAAGCTCCAGCATCCTGGAGGTGTTCCCTTCGAGCTCACATGCATATTTCACCACTGAAGACCAGTCAAATGTCCCCGGCAGCTTCTTCAGCTACTTGTTCAGCTCCGGGCAGTTCCTGTCCACATAGTCAGAGGCTGTGGTCTCCTGGACAGACTCACAGGCAGAGAGGAGCCGATAATGGAGGGCCCAGAGTCAAAGTCAATCAGGAGCTTCCTATCAGCCCACCTGTGCTAGGACAGGAGCATCTAAATTGTCAGTACCAAAGCATGGCTCTGAGGTCCACGTTGCCCAAAAGGCTCTACTTTCTCTAAACCACTTACAGAGACTTGCTTGTTTTGGCCGTAGGGAATTAACAATTTGGGAATGTAGACTCTAAGATTCGGGATTTTGTCTGAACCAACAGCCTTTGGCGCCACTGAGCACGGTCCCCAGCACTGAGCATGACATGACGGTTTGGGCAGGAGGGGAGTGTTAGAAGCAGGAGAGTGTGGCTGGGGGGGACAATAAGTACAGAACCAGCTTTGTCATTTCAACTGCAAATTGACCACTGTAAACAAATTGTTCAGAGATATCTGGTTACATTCCTGAGGACGCTGGCTTTCCCAGTCCAAGGACTCATCTCTGAAGTGCTCTGTGGCCTCTTTGAGACCATCTGTAAGATAGTCTCAAACATTTATTAAGCACCAAATGTATTCCTAGAACTTTTCTCAGCAGTGTGAGGACTAAAAGGAGAATGTTGGGCCTGTTTACAGAACCTCTGGTCTCTTATTCCTATCTTGCCTTCTCACCAGGGAGAGACTGGGCTGACACAAAATAGCAGTATCATTTGGACCCTGGCAAAGGGCTTCCAAGATAAACAACAAGGCAGTGAGGAGAGAAAACTAGCTGGACCCAGGGGTCCTGTCGTAATTTTTCTCCTGGCTCAGTCTCTAATCTATTGTTCAGTAAGAAGTACCTCTCTCACCTGGACCCACCTGCTTAAGCTAGAAGCTTTCACCATCTGATCCCTGAGCTATAACGAGTTCTTAAATATCTTCAGATGGCAGAGCACCTGGAAGTCTTAGTCCTTTTTGTAGAGCACCAGGAAATAGCCGCCTCTTAAATTCTCATACACAAATTATGAACAAGTTTGCAAGCAGGAAATATGCCACTGCCGAAGTCAGATACATATGCAATATAAAATCAGAATCACACACCTGCAGATCCAGGAAAAAACGAGCTATTGAATGTAGCGATGTAGCGTGCTCATTTGCTCCTCGGTTCTGCTGTTACTCTTGTTACTGAAAGCTGAACACTTGTCCTCGAGGCCACATCAGAGGAATGAGAACAAATGGTTTGAGGAGAAGAAAAGAGAAGTTTATTACTTTGCCAGCAAAGGAGGAAAATGGTAGACTCTTGTCTCAAAAAATCCAAATTTTTCCCGAGCATAAGCAGAAATACAGATTAAAGGGAGGGCTCTCAGTTCTAGGTTATTGTCCTTGACCATTCTAAGGATGCTAATTGTCCCATCTCTGCCGAAAACAAAGCCTGTGACCCCCCCCACCACCACTTAGGAGGCCAGCACCTGGCCTGGGATGGCTGAGCTGTCTCCTGTAACACAAAGAACAAAAGTCATTCCCCTTGCCCTCCCTGACAGAGGCAGGGATGCAGGTCAGGCCAATGTTCCCAAAAAGAGTGGGGGAAGTTTTAAAGAGATAGAAAATATTGTTGCCTTTCTTTTTTAAGGCCATTCCCTCTGTTACATATTCCCCACTCTCAATTTTACGCTTCCATCTCTATTGGGAGGAGGGGCAACTACTCTGTTACACTCTTCATTTGCTCCCTGTTTACTTGTTTTATCCATAGGGTACAGTGGCAGATAAGTTGAGGCAGGCATCAAAGTTTTAAGAAAATTTTATGGCAGAAAATTTTTAACTGGGAAAATTCTATCCATTGACTTTTGTTTTTTTCTTGTGTGAATCATGAAAAGATATCCATTATTTGATTTTTAGTGGTGTAGCCTGCCCAGTACTGCTCTTTCCCTTGGGGACACAGTGGTAATTGGGCAGAACAGTGGCGGCCACCTTGCATTTGGAGGGAGGCTTCCTACTCTTGTGACACCCTTGCAGCTTCCTTTCCCAGGGATAGGGAGAAGGTAAGCTCATACAGGACCATTTAAGGCCACAGCTCTTAGACTTTATGGGAGCAGAAAATCTTGACCTCAGAAGCCTCAGAGACTTTGAGGGCCTCCCACCATGTACCATACATCAGGTATAACTAAAATCTTCCTGTAGGGCAGTTCCATACCCTCTGAAGGTCCAAAGTTTCTGTCAGTTCCCTAGTGGCCTTCCCCAATCCCCCTCCCTAAACCTGCCCTGGAACTGAGGGAGATTAGCACCTGATTTTAAGTTTGCATGCCACCCTGCCCTCCCACAACACCCCCCTCCCCCCAATCAATGTTGAAGGAGACCAGCATCTGATTTGAAAGTGGCATTGCAATGCTTCCACAGGACATGGGCAGATTCATCTCACATCTACTAATTTGAAGTAGTCCAGGTAGGCTGTAGGCTCAAAATCCACTTGAAAGATGTCAGGTGTGTGGATTCCCGGCGAGTCATGGAGGGCAGTGAGTTTGTCCAGGAAGGAGCAAACCATCTGATCCCCTGGGCCCTCCTTGACCGAGCTCAGGCTCAGTAACCCTCCCTCCACCCCCAGCTCCACCCCTAAACACCTGGATGAAGAATTGAACCTTCCTCTCCCAGGTACTCACCTGTCACAACCACCTCTCCCTCCTTCCAGTTCCTTCTCCAGCACAGACACCCCCACGCCCTCTCCCAGCCCCTAGGCTTTTCAGTGGCTTGTCTTATACAGAAGGGTTTCCAGTCTCTCTTGCCCCACTCTGTTGCACTCTCTTCAGAGGGTTTTCAAACGATTTAAGCACCATACCTAATTTTTAAACAAAATTGCCTGTGAACCCCCAGTAGCTATGAGTGATGATAACATGAAGATGCTGGTTTTTAGTCTTGAGTGTTTTCTGAACCACACTCCCCCTGGCACAGCACTCTGGCTTCCGCCTCAGACTGCTGAGTGGAGGCTGATGGTATTTCATAAACGAGAGAACACGGGAAGAAGAGCATGTTTAGTTGAAGGGTGCAGGGGATGAAATGATGAGAAGTGATGAGTTTAGTTGTGAGTATGCTTGGCTTGCCGCTGAAAAGTCAAATCTAACCCAGACAGGCTGAAACTTGCAGAGAGCTCTGAGATGGAGCTACAGATGCTGTGAGATAAGTGTGCAAGAAATATTTGCTCTATAACTGCCCTGAATTTCTTCTTCAAGTTCCCATTCAAATGGGTAGTAGACATTAAATCTCAGTCATTTAGAGTCTCCTTTCACTGATGTGGGGATGGGAGTACTTGGTGCCAGGCACGAGGGCTGGCATTTGTCCACGTTGCTGTCACCTACTGAGATTACATGTATAATTTGGTCCCAGATTACACATTTTAAAAGGTTCTAACGTCCCCTTTACCCAATCTCTAATATTTCTCTGTCTCTGTCTCTCTCTCTCCCCTATTTCCATTCCTCACTGTTATGGACTGAATCGTGCCTTCCTCTCACTCCCCCAAATTCATATATTAAAGCCCTAAACCCCAAGGTGACTAATATATTTGGAGATAGAGCCTTTTTTAAAGGTAATTAAGGTTAAATGAGGCCATAAGGGTAGTGCCCTAATCCAATAGGAGTATAAGAAGAGAGAGGGACTTGGGATGCACACACAGAGAAAAGGCCACGTGAGGACACAGCAGGAAGGCGGCCACCTGCAAGCCAGGGAGAGAGGACTCAGGAGAAACCAACCCTGCCAGCACCTTGATCTTGGACTTCCAGCCTTTAGGGCAGTGACAACATAAACGTCTGTTGTTGAAGCCACCCAGTCTGTGGTCTTTTGTTATGGCAGCCCTAGCAAACTCATGCACCCGCTTGGGAAATCCTTCTCCCTCTCTTCCTGATGCTCTGGGCTGTGAAACAACCATCAGACCATTTCTTCAGCTCCGGCACTATGTCGAGAGTAGGCGCAGTGCGGGGCCTTGGTACTTTCTAGGCCGTACCCAGGAAAAGGGCAGCAGGTTTCTTTTGCTCACATGTTCCTAAATAAATGAGAATATCGATTACATAAAAATGTAATTAATAATAAAAATTTAATTCATTCATTCAACTCTATCATATGAAAATAGAAAATGTACCTTCTTTCCAAGCTACCCAGGGAATAGTCACAAAAACTGACTGTGAAAGAAATTCTAAAAATTCTTCCAAAGTAGAAATAATATAAAATAGTCTTTTAATGAAAATAAAACAAAATAAATATTAATTGAAAAACCAAAAAAAAAAAAAAAAAAAAACCCCAGAGACTCTACCACCTAGAAATTTTAAATTTTTTTCTTAAGCACTCTTGGATCAAAGAAGAAACAAAAAATATTAGAACCTATCTAGTATAAAAAATTCCTACACATAAGAATCTACAGAACACAAAGGAAAGGGAAATCCATGAATTTAAATATTTATGTTAATAAACAGAAGAAAATTAATAAATAAATTAAGCATCCAAATTAAGAAGTTAAAAAAAGGAATAAAGAAAGAATAACAAATGCATTCAAAGAAAGCACAAGGACAAAATTAACCAAGATAAAGCCAACGCTAATAAATGAATGAAGTAGTGAGTACAGAAGCCAGATTGTAGTGCTGGAGCGAGCTGGAGCTGAGAGGGGGCTGGGGAAGTGCAGACAGAGAATGCAAGCAACACTTCCAAAAGCTGGGCTGTGAATGGGAAGACATAGGGCAGCAGCTAAAAGTGGCTGAGCCTGTGATAGAGAGAAACATTAAATATTTTGACAGGAGAGGAAAAGGCAGTGACGGGTGACAATACAAGTCAAATTTACAACGAATGAGTAGGAAACTGAGAGTTCACAGCTGAAAATGGTGTTTTCCCTGAAAATAATGAGGATGGAAGTACAAGTGTTTGAGATTCGAGGTGAAAACCCTATGGCAAATGGAAGGCAAAGACTATGGAAATACAGAATTATTAGGGTATTGTTGAAGCTGTAGATAACTTGTCAGGAACTCGGTCTGCACCAAAGTATGATTTTCTCCAGCATGCTTAGCAGTCAGGGTGCAGGAGAAGAGAAGATGTTGGGTTGATGTAAGGTTGGGATTTTCCTGGCAAGTGGAACAGAAGTTAAATGGGCAACAAAGGTAGAAGAGATGGCCATCTATTCATTTATTCAAAATACATTCATGAAGCACCTATTCTGTAAGATGACAGGTTAATGTATAGGATCACAGAGTCTGGAGCTAACCTACCTAGATGTAAAATCTAGCTCTACCATTTATAAGATGTGTTATTGAACAAGTTATTTAGTCTCTTTTTGCCTCAGTTTTTTTTTTAACCTGTGAAAACATGAGGATAATAACCTACCTCTTAGATTTACTGAGAGGATTAAATGTGCTAATTCAAACAAAGAATTTAGAATAGAAATTTTGCTTCTGGCCATTACAGAGTATAATCGCTGGAATTGCATTTCACCGTAAACAACTACAAAGCTGGACAAAACATATGACACCGTTGTTTGCAGACCTGGACAATAGGCAGTGCAGGACCATAGTCCCTAAAAATGTAAGCTCCACGGTCACCAACTCCCTGCCTGCGGACAACTTCCTGACTGCAGCACAGGAAGGCAAAACTCAAGCAGAGCCCAGCAGTCCCCCTGAGCTAAGGGGCAAAGACCAGCATTTGGAACTGCTCAAACACTGGGAGCTGTGGGGTGGACACCAGGGAGGAGGCAGCTACACAGGGGAGGACCCAAAAGTCTCTGTGCGAAGGTATGTTCATTTGCTAGGGCTGCTGTAACAGAGCCCCATAAACTGGGTGGCTTAAACAACCAAAATTCAGTGTCTCACAGTTCTGGAGGCTAGGAGTCTGAAATCAAGGTGTCGGCAGGGTTGGTTCCTTTCGAGGGCTATGAGAGAGAATCTGCTCCATGCTTCTCCCCTCACTTCTGATGGCTTGCTGGGAATTGCTGGCATTCCTTGGCATGGAGATCTCTGATCTCTGCCTTCATCTTCACTTGGTGCTCTCCCTGTGTACGTGTCTCTGTGTCCAAATTTCCCCGTTTTATAAGGAAACTAGTAGTATCGGATTAGGGCTCACCCTCAGGATCTCATTTTTAACTTAATTATCTTTATAAAGACCCTATTTCCAAATAAAGGTCACATTCTGAAGTGTCAAGGGTTAGGATTTCAATGTATCTTTTTGGGGGGACACAATTTAACCCATAACACCCGTGGGGTGATTTGATCAAGAACTAAGCTGCACATGTACAAGGCTGTTGTGGGGTTGAGAGCAGAATGGAAATCCTCGAGGTGGAACAGTGCTGAGAGTTGTAGTTCCAGGCAGAGTGGAGAGATCTCATTATCTCAGCATGTGTTATCTCAGCATTCAGCAGAGACCCCCCTACCCAGAAAAAGATATGCTTTGGGAATAAGGATCATGTTCTAGAACAAAGACTATTTAGATCTACCCTAACAAAGCCTAAAACAAGATCAAGAAAAGCCTCTAATAAGCCTGCCAAAACAAAATGTGACACTCTTTAAAAGAGAATTAAATAATCCAGACTCCTCACAATGTATTACTTGCAATACCTAGCCTACAATAAAAAATTACTAGGTATGTCAAGAAACAGGAAAGTGTTACCTATAAAAGTAAAAAGTATCAATGGAAACAGACTCTGAGATGATCTAGATGTTGAAATTAGCAGACCAGGACTTTAAAGCTACTATTATGTATGTGTTCAAAAAGTTTAAAAAAATATGTAATCTTAAAGAGCAGCAAACAGGGAATCTCAGCAGAGAAATGAAAACTTTTCTAAAGGGGAATCTGGACTGAAAATACAACGTCTGAAATGAAGAATTCACTGGATGGTTTTAACAGCAGATTGGGGATGGTAGAAGTAAGAGTCCATGAACTTGAAGATAAAGCCATAGAAATTATCCAATCCAAAGAAGAAAAAGATTGAAACAAAATGAACAGAGCCTCAGTAACCTGTGAGAAAATATAAAGCTGTCTGATATATTTGTAATTAGAATCCCTGAAGGAAAGGAGAGAGAGAATGGAGCAGACAAAAGTATGAAGAAAAAATGGTCAAAACTTCCCCAAATTTGGTGAAACACATCAGCCCCAAGCAAAGGAATTGTAAGGTTTCCCAGGCACGTCATAGTCAAACATCTGAAAATTGTGAATAAGCCAGAGAAAAATGACATATTACATACAGGAGAATAATGACACAAACAGTGTTTGGGAATCTCATCAGAAACAGTGAAAGTCAGGAGATAATGGAGGACATCTTTAAAGCTCTAAACAAAATAAAACAAAACAAACAAAAAAGCTGTCAACCTAGAATTCCCTATCCAGCAAGAAAAACAAAATAAAACAACAACAAAAAACTTTCATAAATGAGAATGAAATAAAAACCTTTTCAGATAAATGAAAGCTGAGCAAATCTGTTACCAATAAATGTGCACTACAAGTAATACTAATAATAACAATAAAAGCTTTTCAGGCTAAATGATAATAATACCAGCTGGAAACTCAGATCTATAGGAAAGAATGAAGAACCCTAGAAATGGCTTATATTGCAAGTTCTAACTCTCCTTACCTGAACTTGCCTTCTACTTCCTTGATCACCTTTTCTCCTTCTGCAGCCTTAAATACATCCATTAGGAAATTTCTGTGTCCCAAGTCCTTAGAGATCCAAGAGGGCACAGGAAGAATGGAGTGCTTGGGCCCAACAAAACTTTGCCTGCTCAAGCTACTTGTTTTCCTGCTCAGCAGCAAATTTACAGAGGTTCTGGGTGCACATTGCAGAGGAAAATTCAGCCCAGGTGAGCCAGACTAACAAGGTTATGATAAAGAATATTATGAGAGAAAGGAGTTTTTTTTTAATGACCTCTGAAAGCTCTTCAAACTGGACTTCTGTGGAAGCCCTGGGCAAAGGAAAACTGGCAGAAAATGTCCCAGAACATTTTCCAAGATGGGAGTCCAAGAGAAACTACTGGGGTGGAAGAAGCTATTTTTTATTTACTTCCAAAACCAAATGCAATAAAAATTTTTATTTTAGTGTGTTTTATACCTTAAGTGGTAGTATAGTTGTACATGCATATAATGTATAAACAAATATTGAGGTACATATTCAAAATAATAATGAAAAGGGTACACAAACAAAAAAAGTTGGGAGATGACTGAGTTCAGAGGAATTGCAACTCTGCTGGCAGAAAATGCTTTTTAGGGACTCATACTATTGGTGTATCCCACAGTTTCTGATGCAGGTCTGCAAATTAGCTATGTCAGGATCACTGAGAAAATGGTTTTAAAATACAGATTCCCAGGTACCATGCCCACAGTTTCTGATTCAGAAGGTCTGAGTTAGGGAACCCATTATGTGAGTATATTTTTAAACAAGCAGAACAAAACTCCATGAGCTTTGGTGCACAGCCGGTGTGGGAGCCATGCAAATACAATGTATGGGGACTGACCGTCTCCTAACATGCTCCAAAGGATGCAAGATAAAGAGGGAATCTTGTGAACAAGTGGGAGGATTGTACAGATGTTCTGCCCAGCTGGGAGAGGCTGGACAAGGGACTAAAACAAGAGATACAATTAGCTGATCTCTGAGGTTCCTTTCAGCTGTCACATCTAGGACCCTGTAAAAGGGAGCAAGGCCACTGTTGATCTTATAGCTCCTGAGTCTCTCAGAGAAGTCAGCTGCATCACCGCTATACTGACCTCAAGTTGTGTCAACCAGATGACTCTGCTCCATGAGGTCTCCTCAGACCACTTCCTCCTTTTCACCCCCACTACCCAACCCCATTCCAGGCCCTCATCACCTCAAAACTGAATAGTTAATAATAATCCCCCCTTTCTACAGCAAGTCAACGGCATGAGGAAAATGAGACTTAAGAGAAATAACAAACTGATGCAGTGAGTGAGCCTGGCTTGGCTCCTAATTCATACAAATCAACTTTAAAAAGTTATTTTTGAGGCAATCAGGAAAATATGAATATGAACTGAGTGATGATACCAAGGAATGGTTTCTAATTTTTAAAAATGTATGAATGGCATTGAGGTTATATAAGAAAAATTTATTTTTAAAAATGCACACATTGAAGTATATAGGGGTGAAATGATATGATGTCTGGGATTTCCTTTAAAATACTTCAACAGAGATGAAGAAAAGAAAAGAGAAGTGAAAGACAAAAAAAGAAGGAAAGAAAGAATAGATGAAGCAAGTGTGGCAAAATCTTAACAATATTGAATCTGGGTGATGGGAATTATGTGGGGTTTATCCTTTTTTTCTCTCTACTTTTATGTATCTTTGAAATTTTTTAATGAAAGTACATTTTCAACAAAGAACTAAAACAATGTCTGTAGTACAATGAGTATTATAGAAGTACTGATATTTGTTGTCATAACTATTGTGTGGCAAGCACACTTGATAACACCAAGGATATGGTAGCAAACAAATCCAACAGAGTCCTGGCTCTGGCAGAGCCCACATGTAGGGAGACTGGGACATGGACCATGACAAGAAAACAAACAACAAAAAAAGATAATATCAGATGGTGGTAAATGCTATGAAAAACAAACTTTAGATGGGATGGTGTCTTAGTCCATTTTCTGTTGCGATAATGAAATACCACAGATTGGGCAAGTTATAAAGAGTAAAGATTTATTTAGCTCATGGTTCTGGAGGCTGGGAAGTCCAAGAGCATGGTGACAGCATCTGGTGAGGGCCTTCCTGTTGCATCATAAGGTGGTGGGAGGCATCATATGGTAAGTCAGATCAAGCCAGCTAGAGAGAACTCTTTTTTATAATGAAACCACTGCTGAGATAACAAACCCACTCTCATGGTAACAGCCTAATCCATTCATGAAGGTGGAGGAATTGTTTCCAATGAACTCTAAACCATAGCAAGTCAGTACAGACACATTCAAACCATACCAGATGGTTAGGTAAGACCCCACTGAGAGGCAATATTTGAGCTGAGACCTGAATTATATGTGAAGGAGGTAGCTATGCAAAGACATGGTGGGTAGAGAGGGTGCAGAGAGTTCTTGGCAGAGGAAATAGCACATACAAAGGCCTGTCATTTTCTGGGAACAGATGGATCAGAGTGAGGCTGGGAACAGGGGTGGAAGGAAAATAGAAGGAGATGGGTCGGAGAGGTAGACAGCGGCAAGATTATCCAGGGCCTTTGCTGGCTGCAAAAACAGAGATACAGCTGGTTAGAAAAATGTAGCCCCACGATACAGGAATAAAACATTTAAGAAAACTCCTGCCTGCAATAACTTGAAAGGTAAACCAAGTCAAGTATATACTAAGCCTCTAAGGGAAACAGTGGGGCAAGAATCAGAATACCAATAATATTAGTAAAAACAGATTTGAAAACTGTGTCTAGGAAAGAACTGTAGGTGTGGTTACTGACATAAGGGGTAGATTGGAAGCAAATAGAGCCAAAACCTGTTTTTGAAGAAATTGAATTGCCAAAAACCCATGAACCTGGCCTGATAGAGCCTTTGACTGTTGGAGGTTAAAACCACGCTCAGTCTCCCAAACTTGCCCAAGTAGAAATCAGGCTGGTCATGAAAGCTTTGCAGTCCCAAGGGAGATCAGGACTCACTTCAGATGTGGCCAGGGCAGGTAACAACAGTTAAGGAATAATCTCCTAGAGGCACACCCTAAAAGCAACCAAAGTAGATGAGACACCAGGAGGGAGGATGTAGCTAAACAAGGTAAGAGGGTCAAGGGACCATTCAGAGACTAATATCCAGAGCTGCAGCAGAAGAAGATGAAGGAGTCAGCTAAGAGATGGAGAAGAACAGCTGGTGAGGTAGGGAAACCAGAAGTATTTCCAAAAGGAGCCAGTCATATAGAAAGCTGTGGGGAGATCAAGCAAGATGAAGCCAGCTGTGGTACTGTGAAATATATGTTTGGCCTTCACGCGTGTCTCTTGGCATACAACTCCCAAAATCCTTGGAATCTTCAAAGTGATAGTGTCTTTTTGTATGCCAAGGGGTTGACTGAGTAGGGGCAGCACCCAGGTAGCTTCTGGATGGGGCTGGTCACAGGAAAGACAAGCCAGGGTTAAAGACTTGGGACTTTCAGGCCCACCCCTCTAACCTCCAGGGAGAGGGGCTGAAGGTTGAGTCGATCACCAATGGCCAATGATTTAATCAATCATGCCTCCATAAAAACCCAGGGGGACAAAGTTTGGAGGGTTCCGGGTTAGCTCAACACATGAAGGTTCCTGGATGTAGTGTGTTCGGGGAGAGCATGGAAACACCATGCTCCTTCCCACATGCCTTGCCCTATGCATCTCTTCGTCTGTATCCTTTGTAATATCCTTTATAATAAAACCAGTAAACATAAGTGTTTCCCTGAGCTCTGTGAACTGCTCTAGTAAATTAGCAGAACCTGAGGAAGGGAATCCCAATTTCTAACTAGTTGGTCAGGAGCACAGGTAGGATCACCTGGGCTTGCAATTGGCATCAGAAGTAGGGGCAGTCTTGCGGGACTGAGCCCTCAGCCCATGGGATCTGACGCTAACTCCAGGTAGGTAGTGTTGGAATTCAGTTGAATTAGAGGGCACCCAGCTGGTGTCGGCTGCTGGAGGATAGCTTGCTTGGGGTGTCAGGAAAACCCCACACACCTGGTGTCAGAAGTCTTGTGTGACTGTGTTGTCAGAGGATAGCAGGAAGAAACCGAGTGTGTTAATCCTATATTCTCAGATCAGCAAAGTAGTCATTGTATTTTGCAAGATGGAGCCACTGGTGACCTTGACAAGACAATTTTATTGGAGGAAAAGATAAAATTCAGATCGGAAACTGTGGTAAGCATAATGGAAGAAGACGGTGTCTATAAACAGCTATCTCTAGACTTTTGCTGTTCAGTGGAAGAGAGCAATATAGGTGGTAGCCGTAGGGGGACATGGGGCCAAGGAAAAGTTTGCTAAAATGAGAGATATGATGGGAAAAATTAGTTGGGAGGGAGAAGAGATAAGTGAAGGAGCAAAGAGCTGGGAAAGACAGAAAGGATAAGACCCGGAGCCCAAGAGGAGGAGTTGACCTCTGATAGGAGGACAGACACATCATCCATTAGAAACAGGAAGCCCACGTCACTCTGGGTCTCACTCTATGGGGCTTGTTGGCGGTAGGGATTTCGGACGGCTCCTGTCCCCTGCAGGCAGGCAGAGACCCAGGCAGGCAGGCAGGATGTGGGAGACCCGCGCTGGCACTGTGACCCAGATGGTCTAGTGTTATGTTGTTTTTGGTGCTCATTGTCTTGTGTTGTCCTTGAGACTTCAGAGAAATGTAATGTAAACGTCCCAGGCTGGTCTCAGCTGTGCTGTGGAGAATTCAGGGAAAAGTCACGTGCCCTTGCTTGGGATAGAGGTTAAGGATGCTACTGGGCAGGAGATTTCTGAGAATGACCAGGCAAGTGGATGGAGCTCAAGAGGGCTGGTCTCCCCACCTCCGCTGCCATCTGAGATGCCTTACCATGCCCGTCAGACCGACCGCCATGCATGCATTTCCTCTTTCTCTCCACCCAGTGTCACTAGAGGCTCATTTATGCTGAAGACCACACTGATCAGAGTGGAAGGAGGAAAAAAGCGAAAGGCTGCTTCTTTAAAAAGCACTGACAGGTGATATAGAGCCAGGGGTATGTTCTTCTGTGAAGATCTTTACAGTTGGCCAGAATCCTAGAGTCTTAGAAATTTAGTGTTGGGAGGGGTCTTCCAAACCACATAGTTGCATCCATTTGAATGACAGGAGGTGCCCAGAGGCGAGGACAGAGGCAAATGGCCCATCCCAAGATCACATCCAATCGAATCATCTGTAGACCCGAGTCCAAAGGTTGGCTGGTCTACCAGCTCTCAGAGAACCAAGGTGTTAACCAGCCAGAAGGGGCCTGTGGAGGGTTTAGGACAGACATCAGGCTCACTTGGTGCATTAGGACAGTTTTATTTAAAGGCAGGAACTGACTTCAGTGGCTTTCCATTGTGGATTTTCTAGGCTCTCTGAAGATTCAGGACCTCGGGATGTAAGGGTTTGTCCCATCGTCCCTCAACCTCTTACTGTCACCTCTCAGGCACTCGGAGACCCAGAGCTGGGGGCTCTCTGGGCTCCTTCTACAACCCTTCCTTGGCCTGCCTGCCCCTTTTCCAGTAGCAAAGCTTCTGAGGAGCTGACTGCATCTAAGGTTGATCTTCCCTCAGTGTAAGAGGGGGCTTCATGGATCCCTGGGGTTGGGGCAGGCTGGCAGCAGCTGCTTCCAATTAAGCCTTTTAGGGATGGAAGGAGTTGGATCTGACATGGCCAGTTGGTCGGTAGGAGAAAAGAGATCAAGATAGAAGTATTGACTTGAGGGGAATTCTGGAATGGCCAACTGAACTTCCCCCCAAGTGGTTTAAAGCATTTCTTCTCTAGCATAAATCTGGACTGCACTCTCCCCTTACCCAGCCCTACCCCGACCCCGTAGAGCAGGGGACCCAAAGGGACCAAGGTGGCTTTCAAGGGGCTGCACAATCCCAGTTGCTTTCCAGCCGGCCTGAGCAGCAGAAGCACCTGTGGCCAGTGCCCGCTAGGTGGGGACAGAGCCCCGGCGAGGCCAGCAGCAGCTGCGCTCACCCCAAATCCCCTTGCTCCTTCCTGGGTCCCGCTGCGTGGGCTCCTGTCCTGGAAATAAATGTCTAGGACACCAGCTCCCCTTCCAGGCCAGCCTGAGCCTGCCCCCACTTGTAAGTCCTGTTTCACGCTCCTTACTCTAGTTGGCTTCACAACTGTCCTCAGGGTAGAGGGGCCGGGGACTGCTGTCCACGTTTTACAGCTGAGGAGAGAGGGCCTCAGGGAGTCTTTGAGATGCAGTCAAGGTCACACAGTCACGGCAGAGCTGGCCTCAAACCCAGGTCCTCTTGACTGAGTCCCATGTTCCTTCTGCCAAACCTCAGCTGCCTCCTCCTCAGAGGCGCCCAGCACGGCCACCACCGAGCTATTTAGAATCCGGGTGGAGCTTGGGTGCTTGTGTCCCTGGGTCCATATGCCGCACCCTGAAGGTGCCCACCTGGGCTTCAGAATGCGGCTGTGCCCCAGGGCCAGGGCCCAGCTCTGCCTCAGGGGACTTGCGGGTGCTCAGAGAAGCAGGCAGGGACGGAAGCATGGCTGTGGGTACTCCTGCACCCGAGTGGAGAACAGGCAGGACGCGACATGGGAGCCGGCAGCTGGCCTCCACCCCCCAGCCTGCCCCAGGTGTGTGAGTCGGGGAGGCAAGTGGGGAGTTGGCGGTGAAGGTGTGACGTAGGTCTAACCTGGTAAAGGCTACTGACAATGAAGGAAACGCTCTAGTCCCAAATTCTGGGCAACACGTGAATGCAGCAGAAAGAGCTGAGAGATGGCAGTTTTGATTCAACACGTGGAAGGGCTTCCCTCCTCATGGCCAGGGGTAGAAGAGATTGTCAAACCTGGCCAGGTGGGGGTAGGGGAAGAGGCCATCTCCTTGACAGGCAGCGTGGCTTAGACACCAGCCACAAGCTGCGGTGTCGCAGCCTCAGTTTACTCATCTGTAGAATGAGGCCCGTGCTCAGCACTGCACCCCCCAGGACTTGTGTTCCGTGTGTCCTGTGAGCGGAATATCCCCCTGGTTGGTGAGCTGCTGTGTTGCGTCCTCCCTCGCTGCTGAAGAGTCAGGAGCCCCGTTGGGTCTGGGAGCAGGTATGAATGGAGGCAGTGATTTCGCAATGCTGTCTGGCCCGGGGACGCGTCAGGGTGGCAGGTTTGGGGGCTCTGTGCCAGGCTGCAACTCTGCACCCTGCCTCCCTGGGAGACGCAGGAGAACCGGGCTCAGCCAGCCGATGTACAGTGGGGAGTGGGCTGAAAGCAGCGTGGCTTTGCTATTAATGTAGTCAGTAAATAAATGAAGGAGGGCTTAAGCTTAGTGTACAGCAATCAGTTTAGAACTACAGGGTAATTAGCGCTGCAGGGGGCTGCAGGGCTTCGGAGTCAGGTTTAAATGAGCGAGTTCACTTTCACTGAGGCACCCCCTGGGGAGCAGAAAATGCAGCCAGAGAGGAGCCTGCCCTCCTGCCAGCCCACGAGGTGCAGGGGCTGGAAGTGGGGACTCAGGCGGAGCCTGGAACCGGCAGAGAGCTGGGGAACGGCCCCTCCCCCATCGGCCGAGGACCAGGTGTCTGCATGCACACTCCTCCAGCCTGGCAGTGCCCAGGCTGTCCCCACTCTAGGAAGTGCCACTGTCCTGTGCCTGCTGCTCCTTCTTCTGGCACGTGGCAAGCACAGTTCAGGTGGCTGTACGCGAACTGATACGCGCACAGGTGTGGGCACACAGAGGCTCCCTGCCGAGCCTCTCACATGCGTGCACACGTGTCCATGCGTGTCCTGTGGAGGCGCCTGGGTGGGCGTGTGGTGTGTTCCTACTTACCAGGTTTCACTCGTCCCTGACAAGGGCAGCCTCAGCCCCAGAGTGCTAATTGTTTCTTCCCTTCCCACTTTCTCCCTCTCTTTCTTTCACCCGTTTATTCAACAAAGATTTATTGGGTGCCTACCACATGCCAGACAGTGTTAGGCTCTGGGAATATGAAGATGTACACACAATTCCTGACCTCAGGGAACTTAAAGTCTGGAAATGGTGACAGTTAAGAAAATGGGTGATAAAGGGTACGACAGAGACTGCACAGAAGGGGCACCTCGTTCAGCCTCGGGAGGCCAGGGAAGGTTTCCCGAGAGAGAGGTTTGAGCTGAAACGTGAATGAGGAGAAGTTAGAGAGCCAGACAGAGGGGCGAGTGTGCACCTGTGCAGCTCCCAGAAGAGGAAACCACACGTGCAAAGGCCCACAGGGGAACGAGCTGTGTGTGTTCCAGAACCATCTGTGGCCCAGTGGTTATAGCAGAGGGTGGTCGGGGGCTCAAGAGTGATCTTGAGATGAGGTAGGGCCAGTGAGTGGGGGCTCTGTCACTGAAGGTCTTGTAAGCCTCGTCAAGAAGTTTGAATCTATCCAAAGAGTCGTGAGGAACTACCAGGGACTTTCACCTGCTGCTAGTTGCAGAGCAGAGGACGGAACCAAGGGAGGGGCTGGCCAGAGGCAGAGCATCCGAGGTCAGTAACCTTCCTGGTGTCGGGGCAGCTAGGTGGGAAGGCCTGGCAATGCTGGGTGGACGGAGATGGCCTTGGACTTGGCTTGCCTTCTCCCTCTCCCCACCTGCCACAGCTCGCTTGAGCTGCTAGCAAGCCTCTGCTGGCTCCGCGCCTCAGCTTCCCCCCGCCGGGCTGGCGGGAGGGGAGTCCCTCCAGAAACACAGGGAGGAGAGATGTGAAGGCTGATGGGACCCAAGCACTACCTGAACCTGAGCAGCCTCGGCCAAGAGCACCCGACAAGGGAGGCCACGCCTCATCGGGAGCTCCCACTTAATGTTCCTGGGGCACGTCCTGTAGCCCCCCAGCGCATCACACCTTCCCAGCCCCTGCCCTGGCTGCCCGTCCCCTCCTCTGACCCCAGAAGCGTGCCCTGGTGGCGAGCCCTGTCCTGAAGGAGACTGCCCACCGTTGCCAGGGCCAGGGGCGCAGCCGGCCGCTTGCCCTGGGTAGGGAGGCGGGGTGGAGTCAGGTCCCAGCAGAGCATTCTCAGGCTGGCTGGGCCAGGGCCCCTTTCTCTCCATGAGATCATATCTGGGTCAAAGAGCACGTAAAGCTGGCAGGGCCGGCGGTCACACAAAGCCCATTCAGCCCAGCCCCTATTCACTCACCTCCTCTCCCCCAGAGCCCGGGCAGCGGCCGACCCCAGCGCAGAGCCTAAGCCCCGGCTTTGATGTCCAAGAACAGAAAACGGCGATTAAATGTTGTTTTAAAGAGGGAGTGCTCGCTGCCCTCCCATCTGTCAAGAGAAAGCTGAGGCCTGAGGGAGGGAAGGGCGCTGGGGGATGGGTGAGGACAGCGTGTGTGTGTGTGTGTGTGTGTGTGTGTGTGTGTGTGTGTGTGTGGCTGGGGTGCTGGTGGAGTGAGAGGGTCCGATGATGGCAGGGAGTGGAAGCAGCCACTCAGAATCAAAACAAATAGAATTTTGGGCAAGGATTGTTTTCCAAGACGAGAAATATGAGGAGAGGGACGATGATGTGGGACAGAGAAGCAAAAGGAAGCTTCAAGAGAACTAATGGGGGAGGTGAGGAAGGAGAGGAGAGGAATGGAAAGGACAAGATTGGGAGAGAGGAAGACAGACAGATGAGGAGGGAGAAATGAGGGGGAGAAACAGAGAAGAGCAGAGAGCGAGGAGAGGAGAAAGGGCAGAGAACCCAACTTCTTGCTGCTGGAGGCCACTCTGCTGCGTCTGTTCCTCTTCCTAGGAACGTTGTCCTCGAAGTTAAGTGTGTAGCTCCAGGCGGTTCTCAGCTCAGCACCCCACGGTCAGACAGACCCGGGCCTTGGGCCTTGGCCCCGGCCACCCCCCGCTGGCAGGCAGACCGGGCAGACTGCATGTGGGTGGGGACATCACATGGGTGATGGTTCCCAGTGACTCTGGAGTGACCCACTGCTGTGATCGTGGCTTGTGTCCCCTAGATCTTGGTGAGGAGATGGACCATTTTGGTTAGAGACAGGCAGTTGGGATGGCTGCAGGCAGAGGCGCTGAGCACCATGTCTAAGGTGGGGTGGAACCGGTGGCTACGGACGTGCCCATAGTGGGGGGTGGGAAGGCAGAAAGGGCTGGGGAAGAGGCGTTGGCCCAGGGACAGGGAGATGAGACTGGGGTTGGCAGGTACTGTGCCACGGAGCGTGGAAACCCTTTATTCTGTTCTTCTGTTCAGGGTGACGCCAAGCTTGTGCCCCTGCCTCCCACCCATGCCCTCCCTGCACAAGGCCAGCAGAGCCAGGGATCTTTAATTGGGTGGAAGCTTCTTGTTGAGAAATGTCTGAAGTTTGCTTAGTTGCTAGGAGTAAGTTGTGAGTGTCTCTGTAAACAGTAAGAATAAGCCTTGGGAGTCCTGGTCTCGGGAGATGGGGGTGTAAGTTCTCACTGCCACTCACCAGCTGGGTGACCCCGAGCAAGTTACCCCAACACGGCAAGTGGGTTCCGGCCCAGCAGCCTGCTAGCATGCCAGCTCCACGAGGGCAGGGGTCTGTCTGTTTTGCCCCTTGCTGTACTCCCACTGCCGACAGCAGGAACTGCTACGAGGTAGGCTTGCTGAGTGAGTAAATGAGCGAACACCCACTTGGCATGTCGTACCAAGAATCAAATGGTCTTAATGTATTTAACAGTTTTTTAAACTACAAAGTATTAGAAAAATATGTTATTGAGTGGGTTTGTGCCTTGTAAATGTGGCCTAAAAGCGCCACATAAATAAGGCTGAATGTGTGTTACACAGAGCTTTCTCTAGTCCTGTCCTCAGACAGAAATGTCAGATGCCCACCGAAGAAAAGGCAGAAAAGACCGAATACCTTAAAAAACAAAAGGGGGGACGCTTCAAGCCAGAGACAACTGAATTAACTTTATTCTCTTCTAACTGCAGATTCAAGGTATACAACTGAACATTGCTATTTTTCTTATGAGACTTATAAATAAAAATACAAAAAATGTTCACTACAAAAAAATCTACTGTTAGTAGGATGTAAAAAATATTCTCTTTGCTATAGAAGGCACAAACTTCACTTAGTGACACATGGAGAGAGAAAAAAACCTGCAGCAGTAAATTCATTTTTTTCTTTTTTTTTTTTTTTCTTTTTTTTAAATCTCGTCAGAAACACTGAAATTACAAAGAAACGCATCAATCTACAAGAAACGAAGGCAGATGCGGAAAGCTGCAACCAGGACCGCACAACTTCGAGTGAACTGCTTCGGAACTAGAACAGATAGGACTGCCAAGCAGGACTTTGGGGAGCAGGCTGGGGAGGGGTGGGGGGGGCGCGAGGAGGGAGAGAGGGAGGGAGAGAGAAAGTGGAACGGACAGAAATGGGGGGAGGGGAGGGCAGGGCAGGGGGGAGAGGGAGAGAGAAGGAAAGAGGGGTGGGGGTGAGGAGAGAGATTGATTTGTACAAAAAAGTAACCAGTAAAATTGAAGAAACAAAATTGGGCAACCTCCTAAAATTAGGCTAAGAGGAGGTGCTGAGGTAGACATCAACTAGAACATCGATGAATTAAAAACACTATTCTGTAATACAGAGCAATCCGACTGGCACTTGTGCTGTCACGACATAAGACAAGCCACAAAAACAAACAAATAACAAAACAAAACATAATACCCAAACCAAAAGGCTTAGTTTTGCTTGGTCCAGCAGGGCAGCAGGGCCCTCAGTGCTATAATTTACATACATATATATATATTTATCTTTATATATATGGGTCGGATGTCATGGTTCACCACCACGGCTTCTTAACCTTACGAAGATCATGCATAACACTATGTGAACAAATACTATGATACACACCGGGAGGCTGGTACCCTGTCTGCGAAGTGGGATGCCAAGGGCCCAGGGGGGCTGCAGCTGCTGGCTGCCAGGCCTGAGGGGCCTGCGTCCCCCTTTCTCCCCACCCTTTCCACCTGACCCAGCCTCCCTGGTTTTCCTGTGCCTCTCTCTTGGCCATCTCTGCCTTCTTGCTCTACCCATCCGTGCCACCGCACAGGATTAGTCCGGCTTTCTGTCCTCCCACGGAAATATCCAGGTAAGTGCCGCCACTCCAGCCAAGCCAGCAGAAGCTCCAGGAAGGGGGATCAGGTGGGAGGGGGGCGAGAGGACTATAGAGTAGGCCTAGGAAACATGATCAACAGACACCACTCTTCTGCTTTTCTGTCTCACATCCTGGTGCTCCTCGTTTTCATCCTAGTCCGGCTTGCCAGGGAACTGGCCAAAAATCGGCACCCCGCCGCCAACCCCTCATGGACAGAGTCCAAAGGCCACCACAGCTCTGCTCACTTCCCCATACGGAGGTGAGCCGATGGCCCTCTCCCACCCACAGCAGTTGTACATAGCATCCAGAAAGGTACCATACACTTGTGAAAAATTGCAGCAGTTTTTTTTTCTTTTTTTTTTTTCTAAACACGGAAAAACTGTTCAGGCACAAAGATTAAACAAGCCCGCGTTGCATCCCTGGATTGTACTGAATCACTGGGTTCCCCAGCCCCCCTACCCACCCCTGTGCCCCAGATCTGCCTTCCCCATAATTCATGGCCTCCTCCTCCTCCAAAGCAGCCCAAAGCAGCAATGATATTTACTATTTTATATCTCTCTCTTGCTATATATATCTCTCTCTCTATATATATTTGTCTATCCTATATACACATAGGATTTTAATGCTTTGAATGAGTGAAGGAGTGAACAGGGAAAGAACACGAGTGAGGGGGAAATGTCACCGAAAGCATTAAGGGACGCACTTGCTGGACGTGGGGAAGGGACTATTAACCAACGTGGACTTCCCAGGCTAGAGAAGCTTCGCTATGCTGGATAAGGCAGTCGCAGGGAGGGTGGCCAGCAGTCCCACAGCTAAAGGCAGCGAGGTGGCCCAAGGAGCCAGATGGCAAAGGAAGAGGGGAGTGACAATACTGAGCTCTCACCTGGGGAGAAAGCCACCTCCACCCTCCCGCTGGCCCCACCCCTTTTACTCCAGACACATCTAAAGCCTTCAGATAGTTTCTCACCTGCCCCTTGGCCATGAGGCCTTGCCAAAAAGGCCTTGGCAACTTTAGAATCGTTTTGTCTTTGTGGGCAGGAAGTTGGGGAAGAGGCATGTTGGACGGCATTTGAGCATCTTCATGCACAGCCACGTACAGAGGTATCCCCGTGCAGGTGTCCTCAGAAGCCACGCTCCCCTGAGCTCTCCCTCCCTCCCTCCCCCGCATCTGCAGAGCCCCCAGGCTTGGGTGGGGCAGGCAGGTGCTGACTTAGTACCATCTAATGCTGCAACACCAGATTACGACAATACTGCATGATGTAACACACAACCGCACACACGAAGCACACGCGCGCATACACACGTACAGAGGGATATTTTGGTGGTGGCGGTGGTGGTGGTGGTGGGTGAATATTTTTTGTCTTTTTTTTTTTTTTTCCCTATTCACATTACAAAAGGAAAGGGCAAGGTTCTGCAGA
This sequence comes from Varecia variegata, assembly GCA_028533085.1. NCBI lineage: Eukaryota > Metazoa > Chordata > Mammalia > Primates > Lemuridae > Varecia > Varecia variegata. Next base: position 108,594,735 of record CM052438.1, read on the forward strand.
ACTGACGAAGGAACTAACAAATGTTACAAAAATATTACAATTTGTAAAGATCAGCTCAACCCTCTCAGCTTTTATGAATGGGGAGGAGGGACCCAGGCTGAGTGGGGAGGGCAGGGGAGTGAGGGGCCAGCTAGTGCTATGGAATAGTTTGATTTTTCTTTACCTTCCCCACCCAGGTTGAATGACATCTTGCTGTTAAAAATACTGTTTTCTGGGATTCGCAGATCCCCTGAGGGCCAGCGAGTTCTCCCTTCTTCCCAGAGGAGGGGAGGAAGCCATGGTGCCTAAGGATTTCTTACGGACTGCCCCTCCCCAACACGGTTTCACTCCTTTCACATTGTAGACATGACGACTGTTCTAGTCACAGGTTTCAAGTTTAACTTTTTTTTCCTTTCCAAGACACTACGTCGTTATTATGGTTGCAAAATAGCATCCTCCCTCCGTCATCATCCCTAATCGACAGTCTAGTGACACAGTCCCCCAATTCACATCCCCCCAACATACAATTTTTAAGGCCTTCAGATTTGGTGGATGAGATTGAAGGGGAGGGCAGGAGGGACGGGGCCGAGGGACAGGGGGTAAGTCACAGCAGCACCCATCCCTCCAGCTCCCCTATACTCCTCACAATCCTTCTCCCCAAAACCGCTTCCCTAAACCACTTTTTAAAACCTAAGATCAAAACGCAGCCACAACTTTCTCAGCGAGAGAAAGGAAAGAAACAAACAAACAAACAAAATAATAAAAACTCTTCCACATAAAGCATGAGATGAAACGGAGGGCTCCCGTCCCAAAGCAAACACGAATATTGCAAATGTGCTTTCCAAAATTCAGGGGGAGGGTGGGGGAGCTCGGGGCAAGGACGGGGGAAGAGCAGCAGAGGCAGGCAAGGAACAAAAGAACGACTGGACAAACATAAGAGGTAGCTTTTAGAAAAATAACACCCCCACCCAACACAACAGAATACAGGCTGATCGCCCCCGACCAGCTGTGAAGAGAGACTAGTTTTGGCAATGACAATGCACACAGCGCTGGGGCCACACAGTTGCAAGGATCTGAGTAGTACATGCCCTCAAACTTGAAGGACCAACCTCCTGGAAGAAAGGTGGCATTTTCTCCAGAGCGTTTTGGGCTGATCGCATGCTGGGCACAGGTGACTCTGTGCCCCGGGCAGAGCCAACAGTGACTCCCGAGTGCCCCATGGGGACACTGAGGCCCCATGCACTAGCCCTTCCCTGCCCACCTGCTCTGCCCTCCCGGCCCTCACATTCAGATCCTGAGTGTCAACTCCTGCACAGCTCCTTACAGTCTCCAGGGACACAGGGAGGCCCTGGCCAGCTGAAATCTGTAAAAACTACTATTAATTTATACAAGACACAGAAAAGGACGCCCTCCCCATTCCTTTCACCCCCAACCAAAAAAGAGATACAGAGGTTAAAAAAGCTCATGAGGTCACAAAAAACTGAGGTAATTCAAGTACAATGTGCTAAAAGGGGACACAGAAAAGAAGCAAAACATAACACAAGGCCAAAGCGCTTTCAACTCCTCTTCCTCCTCCTCTTCCTCCTCCTCCCTGTGGGCTGAGGGGCCCCATGAGTCCGGAATTCCATGCTACTCTCTGGACCTGGGTTTTCCTCGCTGAGCTCACCGTGTCCGGGGTCCCCTGGGGGACCCTGGGGCTCCCCTGGCCAGCTAGCCCTCCCCTGGGCAGGATGTCCCCTTTTCCAGGTGTAGGGCCCATCTGGAGACAGACATCCCCAACTGTCCCTTGGACCAGGAGCCCCTTCGTGGATTCCTTCTCCCAGGGACTGACGTAGGGCTGTGGGGGTTTCTGTTTGGAAGGATATTATATATTTAGCTGTTATGTTCTTCCATTTCGGAAGCAGCTCAGCAGGAATCTTGCCCATGGCTGGGCTTGCCTAGGGCAGGGTGTTCGATTTATTTAGTTTCGTGTCCTCAGAAGGCTAAGGGTGGGAGGGGCTCTGGAGTCAGACCCAGCTTTCCCACTGGGAAACTGGAGGGGGGCGCGGGGCTGGGAGCCCCCGGGACTTGGAGGACAGGAGCCAAGGGAAGGCTAGGAGCAGAGAGCTGGGGCAGAGAGCAGGAGCCGTGAGGCTCTCAGAGGTCACAAGGGGACACCGGATGTGGCAGAGCAGAGGAAAGCAGCAGAGGGACTGAGTGGAGGGAAGAGAAAGAGAGCCCTTCCCCTCCCGAGTCTGCCCCCAGCAAACCAGAGCTGCCATGTGAGTGCCAACCGGTGACCCAGCCCGGCCGTCTGTAGGGGAGGCCCCCTCCTGCTCCCCTCTGGTCACCTTCTGAGGGGGCAGGGGGAGGAAGGCGGGCAGGCAGAGACTGGCTCTGGCCAGAGGACCTCTCGCCCACTGCCTAGCCTCCATCTCTGGACGTAAAAGGAGGGTCTGGGTAGAGGGAGGAGAAAAATATGCCACCATCTGAGTGAACAAAACCACCCCCACCCCAGAAAATCAGGCAAACCTCCAGCAGGGAAAGGAGGGCGCAGACCCCCAGGGAAGGGGCAGTGGCTTGGCATCCAGGTCTCCTGGAGCCCCAGAGAGAATCCAAGGCCAAACAGCTATCAGGTTTCCTTCTTTTTTTTTCTTTTCCTTTTTTTTTTACCCCCACAGTCCTTCCTCGACTCCATCTTGCTCTAACTCTTCTTCCTTTGCTCCCCGCCCCTGCTCCAGGCCGGGCGCCCTTCACACGTAGCACAGGTAGAGGTAAGTCTTCTCTATCCTCCAGTCGGGCGGGATCTCCTCGGGCTTGTGGCCCTTCATGTGCTTCTGCATGGAGGACAGGCTGGGGCAGTACTCCGTGCAGATGGTGCACTGGTAGGGCGAGGCGCCGTTGTGCGTCCGCAGGTGCTTGATCATGGCCGAGTAGTCCCGGGAGCGCTGGTGGCACAGTTTACACTCAAAGGGCTTCTCACCTGGGGGAGGGGACAGCAGACAGTGAGGACAGGGAGGGGCACCACCCAAGATGGTAACCACCAGTCAAATGTGGCTGCTAACGAGGCTGGCGCACTTTGATTTCATTGTAACTAATTTAAATAGCCACATGTAGCTAGTGGCTACACAATTGTCCAGCGCAGCCCTAGCCCCTTGTCTTACCTTTGTTAATTCTCCCAAAGTCACGGTCTTCGCCCTTCCTGATTAAGAAATGAATGCCTGGGGGTGGGGGGCAAGGTCCCAGAAGCCCTTGGGGATGGCTCTTCAGGCCACAGTTCCATTCAGAGGGAGCAGATGGATGGAGGCCTTTCAGGGCTACAGATGGTGGGGATTGGGGTACTAGTAAATCCAGGGAACCCAGTCCTTCCAACATGCTGCCTCTGGGAGTAGCTATCCGCCCTGCTTAAGTGCTAGGACTTGCCCTGGACCCTGCCTTCCCCCCTGGGGTCAGGGAGGCCCCAGGGACAAAGAACCTGAGAGTTTACAGCCACACCCTCGCCTGCTACCCCAACCTCCCCTCAGCTAGAGTGCCCTGGAGCCGAGCAGAGGATGTGAGGGAACCTTGTTTCAATACAGTAATTAACTGGCCAGCCATCTCGCCATCGATACTCCTCTGCACAGAGGCCCCAGCAAATAATGAAGTAATGAACAGCCAAAGTGATCTAACTATCGACCAGCTATTTACAATAGTCACTGCCAATGCATTTAATGATCCAACCACCAGGTCACATCCTCGACAAGGGGCTAGGGAAACCCCAGGGCTCTGGGAAATCCTCTGGGTCACAATAGTTGTCTGCAATGAACACCCCATCCTCTCCTGGTGGGCCCAAGCTGGAGGCGAGAAAAACAGAGCTGACAACACACAGCTCACTGCTCCCTCTGTCCAGCTCTCCCCTCCCCTCCTCTGTCTGAGGTCACCTCTCTCCCTTCCTCTGGACAGGACAGCCGTCTCCCCTGCTCAGGGGAGGCTCCTAGCTCGCCAGGCTCCAGCACCTCTCACCCTCAGGAGGCCTTTTGAGTGTCTACCTTCCCCCAACCAGCAGTGTGCTGGTAGTACGTGTTCAACAACTGACTCTCCAAAAAGCCCTGATTTGTAGCATTTGCCGACTGCCGTGTTGTGAATACTCCTACCGTGGCCAATTTTAAGTAACCCAGGTGATGTCATTGAACTTGAAGTTAGGACGAAATGTGCAAAATCAGCTTTCCCAAGCAAGTACAGGCCAGCTCCAAGGCTCTACTGCCCGCAACATGGGAAATTCTGGAAGTCCCTTCCACTTGTTCTGTCCTCAGACCCCAGGGAAAACAATTGCTCACATTTCTTTTATGTAAAAAAAAAATAATGTGAAGGCACTTTGAGATGGCCAAACACTATACATACGCAGGGGTTATTAAATATATCTGCTCCTCTAATCTCAGAACCAAACTCGATCTAACTTTACAATTTCCTAACCATCACCATGACCTAATTCAATGCACCCTAATTCTTACTCTAACCCTTGAGTAACATGCAACCACCCTAACCTATACTTTCAGCTTATCAGGCCAACTTAACCCTAATTCAGTACTCACAAGTAGACATGAACTTGCACTTCTCTGAACTGTTGGGTATGGCTGCCTGGAGGGCTGGTCTGGGCTCGCGGGAGAGTGTGCTGTGATTGATTAGCAATGTCTGCCTTGGCCTTGAGAAGCAGGTGGTGGCGCTCAGGCCTTAATAGAACCTCTTCTCTGTGGTTTGGCCTTGGACCATCCTCACTTGGGCCCCTCTGGAAGACCCCCTGCTCCCCACCCCCCACCCAGGTCCCAGAGCCAGCTGAGGTGCCCTCCCTGGCCCTCGGTACCTGTGTGCACCCTGTAGTGCGTCTCCAGCTGGTGCTTGAGGCTGAACTTCTTGCCGCAGCCATTGCATTCGTAGGGTTTCTCGCCTGTGTGGATGCGTTTGTGGCTCTTAAGTGTGCTCTCGTCCCGGAAGCAGCTGCCACAGAACTCACACTCGTATGGGTGATCGCCTGTGGACACAAGGGGTTGGATCAGGCCCTTGCCTCTCCCTGCCCCCTCTTCAGGGGACAGTAGGGCACATTTGGTGCTTCAGGAGGATGACACTGCCTGTGTCCACCACCTCCAAAGATGACTTAAGGATCCACAGCCCCTGCCGGTCCCCGCAGCATAAACAGGTAGTCCACTCGTTCACACATGTGCAGACTTTACCGTGGCCCAGTGCCCATCTGTAGGCAAGGGCCAGTCCAGGGAAGAGAGCCCGTGTGGTTCAGGAATGAACCGCAGCAGTCCCCGGAAAGCAGGCCCCCATGAGGATAGAGCAGCCCTGGGACCTTACCCTCCTGCTTCTCAAACTGCCTCTTCTCCCCTTCCTCTAGGTCAAGAGTAAAAGTCACTCCAGTTTGACTCCCCTACCTTCAAAAAAAAAATCTTTCCAATTTAGGGAACTTCTCATTGTCCCCCAAATACCTTCTGCTCTTTCCTTCCTCCACTGTTTTACACAGCTATTTCCTCTGCTTGATTTCCTCTTTTCTCCCTGTTGAACTCCTAATCATCCTTCAAAGCCCAGCTCAAATGTCACTCCTGTTTGGAAGTATCCCTTTAGTCTCCCAGGTGGAATGAGTTACACTTCTTTCTCTGTCCACAAAGAGAAGAAATGTCTAGCATTTTGTTCTTTTATTAGTAGTAGTATAATTTTTATGGCACTTTCACATTCAGATGGCCCACATTTGCTGAGTGCTCACGACTCTGCTAAGAACTCCACACAGATCACATCACGTGATCATGGTAACAATCTTAAGGAAAGATATTACTCTCATTTTATAAGTGAGAAAAACGAGATGCTTAGAGATGCTTCAACATCATCTCCAAGGTCAAACAGTGAGTAAGTAGTTGAGCTGGGATTCAAGTTCTGGTCTGGTTCCGGACTCTGGACCCTATATACTTGTCAGAGTGCTAACTGACACACTGTACTCCATCTACTGGCATGCCCACCACACCCCTAGAATGGAAGCACCTCAAGGGTAAGAAGCAAGCCTTATCCTTCCTTAGAGCCTCAGTGCATGGCACAGTGATGGCCCAGACGGGTACTCAGGAAATGTTGGGTACAGGAAACTTGGGGAGAACTGCCTTTTCTTGATCTGGAATCTAGGCCCATCAGCCTCCTTTTTGGGCATCTTGCTCTTAAATCCTCAGAGTGGGAGTAGTTGGGGTGTGTATTTACCCATCTTGCATTTTACACCCAAAGTGGGGGGCTTGGGGGATGAAAGGTGAAGACTCCAGCTACTTATTTATTACAGGAGTGAAGGCGCAGACAATAAAGATAGATTGATCACCCCAGACTTTGTTCATGAATATTTAAATATCGCTGATTCGTCTTGTCACTGTAATTACAATTTCTCTGGGCTGCATCTCCAACAACCACAGTTTATGGTAAAGAATGGCCCACTGTATTTCACTTGTCCCTCTGCAGATGTGCGGGGCTGCCAACCGTGTAATGTCCTCTGCATTTCATACATTTTCTTCAGCTGCTGAAGGTTTAAGTCATCCACAATGACCTACGTTTTTTCATTATCCCCATGTCAAACTGCGCTCGTGCCTGGGCATAAATTGTCCTTCTCGTTATAGACTCACATGCCTGCGCCTTCACTTCCTCTTTAAAATGATATTTTACTCTCTCCTCTCTCTCCCCCTCAGGCCGCTAACCAAACCTCCCCCTGCCCCCAAGGCAAGCCCCTGTACCCACATAAATTCTCAACTCTTCTGATGGCTTTGAAGGGTTTTCAAGGCTCTGTGGGGAGTGGATGTGCTGGGGTGTGTTCACCGGCTACTCCCTCATGGCTGAAGATTTGCAAGAAGCACGGAAGGTACGGGGGGCGGGGCGGGACCTCCATTGAGGAATCAGACTGGAGCAGCTCAGACAGCAGAGCCATCCCCCGACCCCAGTGCACCCCAATCCATGGGGCACTGCCCTGGCTCCCAGGCACGGCCAGTGAGTCCCGCACATGCAGACCTGGGGATGGACCGAGTCCTAGGGTTCTCTGCTGGGGAAATCCGCACCTGCCCGTCCTCCCTGCCGGAGCTAGGGGGACTGCCTGGCCACCCAGCCCCATTAGAGCCAGGGGGAGTGGAGGTCCGTGCAGACCTGGTACTACTAATTAGCTGTGTGTCTAACAGAGTGTGGGTCAGTCTGCGTATGCATGTGCCCGAATGCCACTCTCTCTGTGTGTCTGCACTCGTAGCCCCGTCTGGTCTGACATCCAACTCCCCCTCCTTACCAGATCAGCAACGATTACGACTTTAATCAAAGATTCAGTATCCTCATTAAGATATAAATAAATAAATAAAGCCAGGGCCACGTGAGACTTCAGCCGGAGCCGGTAATTAAAACGTACATGGGCAGCCACCCAGCCGGGAGGGGAGGGCGGCGAGGGGGGGTGGTTGCCTGTGCCTTTCACCTCCAGGGGAGGGCCCTGAGAGTTTAAAAAACAAAGGGTTAAGACAGAGGGGTTTGTTTGATCAGTTTTTTATGAATTTAATTAGGAAGCGGATCACATGTTAAATGAGTTTAAATAGGAAATCTCCTGTGTCTGCCCAGGAAAAGGAATAAAAAGAACTTAGAAGAAAAAAGAAAGTAAGTCGCCAACCCACCCAGATTTTTAGGCATGGTGAGCACCTGGCCTGAAACCCTCACCCCCGAGGGTTAATCGTGTCAGCGTTGCCATAATGTACACAAAACTGGCTGCAGAACTCAAAATCCAATTTGTGGTATGTTGATTAACTCTGTAGCCTCTTTAATGAGCTTGACATTAAGTGCAGGACAAACGAGACTAATTAGAGCCCCCTCCGGCCTGCACAGTGCACCTGTGACCCCCCAACCCCCAATCTGTCCTTACTTGGCAGTTTCCCTGGCTCTGGCCAAGCCCAGTGTCGTCCTCCCCACCCTGGCCCCATCCCATCGGCTCCTCAGGCCCCTCCCTCCGGGCCCCTCCCTTCAGCACAGCTGAGAGTTTATTATATGATGAGCCGTGTGAATCAGGGATCCGTCAATGCCAAGAGCGCGGCTGGACTAACCTACCAAACACAGCTGCTGATGCTAAACACCCGGCCCCAGCAGCAAATGGGCCAAGAACAACGGAATATTAATGAGCCATTGTGTGTGGGGTGTGCACAGCCTGTGTATGGCTTATGTGCGCAGCGCCTCGCTGGTGTGAAAACCGATGGGTGTTGGTGTGTGTGCAGGGGCGGTGCACATGCTCCCTGTTGCCTAGAATAAGTGAGAGCTTCTCTCCAACTCTGGAAATAGCCCCTCCCCACGGATCTGAGCCATGACTGACACAAGGGCATGTGACATTTAGATATCTGAGCTCTTAGAAGGCAGCACAGACAGAGCAGGGTGTATCCTGGGTGGATTTAGCAGGGTTGGGATCGTTCAAGTCACATGAAGCCAACTGATTTGACCCTACCCTCTGGGACCTCACCCTGTCCCGTCCCAGTAGTTCTGAGCAAACCTGGTTGTGCTAAGGCATTGGTACTGCCCTGAGCAGAACGGCATCTGGAAGTGAGAGCCCAGGCAGGCTGCTTGGTGAGGATGCTACTGCCGGCAGACAGGCCAGCCCAGTCCACGGTAAGTACAGCCCTTCCCTTGTTCACAGAGCCTGCCTCCCATGCAAGGCCTGGCCTGCACACTCAGTCTCTGAGCTGTGACGAGACTCTCAAGAATGAGGAGAGAGAGGGGGGCCTACCATTCCTCCCTGAGGCACACAGAGGCTTTTATACTTTTATACCCTCTCCAACAGACACGAGCACATACCCTGTTACATGCCCAGAAAGAGACCTGCCTTCCGCAAACACAGCACAGAGCACACCCAGGCAGAGACACCCGCAGACTCAGACATGGGCGTTCCTTTACCCTGGACAGTCAGCACAGCCTCAGTTTTGTCTTAGGGACATCAAGGAATTTAAGTCATTCATTCCCCTACTAGGGGAAGACCCGGGGCTGCTGCAGGGAAGCAAATACCTCTGGTCCTCAGGGACCAACTGTCCCATCCCCCAAACCTAGAGGGTGGTGGCAGGGAGTGGCCAGGACCTGGGCACCTGGCCAAGCCTCCTTGACTCATAACCCCTCTCTCACCCTAGCGTCTGGAACTGGCTGAGCAGGGGTATTTCACGGCTCATTGTTTGAATGTCCTCACTGTCTTCCCTCAACAAGGTTAAGGCCCAAGTGCAGGCCTCCCATTATTGTGGAGAAAGTGTGACCACTTCTTCAACATGCCCTTGAAAGCCCCCAGCTGACCTCAGCAATGTGTGTGGACGGAGGGGCGGGGGCAAGAGACCCAGCAGGTCCGTTTTTCTCAACATGCATTCTGGGTCCATCTGCATCCGAATCCCCTGGGAATGCTTACTACCAATGCTGGGTTTGGACCCCATCCTGGACTCACGGAATCAAAGCTTCTGAGGATGAGACTCAAGAAGCTGCATTTTTAATGAGCGTCCTCTGTGCTGAGCATGGAAAGACTGCGAACCGCTGGGCCACAGGAGGGGATCGGGAGAAGAGCTGTCAACGTGTACCTGCATTACAGGAAGCCCCTCCGTGTTCAACCCTTGAGCAGAGAAGGGCTGGGGGCTGACTCAGCCTGGCACCTCCACTTTGGAGGTAAATCAGATGCTGGCTCCCAGAGCCCCTGATCCACCCATCACCTGGACTGGCCTACCTGTGTGTGAGCGCAGGTGGCGTTTGAGGGCCGTGTGGCTGGGAAAGGTGCGGTTGCACTCGCTGCAGATGTAGCTGCGCACGCCCGCGTGGACCTCCATGTGCTGCTGTAGCGCACTCTGCGCCTGGAACCGCTTCCCACACAGCAGACAGAAGACAGCCATGTCCGTGCCTGTGGGAGACAGGAGGGGAGGCCTCAGGAGGGTGGAATCACGAGGCCGATTCTTTGTTCACGCAGAGCACAAGCCAGCTTCGGGACTGACACCTCCAGGGCCTCATGTTCAGGGGCAAATCCAGAGGCAGCCTGGGGTAGGCAACGCCAACTGAGCATGCAGTAGGTAATCCCAGTGGAACCTGAAGTCTAGTGGGAGAAAGACATTAATCAAACACATCACAACAGCAAGTGTAAACGTGCAACTGTCCGGGCGCCATGTGACAGAAGGCAGGGTACTAAGGGCACGTATCAGAGGGAGTTCACAGAGTCTGGGGCAGGAGGTGGGGAGCCAGCGTGGGCCCTGTGAGGTATAACAGTAACAGAGATAACGTGGCCAGCTACTGTTCTAATATAACTAATACAAATCCACAACTCCAAAAGGTAGGCTCTATGATCCTCACCCTTCAGATGAGGAAACCGAGGCATGGAGACATTAAGTAACTCGTTCAAAGTTCCACGGAATTCATAAGTGGCAGAGCTAGGATTCAAACCCAGGCAGCCTGGATGTTAATCCTCTCCCGAGGTCAGCTATAGATGCTGTTCTTTTAACCAATTTTCCATTCACTGCAGCTCGAATCTGAAGGATCCATGCGTTCAACAAATATTCTTTGGTACCTTCCACAAGTAGGACTCTCCTTTTGGCCCTGGGGATATAGCCATGGAAGACCAAACAAAGTCCCTGTTCTCATCATCGAAGGGGGGATCCAGAAGACGGAAGAGTGTCTGCAAACACTCTGGGCTGGAAAGAAATGTGGCAGGTGGGGGGATCAGACAGAGGAATGGCACTGTGTGCCTGGGGAGGCTAAGAGGAAGGCAGGCAGAGGCCAGGTCATGTGGGGTCTTCAAAACCATGTCAAGAGCTGTAGGTTTCATCCTAAGCCCAATGGGCAATTGTCAAAGGATTTTAAGCTAGTGAGTGACGTGTGATTTTCATTCCATTCTGTCCAGCTGTCCCTATGCCGATCAGCAGCATAGATACCCCACAGGACCCCACAAATATAGGCTGCTCTGCTACCTGTCCCCTTCCAGCACTGCTCTGCAGCCATAGCCTTTCTGGCTGTGGCACCTCATGAGGAAGTCGCTACCCTCTCGTCTGAGTCCTCACTGGCAGCTCGCTGTTCGCCATCGAGGACTCGGTTTCCGGTTTCCCTAAATACGTCAGCCCCACCGCAGGCTCATCTGTGTGCCTCTCTGTGCTGGCATCTGGGAATGTCCCCTGCGTGAGGGACACAAGGGAAGGTGGACAGGCCTGGTGCCTGTCAACCCAGTCCGGAGCGTAGGGAGGGCCAGAGCTTTGGCTGCTGGAAGCCGGGGGGCCGCTTGGTGTGGGATCAGGGCGGAGGGCGGGGTGAAGAGAAGGGAAGGCATGACAAATCTCGCTGCCTTCCCGGCCTACTGATGGAGACGGTGAGTGAGAGGTCTGGTCCTCGCCACCCCAGTCCTGCTCACAGCCAGCTTTGCATGGACCTGAGGGAAGGCACGGCCTGCCTCTCGCTTCCTCCACTGCTCTGCCCCTCACACCCACCCCGTCCCCTCCCTGTGCAGACACTGATGGGCCCCCGGAGCCACGCCCATCCCACCTGCAGGCAGGAAGGCTGAATCCGAGGGAATACAGGCGTCAGGTGCTTCACCTGTCTTGTCATCTCATTTAAAACTTGCAACCCTACAAGGCAGGCACTCCTATGCCCCCTTACAAATGGGAAAACAGAGAGATTACATAACCTGCCTAAAGTCACACAGTTAGAGGCAGCGTTGGGATCTGCCTTGGTCTGTCTGATTTCAGAAACCACGAGGCTGGGCCCAGTTTTACCTCTGGACCAGACACCTGTCTGTGCTTCCCCTAGAAGAGGCCCAGTAGGGACAGTACAGAGAACCAATGCACCCAGCAATGGCTCAGGAAGCCCGGGCCGCGGGGAATGGATGGGAAGCTGGAGCTGGGTCACAAGGCACAGCTCTCTGAGGCCTTCCACCCCCTGCTGGGCGCCAGCAAGATCTCTGGGAGGTATCGAGTGGGTGCTCGGCTCCACTGGATGGAGGGGGACACACCAAGGGGTGTGGTCTGCCCACCTGGGCAGATGCAGCACCCCAGGGCCCCGCCCCACTGGGCCAGCATGCACAGGGGTGGAGTCCACCTGCAACACGATCTGTGCACGTCAGCCCCCGCTGCTTCAACTTGAGGCCCCCAGCACTGATCCCCTCCCTGCCCTTAACCCCCACTCCACAGAGAGCCCCGATTAGGCCAGGTGTTCAAACAGCTGCCTTAAATCAGTAAGAGGGAGCCAGCTGCCTAGGCAAGCCATGCCCTTTAAGAGCCAAGGCTTCTCCTTCCATGCGTCCTCTGAGCCCCCCAGCACGGAAGGAACCTGGGTCAGAGGGAACATGAATGGCACCCCTGCTAGGACCCTACAGCACTCTGCCTTCCTGGTCTTCCCAAGGCCCCTCAAGGCTGCCCCACTACGCTGTCCCTACTTCTCAAGATGGCCTGAACCCACCTCACGTCCATTCAGCTGACTCACTGAACCGCTACCACGTACGGCACTGAGCTAGGTGACCGGGAGCCTGCTGAGACCAAACACAGAAACTGACTCCCAGACTAGCAGGGAACGCTGACAAGTCAGCAACCATCCAGAGGACAAGTCACGGTGACTCCCAGAGGGCTCCAGAGAAGATTCTGAGTTAGGCTTTGAGAAAAGGAGTATCTGGGAAGCCCAGGACCAGAAGGTGGGGCACACGGGCCAGGCTAAGGAGACGCTGCAGGCACATTTCAGAGCAGGCAGGGACAGAGGACAGGCCCCTACCTGCTCTGGAGACAAGCTGTATAGGTGCTGGGGGTTGGATCACACACGCCAGGTAGGACAGACTGACCCCACGCTACAGGCAGTGCAGTGCCATGAAAGGACAAGGGGTTGCTATGGTCCTCATGTTGGCGTCCCCTCACCCCCAATTACTATGTTGAAATCCTAACCCCCAAGGTGATGGTGTTAGGAGCTGAGGCCCCTGGGAGTTGATTAGGTCATGAGGGTGAAGGCCTCATGAATGGGATTGGTGTCCTTATGAAAGAGACCCCAGAGAGCTAGCTAGCCCCTTCCACCACGTGAGGACACGGTGAGAAGTCAGCCATCTGCAACCTGGAAGAGGACCCACACCAGAACCCCACCATGCTGGCACCCTGATCTCACATCTCCCAGCCTCCAAAACTGTGAGAAATAAGTGTCTGTTGTTTAGAAGCCACCCAGTCCCAGTCTATGGTAATGTGTCATAGCAGCCCCAACTGACTAAGACCGGTGGTGCTAGTGTGATACAACCTGTATTTGAAGGCAGTGACTCTGGGCACGAACACAGTGGCAAGTGGCTGGGAGCAGGGAGAGGGCTGATGGCTTCTGTGCTGTCACCAGGGAAGGGTGGGGACCAGACCAGGGCAGAGACTGTGAGGACAGGGGATGGGGTGGAGAGCCCAAATCTGGGAAGGCGAGACGACAGGACCCAGGGCTTGGGCTAGAATGGGGAGAGTGTTGCACATGATATCCCAGATGGCCAGGTCTGCACCTGGCCAACAGGCTGCAAGTCACATGCTCACCACCTGCAAAGGAAATGTGACGATGCCCCTACAATGGTCTATCTCCCTTTCCTGGGACATGCCACAGGCCCAGGGGCTCTCCCTGGTCACTTATCCACCCACCAGGGCTCACAGGGAAAGACCAAGGGCTCTGAGGCTCTGCATCCACTTAATCCATTCTTCTGCTTGGACACCAACAGCTGTGATGATGGAAAAGTATTAAAAAAAAAAAGAAAGAAAGAAAAAGAGGAAAGGGCGGGGGAGAAGTGGATGAGACACAAGGAAAGCCATTGGTGCATGTAAGTTAAAAATCTAGAGACTAGATTTGAGTTATTAAACAATTTGCTGCCGTTTCTGCCTAGCTGATTGTTCGCATGTATGATGAGTCAGGGCAGATTCTATTACACTGGGAGATTAAGCAAATAAATGCTAGCTTTTGGAAACACATTAAAATGTGGGACTATGGAAATAAAATTATCTAGAAAATTGTATTAGCAATTCATTAGCTGCAGTGAGATGTGTGGCAGGGCGAGGGGGCCCAGCAGCACTGGAACACACTGCTCCCTCCAATGCCTGAGTTCTGCCTCCGCTATGGAGACACATCAGGCTGGGTACCACCGGGGAGAAAGAGGAGCTCCAACCAGATGAACAAGACCTTCAGAAATCACATGGTCAGCATGACACAAGGGAAGCAAAAGAAGCATCGGGTCCCAGCTCTGCCACTTACTTGCCTTGTGACCCTGAGCAAGTCATTAAACTTCTCTGGATCGGAGTTTATTCCTCATTTGCCATACTGCTTGCGGTTGTTGAGAACATCTCACAAAGCATGTGAAAAAGCTTTATTACTATCAAGTGATCACAGAGCCAACGCCTGCCCAAACAATGCCTTTGTCTGAATTAGAAAATCGTTTCTCTTCCTCTGGGCAGACACAGACCCTCACCTGGGCATACATTTTTGGCGAGCAAAGAGAGGGCTGCCTTTCAGCCTCCATTTCCTCCTCAGCTGGGCATCCTCGTGCAGTGAACAACCTGGATCATGAATCACGGCAGCCCTGCACTATAACAAGCCTAAGTTGTTTTATTGACTCTGGGCTGCTGCTTCCAGGAAGCTGGTCCTAGAGAGGGTATCTTGGATGACTTACACAACTTAGCACACCAAGAATACCATCGTCCTCTGAGCTCTCGCTTTTGCAGCATGTAAAATCCTTTATTGCATTCATTTTTGACATTCAGCTCTGCCTACTAGATTGTAAGCCTTCAAAGCAGATTCTATCCACCAACACATAGCATAGGGCCTGGTATACAGTAGGCACTCAACAACTGCATGTTGCATTAAAAGATAAAAAAAGGAATTGTGGGACAATCTCAAAGGGTGGGGAGGGACCTCGGGGAGTCATGGTACAGACAGAAGGCTAGGCTGGGGAAAGCACATACCAAAGTCCACAAATGAAGCCACTACTAAGAGCATCCAACAAGATTCTCCTTGGAAATTGGTGATGCCAAGTGACCCAAGCAGCTGATCTCACTGGGGCCTCTTGTGTCCATGTGATGGGCTGGACAGGACTCCTTAATTCCCCCTCCATGTCTGAGCTTTGCCTTGATGCCCAGAAGCAAAAACCCAGACCATAGAAGGACCAGTTTTACAACATGATACAGTGAAACAGTCAGAAGACCCCAGTTCTGGCCCAGGGGTGCAGCCCTTCATGGATCTGTGATTCTGGGCAAAGCAGCTGCTGTCCTTGACCTCAGTGTCTTCTTCTAGGAAACAGAATTCATAACCAACCTGCCCTTTCCAACATCAACTTCACAGTGCAGTTATGAGGTCACTGACAAATGTTTTTGAGTATGTAAATCCTAGAAATGCATTGTTGTCTACCAATCTGTAAATTTCAATGTAAATCAGATATATAAATCAGCCTTGGCCCAAGAAAATAATTTCTCAGGTCAAAGAATTAGCACCTACTCTGCTCTTCTGAAAAATGAATGAGGAGCTCAGTCTTCGTCTGGACTCCCAGGGTTTCTGCCCAAAGGGAATTTGAACTAGGAAGAGGGAATGCATGTGGCAAAGATGAACTAGGATTAGGATTCTAGGTTATGTGGGCAGGGCCCATGCAAATATTATATCTGGGGCTACATTTGCATCAATTCTATCTCTGGAGAAGGTGACCCACACCAGACCCCCAACAGCAGTACAGCCAGTTTGGGCTGCAGGGCAGGTACGACTGAAAGACTTTCAATTTAAAACAAGTTTAATTTTAGCAAAAAATGGGAGAAAGCCAGGCCAGGGTGGAACAGCAGACAGGAGGGGTGACATAGATCTAGGGTGTTTATTTCACCCAGGTGACGACGGGGTCTGAAATTATGAGACACAAAAACCCTCATGTTTACACCTGTGCCATTTCCATACCAATTAGCTCTTTAATAGAAAGGAAGGAACAGGATCAGAGGGGTACACAGCTGGAGAAGATGTTCAGGTGCTACACCTTCTTGGAGCAAGGCTCTTATTATCTCCCGCTATAAGCAGTTTCTTAATCAAAGGAGCAGAGGGATCTAAATATACTCCGGCTTTTTTTGGTAAGCAGGCTGGGACTGCTACGTGTGCACATGGACCACGATGGGCTTCTTAAGTCCACTCCCACCCAACCTCACCCAACAAAGGAAGAGCTGCCTCCTCTGCCACCCTGAACAACTTCTCCCCCACAGAAAGAAATATCAAACTTAGGAGGGTGTGAAAACCTTGATTTAAACTAGGCACATGCCCCACCCACCACCCCCACCCCCAAATCCCTCAGATATGTCTTTCTGCTCCCTCTGACATCCTAGGGGGATTGCTCTTTTCTAAGACATCATCTCCAGCCATGGGCAGCCTTTGTGACCACAAACCCAAACCATCACTTAAACTGCTGCCTTTTCCAATCCCCGGTCTTCTCCTTCCTTTCCCCCAGGTCTGAAGAAGGTAGCAGAGCTGCATCATCCACTCTGCCAAGGGGAAGGAAAGACAGAGACCAGGAGCACAGGGCTGACTCACACCCCGGGCAGGAAAGGCTCTGTCTGCATCTTAAGAGGATGGAGGAGGCTGGGGGTGGAGGGGGATGAGGAGCAGACAGAAAGGAACAAAAGCCCACCCATGATATCTGCAGTGGTCCCTCCCTTTTGTCATTTCAAGGGATCTACTGGACAAAGGGCCAAGAGCCTCCTCTTTAGTTCCCGTCTGGTTTTTCTCTTGGGCGTGAGTTGCAGGATCATTTGGGATGAGCTCCTGAACTCCCAGCCTTCCTCAGAAGTATAGCCATGTGGGCAATGAAGGCCCTGTCGGCCCAGCTTAAGGATGTGTCAGCTCCCTGACCCCTGGGAATGTCAACTGC
The DNA here is from genome assembly GCA_028533085.1 of Varecia variegata. Lineage (NCBI taxonomy): Eukaryota > Metazoa > Chordata > Mammalia > Primates > Lemuridae > Varecia > Varecia variegata. The sequence continues at coordinate 108,611,536 of CM052438.1, forward strand.
CACCCAGTGGGAGACAAGCCCCACCATCCCCTTTCCTGCCTATGACCCCTCTCCCAGTAGGGGTAGAATAGGCTGAGAAAACATCTTGGAAGGCTTGCCTCAAACTAAATTAGCTTCAAGCTGGTGCATGGGTGGTTGTCTCCTGCAGAGAGTCACTCATTGCTGAGGCACTCGGTGACATCTTCCCAAACCAAACCAATAGCCAAAACCCCCTAGCATCTATCCTTATTGTTAATTTCAGCCTCGTCAATTTTAGGTCTCCTTATCCAGCCCTTTCTACCTGTTTTTCCTTTCTTTCTTATCTTAGAATCATGGAAGACATTTATTCATCTATATAACCTTCCATTTCCACAAGGGAAAGGGGGAATATTATGGCTTCAATATCATTAGTCAAGGGAGCAGAAGTGTCCTCAATGAATAACAAAAAAAGAGGAGGAGTTTGAGCAGCAGATTCAGATTTGTTTTAAAACTTGAGCAATGGATGGGTGAGTGATTAGATTTTCAAAATACACAAACACACACGCACACACACACACATGCACACACACGCACACAACTTTCAGTCTCTGGGGAATGTGGCTGCATCCTCAGGCAGCAGCAGCTAGCAGAGCTGGCTCTGGGAAAACCATGTATTTGTTTAGCAGTGAGCTGCAGACACAAGTGCATTTCATTACTCGGCACCTCCAGCTACAGTAAACAAATTTGTCAGCTCACTAGCTCATTAAGGTGCGCCCTGGACATAGGGGATTTATTGAGACCTTCACAATAAAAGTAACATGAATGGATTTACTAATTTTGTCAATCAGTCCAACAAATGAGCCAAAGAGGGGGAGACACTGGGGGAGGGGGACAAGAAAAGGGGTGGAAAGGAAAGGAAAGAAGGTTTACCAAAAAAGGAGGAGGGAAGTTTGGTTTGCAAGAGAGAGAATAAACAGGTGAAGATGGGACCCGACCTGCGCTTTGCTGCCTGGCTACAACCACCTCATGCTCAATCCACCTCATACGCCGGGGCCGCCCAGTCAAGGGTGCGGGAGCCTCCGGCAGAAAAGGAGGGAAGGGCAAAGTAAATTGCAAGATGCCCAATCAAGTCCTGGTTAACGGGCAGTGCCTCAGCAATGGGAATGTGCTCCTCCGTTCCTCCCAACTTTGCATCAGAGGGTCAACTAATGGATCCCAGGATCAGAAACCTCATTCGGGGAAGCAGCAGCCTCCAACCACAGCAGCAGAGGCTAGCCGCTCTGCCGGCACCTCCCACCTGCGCCCGCAGCCCCTTCCTCTCGGCTTCAGTCCGGTCGCTGGACCCTTGAGGACATTCCACGATGAATTAGAACAACTACCCTAAGAACAGGGGAGAAAGGGAAAGGGAGTGTGAGTGTGAGTGTGTGTGTGTGTGTGTGTGTGTGTGTGTGTGGTGGGGAGGTTTGGGGTGGAAAGTAAATCCGGAGAGGTATGCAGCCCTCTGGTCTGTAACTTTCAAAACGACAGCAGGACTGGGGCAAAGGTCATGGGGTTCGAGGCCTTAAGCACCTCCGCCAGCTGTGGCAGTGAAGCCCAGAGCCCGCAGGACGCCTGCCCGTATAAATCAGCGGTAAGCAGCACCCGCTGGGGGTGAGGACAATGGGCCCGCACAGGGGTGGGAGGCAGGACAATGGGACCCGGCCAGTGCGCAGGCCCGGAACAAATGTGCCCTGGCACCACGGGGGGCCCCCATTTGTGAAACTAATTGGCCCACGATTGAAAAATCTGACCAACTTCAGCCGCCCTGAGAAGGGCTGCCCGCAGTAGCCTAACCTAGCCCAGCCCAGGGGTCTGATGCGGGAGCCTCTCTGGGGACTTCCCGAGTTGGCAGAGAGGAGCCTGTGAGATGGGACCATTCTGGGAGAAGAACACACTGTGGGGTGGGCAGGTGGGCATCACGCTCCCTTGAGGACCCTGTGCCCAACTTCTACCCCAAGATGCACAGAAGAACTCTCTTCCTCAGTTTCTCTGCACTGCTTGTTTGTAGGAATACAGCCCATGGGACAGACAGGCACCTGTTCACTCTCTGGGTTCCTGAAGCCAAAGGGCTCTGTGCTTTCTTCCCTTGGAGGCAGGCGGGTCGCAAATGAATGTAAAGCTGCAGTCAGTTCCTTCCTAAGTCCATCCTCCCTGGCACATGTTCCATATGAGGACTGTAAGAATCTTGGGTCCCCGGTCTCTAACTCACCTGGTCTTGGGGGATTCTGGGACATGAAGTGTGTGGAGGACGGTGTGGGAGAGGGCAGGCCAGGATCATCACCCCAGCCTCATCCCTGTGCCTTCCCCTTCCCAGGGCTTTTCACGGCAGACTCCCCGTTGAAGAGGAACGGATGAGTGGAAAGCCCTAGAGACTTCAGCCAGAAGGCCTGTCCTCAAGTCCTGGCTCAGTGACTAACTCACTGTGCACTCTTGGGTAAGTTACTAGACCTTTCTGAGCCTCCGTTTCCTCACTGGTAAAATGAAGGGAGACGTAAATGATTCTTAAAGAGTTTTCTTTCCACTCTAATACTCAGTGGTTCCAGGCCTACTGAAGAGGATGCTGGCAGACTGAACGGTCCTCTCTCCCACTGAGATGGACTTCAGGTTTTCTCTTTCGAAGTCTGACTTGACAGCCTTGTTTTACTTAAAGAGATTCTTTAGGCTCCTCTGGGAACCACATTCTAAGGCTGACAGAGGGACAGTCACAGGCAAGGCAAGGAAAGGATCTAACGCTGACTGAGGACCTGCTAGGTGCCAATCTAGGTCCAGCCTTTCTCCAGCAGCCCTGGAAGGTGGGGATTTTTAGGAAGATGGAGAAAGCAAGACTTGAGAAAACCTGCTAGGTCCTTCTTCTAAAGGCCCACCAGCTGGCTGCTTGGGCCCTCCTAGAACTGGCCAAACACGGAGAAAGGCAGTTCTTGAGTGGCTGGTCTGAGGGGACCTAAAGCCTCTCTGTGCCAGGTGAGGGGGGATAGTGGGGTGGGGATGGGAGCACACTGGCTTTCACTCTCATGCCCCCAGTGATAAAAAAGACCACTGGGCAGCCCCGCATAGAGGGCAAGTCAGAGAGCCAGACCCTCTGAAGCCAGTGGTCTCATTTCCTTAGCATGGTGCCCAACACACAGTAGGCACTTAAATTCTGGGCAGCGTGTCCAGAGATTAACAGAGGGTGTGGAGCTTTCACCTGAAGATGAGACCCGGTTTCCTTATTTGTACAACAAATTGTCTCCAGGTCCCTTTCATCTCTTGTATTCTTCAAGTGTATACGCTACCTTTTCTACAGAGAGCCACTCTCTCCAGTTCCAGGCATTCCCCGAGTCACCTGAGGCCCCCTGGGGAGAAACTAGGGCCGAGGAGTGGGCTCTTTGGAGAAAAAAACAAGAAAGCCTCAACTGGGCTCGTATGTAAAATTTCCAGTAGACACCAGTGTATTCCCGAGATGGGGAAGTAGAGGCCCAGACAGAAGAGGGGACAGAGAGGAGAGACCGAGGCAAGACAAAGGCCCAGAGAGAAAGAATGGAGTGGGCAGGGGAGCAGGGGTTGGGTGAGACAGAAATTCAAAATAAAATGAAATACGGATTGTTTCAGAGCCATTTAAATGTCTCACAAACACTGGGCAATGAAAAGAAAAACTACCCCGTATAAATAAACAAAACAACAAAAAAAGAGAGGATGTATTCATTTTACTGACATTTTAATGGCTTCTCTCCTTTCCCCCCCAGAAGATGATTACAAATTAAGCAGCATTTAAATGCTTTTTACTGTCAACAATTAAAAGGAGGGCTGTGGGCCTGAGAGCGTGGCGGCCATTCATTCCCACGGTAACCGGCTATCGGGCATCGCGAGGCCTTCCCTACTGTACCACACACAATGGCCAGAGGGGAAAGTGCGGATCCTGTTAATTTTGCAGGACATTCAAAAGCAAATTAAAATATAAAAAGCTCCTGGCACAGAGATAGACACTAACAGCAAGAGTGGGGCAGGTCGAGCTCATGGAGGTAAAGTCTTAGCAACAGCAGAGTTTAAGTGCAGTCTGATTACACCTCTTTCAGGGCTCCTTGCATTGGTTTCATGCACTTATTGTGTGTGCATGCGTGTGTGTGTGTGTGTGTGTGTGTGCATGTGCACATGCGTGTGCATGCATAGAGCAGGAAGGACCAAGGGCAGAGGCTGCTTCACTCTCCTAGGGACAGAGGAATAAGCAATTCAGTGAGCCCAAGAGCTCTAACCCAGACCCCAGAACCAGCCAGGGCGTGGGGAGAGGATACGCCAGCTGCCCTAACCTGGGCTTCAACCGGAGGGCTGAACCCCTAACCTTCACCTCCCCAGTATCTGCACTGCGGCCTTCTCCGCTGGACCACAGGTAGAAACCAGATGATCCTGATTTCACTCTGTTCAAAGGAAAAGATCTCATGCCAGGTGGACCAAAAGAACACATTTAATTCTTCAAAAATTCATTTTTTTCCCCACTGTTCAAACTATCGTTACCAATTCATGCCCAATGCCTTGCCTACCCCAGCCCAATACCACCCATAGACACATCTTTCTGAAAGGCTAAAACATCATCTGTGTTGGGTCCCAGTACATTCTGTTGCTAGAATTCTCTTTTAGCCAACTCAGTCTGGTGTCTAGGAATCCATATCCTCCCAGGTACCTTTTAAAATAAGGGAATAATGAAAACTCAACCCCAGAATAAAGGGGAGGAAAAGAAAAAGGTTAAAAAAGGAAAGAAGTAGGAGGTGGGGGAGCATGGGCTGTGGCTACCAATTTCCTTTCCAGTGCTCCAGAGCGGGAGCCGGGGAGCGTGGAAGTGAGCTGGCTACCAGGTGGAGGGCGAGAGGCTGGGTTTAGAAGCAGCCGGGTACATTTCTGTACCGTAAAGTTTAATATGCAGGAGGGATGACAGAGAAATAAAAGAGACACGTCCCCTTTAAAAGGAAATATAATTTACAGTGTGCAGCCAGGCGGCCCATAGTTTCAATCTCGTTTACTATAGAGAAAACTCTGCTAGCTGTTCTCTATCCCACAAATCCGATTTAATCAGACAAGCCAGCCAGCGTGGCTTGGAGTAAAAACGGATAATTAGTAAACAGAGAGCTACTCCAGTGCTTCATTGGCATTCGAGTTGGGCTACTGTGTCGCATTTAAAATGCAGTCTGATGAAGTTTACAAAATCAAACCATTTGTTACTCCTATTGAAGAGGCTTCAGGCCACTTGCAATTAAATTGGAATTAGTGCTCAGAATGAGACACAGCAAATTCATACTAAAAAGGGATCTGACTTTGAGACATTTGACTTCACTTCAACAGTTTTCTGTGTGTGTGTGTGGGTGTGGGTGTTACTGAAAGACTCCTCACTCACCCCGACTCTGCAGGGCTCCCCGACTCAGTGAGCCTGCCCCCCAACAACGTGCTCCTCTCTGGGCTGGCTGCAGGGGTGGGGGCACTGGGGGAGGGGAGGGACAGCTGACACCAGGGCGCCTGCCGGGCCCTGTGTTCACACCAGGAAGATACTGTACTAGGGAAAATGTGTCCACAAAGGACCATATGGCTCCTTTCTGCATTGAGCCCTGGACAAGGGGTTGGGAGGGGGCGGGGGAAGCTGCCAGAAGGCACACTTCTAGGGGGCACTGGCCCCACCCACCTCAGACAGCAGGCTGGCTGCCCGGGAGAGGGGGGCACCTTTCCCGTTGGCTGGGCTCGTGATGCCCTGTGCTCATCAGCACACCCCCAGCCCCACCCACTGCCCCTCCAGGTAAAAAAGGGGGCAAACTCTTGTCCAGGCAGGGCTTCTTAAACTGGAGCCCACGGAACCCCCAAGCTGTCCAGGGATGGAATACAGGAGGTCGGTGAACTTGGAGGGGAAAAAATGACATCTTTATTTTCACCAACCTCCAACTGAAATCCAGCAGCTCCTTCGACTGGGAATATAAGCAACAAACCAGTCGTATCAGCGATACTTGTAACTACTTGGTCACTGACAGATATTGCAGAAATTTTCACACTGCATTGGAAATGTTGCAGTTATCTCAAAATATCACTTATGCAAACCACTCCTGCAAAAATATGGTGGTTATTCAATCACAGCTTGCTCTTGTCAGTTAATGAGATAACAAAGAATCGCACATATTGCTATATGGCTTTTTAAAAAATATTTTGATATATGTATTTCAAGTTTCCATCCTAATCCTAAGTATTTTACTTTACGCATTTATAGACATTACTCTGAGAAAGGACTCAGAGGCTTCACCAGACTTGCCCAAGGAGTCCACGGCACAGAAAGGCTAAGCATCCCTTGTCTAGGGGCCGGGGGGAAGGGAAGTGGGGAGTTAGTGTTTAATGGGTGCAGAGTTTCAGTTTTACAGGATGATAAAAGAGTTCTAGGGAATGGAGCATGGTGACAGTTGTGCAACAGTGTGCATGTATTCAATGCCACTGAACTGGACTCTTAAAAATGGCCAATTTTATGTTATATATATTTTACCAAAATTAAAAAATAGAAAATGAATCCCTGGTCTGAAGCTAACTGTTCACTTCTAACCCTTCTGCTGCCTGGAAGTATCTAGACCAAAACCCAGTCTTGTTCCTTCTAACTTTTTCATCTGCAAGAGGAAGGAACTGCATTCTCGGCCTCCCAGGAAGCGGGGAGCGTGGGTCCCGCAGGACGGCCAGGCTCAGTCCTCTGCTCTGACACCCAGGAGACTCAGTGAGCCTGTTTGAGGTTTGCTGCCGCCCTCTGCCCACCAGAATGAAAGCTGCTTGAGAGCAGCACCCTCCCTTCTCCTGTACACCGCAGCATCTCTCGGCCCCGACAGGTGTTCAGTGAATATTTACTGGATGGAGAGAAGGACAAACAGGTGGATGAAGGACCAAACAAATGAATTTGATCTCTCTGGACTTCAACTCATCTGTGAAATAAAGGGGGTCACTTTGTGATCCTACAGTCCTAAGGGGCTCCATCTACTCAACAGCCTCCCCCATCTACTGGGCACACGGTCCCCGCAGCATGTGGAGCCTAGGAGGTAGACAGTGGGTGTGTGCACACAGGTGGGGGACACCTGATGTGGAACCCTGGGGGTGACAGGCCACTGCCCTCGCAGGCCCCAGGACTTTCCTGTGGATGTCAGGGGTGGTCCTGCCCCAGCCACTGAACATGAGTCCTCCCTATTGCTGTCCTTGGAGGAGTCCAGTGGGTTCCACCAGGCCCCCTCCCCATCCACACTGAGAGGAGATAGGCTGGTGGTGATAATGGTGGGCCAGAGGACAGTAAATTATAGGCCTACTGAGGAGGCAAGCCGGGAGAGGGACCAGAGAGGCCTGAGGGCTTTTATGTGGCATGTGACAGCTTTTTTTTTATTTTTTTAATTTTTAAAATTTTCTTTGTTGTGAGACAGGGTCTCTCTTGCTCTGTTGCCCAGGCTAGAGTGCAGTGGCATGATCATAGCTCACTGCAACCTCGAACCCCTGGCCTCAAGCGATCCTCCAGCCTCAGCCTCCCAACGTGCTGGGATTACAGGTGTGAGCTACCACACCCGGCGGCAATGGTTTTTACAGCCTGGAAAGAGAAGACTGTCCTTTTTGCTATTCTATTCAAAGAGGGTGGGAGAGAAATCTGATTATGACCAAGAAAAAATAAAACAAGAAACCACACTGTTCACCAGCCCTTCCCATCATCTCCAAATCTGGAACTACCCTCCTCCCCAGCAGGTTGCCCTCCTGAGTCACTAAATCTGTTCCACGGAAAGGAGACAGAGTGTCTGGCGGGCACCTGCCTGGGCCTTGAGCCACATTAGGTGGTGCGCATGCTCATCGGACAAGCAGTGGGCAACGTGGTCCTCCCCACCAACACCCGCGCACGCTCAGACACCCACCCCCAACATTCTGAAGGAAGGTCTGGAAAGAAACCCCAGCCTCAGATGCTGACACTAAAAAGGAAATGCAAAGTTAAATGTCACTTAGTGGTTTAGGGTTCTTCTTTCCTCCTGTGGGTTTTGTTTCCTCAGTACCTCCCCTTTCAGTGCCTTCTCTGCAGTTTCCAGGCTATTCCCTGACAGGACTGGAGCCTGGGGTTGGCCCCAGAGCAGATGGAGACCCTAAAGCTGGTGCTCTCATGCCAACAGTCAGGCTGCCCAGCACCCTGGCCACCAACTGTCATTGGGAGAGACACCTTTCTTTGTTCCTCCCATCCAAGACCAGCATGGCTTGATTGCCAAATCTTCCTGTTCCTCCCTTCTTCCTTCCAAAGATCTTCATTTCCCTCTATTTCCCCTGGTAGACAGCGTGGAGACCTGCTTTAACACCCCTCACTCAGTTACTCGCTCATTCACACACCCTGCATTTCTTGGGTTCCAATTCTGTGCAGGCATCAAATCCTGGGAGTAAAATGCTAAGAAAACATTCCTTACCCCCAAGCAGTTTGCAGTCTGAGAGGTGCAGAGCAAAGAGCCTGGCTTTCAAGCAAGACCAAACCTGAGTTCAAATTCTGGCTCTACCATTTATTTGCTAGCTACACAATCAAATACAAATTACCTACTATTTCTGGGTCACAGTTTCCTCATCTGGATTACAGTTGTAATACCCACCATGCAAGGTTGCTGGGAGGATCAGAGATAATACATGAAAAGTGTCTATCACAGTGACACATGGTAGGGGGTCGAGAACTGGATTGAGAATGGTTTAGAACACGACCCAGTGGGCTGGGTGAGGGGTGTGGGGTGCAGGTATGTAAGTCAGTGGACTGTGGTGTTTTAACTCAGGTACTGATATGGTTTGAATGTGTCCCTAAAGTTCATGTGTTAGAAATTTGATCCCCAATGCAGTGGTGCTGGGCATAGTGAGAGGTGTTTGGGTCATGGGGCCTCTGCCCTCACGAGCGGATTAATGCCATTCTCCCGGAAGTGGGTTCCTTATAAAAGGACAAGTTTTGCCGCCTCTGGCATATTATCTATCTATCTTTCTCTCTCTCTCTCTCCCTCTTGCCTTCTACCATGAGATGATGCAACAAGAAGGCCCTCACCAGATGCTGGCACCTTCATCCTGGGATTTCCCAGCCTCCAGAACTGCGAGGAAATAAATTTCTGTTCTTTATACATTATCCACTCTCAGGTATTCTGTTACAGCAGCACAAATGGACTAGGACGGGTACCATGAACTGTATGTACTTAGGCCACCTCCAGGAGGTGCTTATAGAGAACACTCCATGCCTTTTGTCACCAGAAGAGCTGTATTTCATCACCAGAAGAGCTATACCTCTAAAGTGTTAAATGCAAACCTCCTTCTCACCCTTCAAGTTCTCCCATGCAATTACTCCCACCAGGACTGTTCTTTGATCTTCTAACATCTCCCTAGCTTACCTTTCCTTCCCTTGGGCCCCTGGTCCAACTACCCACTGACCCCCTGGCCAACATCTGAACCCCCTTGTCCGTTGCCCTTCCATTGCACCCAGCCTGCCACACCCTGACCTTGGATCAGACTGACTGATCCTCTCCCCACTCCCAGAGCTCCCTACACATACTGCCTCTGCCTCCCACGTGCTCACTGACTCCTCTGCCCACTGTAATCTCATTCCTGCTTCCCCCATTCCACTAAGACCAAAGCTGTTCTCCTTTGATAAACAGTGACTCCCGTGTCACTAAATCCAACAGACATTTTCTAGTCTTCCTCTTAGGCAGCTTCTCAGCAGCATTTAAAACTGACTACTTTTTCCATTTTGAAACTTCTTCCTTTAGCTTCCATGACACTACACTCTCCTGGTCTCCCTCCTGTTTCTTCCAGGGACTCCTTCTCACTCTCCATCATGGCTCAGGATTGTTCTAGAGGGGCAGAATATGTTGGGGTTCCTGTGGATTCTATTCCGAGCTCTCCTGTCATTCAATACACTCCTGTTACATAAACTCACCCATTTTCAGGGCTTCAACGATCATCTATATGTTGACTCCAAAATGCACGTGTCCGGTGAGTCTCTCTCTTCTGAGTTCCAGACACACCTGTATGCCCAAATGGCTCCTGGGTACCCCTGCCCCCCAACCTTTGGATGTCACTGTGCCTTGCTATGGAACATCAACCTGTTCATTATCTCTACCATGACAGCAAAAGAGCTGTATCTCCTCTGTTCCCCATTTCAGTAAAGAACTCCACCATCACCCAATTACCCAAGGAAGAAAAGGGGGCATCGTCCTGCATTCCTCTCTCTCTCACCTCTAATAACAGGTCGATTATACAATTTGTTTAGTTCTCTAGTATCTTTTTGTCCATTTTTTTAATCCACCCCCACTACAATGACACTGTTTCAAACTACCGTCATTTCTTGCCCAGTGGTTGGCAATATCATCCTAACTCGTCTCCCTGCCTTTAGTTTAACCCCTCAAACCAGTCACAGCCGTGCAAAGTAACTTTTCTACTAATCTGACGTCACTCCCCTGAGTAAGAGACCCTGTAATGGCTCCCTATTGTCCCCAAAGGCAAAATGACTTAAAATGGTTTTCAGGGGCCTTTCACCATTCAATGCCCATTTACCGCTCCAACCTCAGGACTCAGCTCTCCTCCCCACTCCCACCCCCAGGTCCATGAACTTGTCTGGACATTGGCCCATGCCGACTGTCAGCCTGGCACTCTTCCCTTTCTCCCCATTACCCCCACCTGGACTTGACTTCTTATCCTTCAGATGACAGCTTAGATGACACCACCTCCAGGAGGCCTCCCCAACTCTGTCCAAGTGGAAGGTCCCTCATGTGTGCTCTTATAACATCCTAGGCCCCCAAGACAACAACATTTATCCTCTATATGACTTGTTGACTTTCTTATCTGTCTTCCCAGGAAGCATGAGACCCATGAGGACAGGGACTCTGTTTCTCTGTTGTGCTCACCACTGTATTCCCAGAGTCTGATATACTACTGGGTACATTATGGGTGTTCAGTAAATATTTACTGAATGGGCTAATATACAAATGAATATATTAAAAAATTAATCAATTAGTAACTGTGTGGGCTTAAGCCAGAGTCTCTGGAAAGTTATAATTTCTAGAGCCCAAGTCATTAATATTTGACTCTTACCAATCTCAAGTAAACACACCTTCTTACCCTCCCCAGCCACCTACGCCCCAGCCCAGATTCCCTGTGCGTTGCAGGCATCCGAGCCCCTGTGTTCTGTGTCTGTTGGGCATGCACTCACATTTATAGGCACCAAAGGTAGCACATAGGCTTTCATGGGCTTGGTTTCTCCTCCCAGCCAGAATCCTCTACACCCAGGCAATGGGCTCCCCCAAAATCGCACTCTCAGTAGGTTCTCACCCCTCCTCAGACGGTGGTATGTATGATACACTGTTCTGAGATTCGATCTGCATAGCAGATGGGAATCCCTTAAAATAGGGCTGCTAATGGAAATGCCAAAAGTCATGTCACTACATATACAGAAATTGTGACCTCCGACACCATTCTGCTAGGAAAATAAAGATTGATTTGTTTTTTTAAAGAGTTGAACAGGCTTTTGTCAGATTTGAGTTGCTTTCCACCCTGGCCAAAGACCCCGGATTCTTGTAGATCTAGAGATGACCTGTCAGCAGTAAACACAGAGCCAGGTGTCCCTGAAAGCAAATGTGACAATGCAGGCAGCCCCCCGGGCAAAGGATCCCCAGTGCTGGCCATATCCATTCAGCTTCCCTCCTCTGCCCAGACTCTTGGCTCACTCCAACTTCCTGATCCCTCCACCTCGCAAGTTCAAAGAACAGTTAAAAATGAGAAGAATAAGCAATGCTTATGCAATCATCTTATGCCTCTTTCCTAACTTTTCTTGAGGGGTGGGGGTTGGAGACTTTCAGGCTAGTACAAGAGGCCTGAGAATTAGACAACACGGACGGCACTTTCTATTCATCCAGGTTAGCGTAACTGCAGGTTTGGAGTATTTGGGCAAAGGTCACTGAAAGGAGCGGATTAGAAGAACCTTCAAAATGTTCCCGTATGAGCCCCAATAGAAGTTCTGTGAGGTTTTCAAAGCCTCTGGGAAAGGCAAGAATGAAAGACCCCGTCATTCCAAAGACACTTACGTCAAGAATGGCTCCACACTACCCCTCACCAGGACTCACTGGCTTCACTGGTATTTTCTCTGCAGGCAACAGCAGGGTCAACCCTAGATGGAGACCACGTGGTCACAGCTATTCTTCACAACATGGGTCTCCTTGGAGCACGTACCCGTCCTTTATTCCCCCGGCTCCTCCATTCTCCAAATGCTCCCAGGACATACATTCCACCCCCCCCCCTTCTCCGTTCCTTCCTCCCCTGTGTCATTCTCAAGAAACGGCCCTGAGGACAGTTCAAGATCTCAAATTTGAGTGGGAGAGAAACAGCCCCCAAATCACCCAACTCTGGCACGGTGGCAGCCCGAGTCTTGAGTCTCCCGACACACCTCACAGGTGGTGGAAAACCAGGTGCCGAAAGAGAGAATCCCCACAATGTTTTCTAACTCAACTGCATCTAGGCCTGAGGTGTCTTCACCTACCTCCACTGCCATTTGCTTAACATGCACTTAATTTTAAATTGTAAGACATGGCAACTGAGGCAATCTCTGAACGGGCAGGATCTGGCTTGATCCTCCAATGGGTACGGCCCCGCCATGTGACGTAGGCTGGGCTGGATGAGCAGTCGCACGCAGACCGCACAGGAAGGCTGCCTCGGGATGCAGGGACGGAGCCTTCATATTAATTAACATCTTCATAGGAAGAAAAGTCTCTCCAGGGAGTACCTGTTTGATTATTCCCATTCACTCAGTGATACCACTGCCTGGCTGCTCCCTACCATCACTCCTGAGGAGCCCAGACGGATTCTGTAAAGGAAAAGGACACGGTACGGCCTCTTAGTGGACGCGGCGGGGTCAGAGGGGAGAGGACAGGCTGTTCTGTGGCACGTCGGCCTCTGTGCCAGAAGAACTGCCACAAAGTGTGTGATGCTCACGTATATTCCACGTCCTGTGTATGCCGGCAAATCTCCAACCAGGGAAACCGGGAAAGACATCCCCCTGGAAATTGTTACGACACACAGTCCTGCTTCAAAGCTCGATGACCTGTGGAGTGTCCCGAGTATAAAGGACCTGCACAACCCTAAACTTGATGCCCTGGCGAGTGTCCCTGCCCCAGCTCATTCAGTCCTCATAACCGACCCCAGATGGGAGCCACATGAGGATATTTACTTATGTACAAATTACTCAATCAATCCATTAATTGGGGGTGGATGTTACCACAAGGCAATAGAGAAAAGTAAGAATGTTGCTAGAACTTTCCTTTGCTAGAACTTTCCTCCGCTCACATCTATTAGGCACCTCCTATGAACCAGCCCCTATGCTAGGTGGGGTCTGGGGACACGCTGATGACGCAGACCGACGCAGGCCCTGCTCTTGGAGGGCTTCGGTCTATGGAAGGAGATGAGGTTCAACGATGACTACAGCACTTACAAACTCTCAGAGTTGGAACCTAAAGCTGAGACAGGATCGGGCTCCAGGGCAAAAACCTCCCTATGCCCGTGCCGCTCTGCATACACACCCATCTACCCTCCTGTGAGACTGGGAGGCCAGAACACGACACATTTACACACACTCACATGCGTGCATGTGCACACACTGTCCCCGTCCCAACACCCACCGTGGCGGGCTGAATGGCTGCTATTCAGGGCCAGGGCCTGGGCTGTGTCATTGTAGAACAGCAGGCAAGCAGTTGCTCTGACTTCCTTGTCCTGGAAGCCCGCTTCTGCCTGAGCTGATTTATTCCGAGGACCATCTGGGCCAGAGAACAATGTGCTCTCCTATCTGAATGACCGGCCGTATTAGTCATACCCTCTTAACTCGACCCCTCCGTCCCCTAATCTTCACACTATCCTTCATTCCCTTTGACGGAGGCCAAGGACCCGGCTCTCTTTCTCACCTCTCCCTAGGCCGGAGAAGTTCCTCCAGGACAAAGAGCTCTGGCCTCATGCCTGTGGGTCCAGCAGTCAAACCAGGACAGGCGATGTGAAAGGGACCCGCCGCGTCCCCCCTCGCTCTCCCGGCCCCACGGCCTTGTCTGGACATGGGGGTGAGCTCACCCTGACAGTCTCACCCCAGGCTCTCCAGGGCTTCCAGGCCCCAGGCTCAAGGCACTTTGGGGCCGAAAAGCTCTCCTGGAACTAGCCCACACCACCCCGACAGCCATGCGCTGCCAGCACTTCCGCGGGCGGCTTGTACGATGCCGTCACGTTCTTCCTCACGGTTGCCTTAAATTGTCCTCTGACTGTTTAACAGGGAGCATATCTGCTTTTTTTTTTTTCCTTTTAAAGCCATAGTTCCCCCAGAGCAGGGAAGAAAAACGATCTAGTTTTATCTCCCTCACAGCCCAGGACATAGCCAGCCCCAAAGTCACAACTCGATTTTGTAGTAAGAATGAATGACCCCAACACAGAAACCCTAAATCTTCTCACTGGAATAAAGAGCCTAAGATGCTGCTCCACCCCACCCCCCAGCACTGTCCCCAAAGGCCCGGCATCTCTGCGACGGGAACAAGCCGGCCACCTGCTCAGACCCCGCACATACACAGCACAGACCCCTGACAGCATCACACACCTGCGCAGAAAATTCCTTTTTGGAATTTAACATGGATGCTACAAGTTGCTGCTTACGCTGATGCTTGTGAACTGCAGTGTTCTGTTTTGTTTGTTTGTTTTTTGGTTTGTTTGGGGGTTTTTGTTTTTGTGTTTAACTAAAAAGGGTGATGAAAAAGGGAATTCTGACCCATGGGGATGTGCTGGTGGAAAATGCTTCCTTTCCCACCCTGCTGCGGGAACACAATGCACACGCACATGCACATGTATGCACATGTATGCACACGTGCAGGCACTCACACGCATGCGCACCCACACACCCACACGCACGGCTCTCACTTTATGTCTTGCCTCGTGCCAAGACAGAATTGATGGTGATGAGCGAAGAAGACAGGAAAAAATTCAAGTGGACGATTAGCTGCGTAGGGTTTATGGCAACAGGCAACAAACTCACTCATTGCATGTTTTGCAGAATATAAAAGCGCTGAAACATTTTAATTTTAAATTCTTATCATTGAATTTACTGCTTTTCTCTCGCAATGATTTGTGTTGCTTTTTAATTTTTACAGTCTCTACAGAAGCCAGATGCTACTGCCTAAGGACAAAATAATAAAAACCTACTGCAGTCATGAGTTACAGAACAAAAAAGAAACAAGCAGTTGACAGAAGTTAATATCTCAATTTAACAGTGCTGCTTTGCTAATGATCCTTTGATATGTGTTTATTTAGAAAGGTCTGATCTTGACCTTGAAGGCAAACTCAACCACAAAGTCTTTATGAGAAAAGAAAAAGACTTTATTTATAGATTGGCTTTACGTCAATCACTTCGGCAGCTGGTCCCAAAGTGCCAAGCCACCGGAGGGGAGGCATAGAGGGAGAGCGGCACACACGTCCCAAGTGGAGTGTTCATTTCGGGGTCGGCGTGGGAGAGGTGAAGTGGAAGAGGGGTTTCAGGGCACATAAGGCCCAAATGGAGCAGGGCCCAGGGGCCCAGTTCTCTGCTTCCTTTGGAAGGAATCAGGGTGCTTGGATTCCCTCGACAATGAGACAGAGCCAAGCATCAATAAACCTCAGGAAAGAGACACACATGCAAAGGGACGGTATATGGGGCAACAGGACCAACAAGAAGGGTTCACCTGGGCTTTCAGGAAGGTCTGTTTTAGCAGGACAGGTCCTTCTCTAAGAACTTTCTAAGAACAACCTGGAAGACTGACCATTCAACCCCCGCTGGAAGCAGGAGGGTAGACCTGTAATCCCTAAGGCCTCACCGGATCTGACATTGTTCTTCAGCCCGTCAACCTCTTCTCTCCTACCCCAGGGCCAGAGCCCTGTTCCAGGGAGAGCCCTGGGATTTGAGAATGCCAGGAGCTGGGCGGGGAGGGGGCTCCTCACCCTGGAAAGCCCCATCTGTCTGCAGGAATCCCTGCACCAGGCCATGTCTGAGGCTCCTCTGGGGAGAAGCCCTCTGCACCTGAGCTCCCAGGTTTCCTGCCTTCCTCTCCCCTAAGGAGCTGGCTGGAGGAGGCCCTTCTCCGCTGAGTGGTGCCTTTGCCCCCACTCTCCACCCTGCTACGTTCTGCCCTTGACCCAGAAGGCTTCGTGCCCCACCATCTGCCCCAAGTGGACTCTACTCTCATGGTCTCAGTGACCACCATGAAGCCAGTAACTCGGAGGCCTCCAGCCTGGACTTCTCTTCTGAGCGCAAAATCCATAGATCCAACTGCCCCCTGGGTGTTCTGCAGGCATCTTATATTCAACGTGTCCAGGCCTGAGACCTGCATGTTCGCCTCTCAAACCTGCTCCTCTTCTTGGATCTCCATCTCAGTTGCTAGCACTAACACCCTCCTGGTCACCCAAGCTAGGTGCCCAGGCATCACCTGGAAGGCCTCTGTGTCCCCTCACCTGCACATCCCAATACAGCTAATTCTCTGTCATCTAAGTACTCCCCTTTGTGCCCCTTCCTGCTCGTTCCAGACAGGCACCGGCCTGGCCCAAGCCACCAGCATCCCTCACCAGGATTGCCACAAAAGGCTCCTAAACACAGCTCGCCTCCCTCTGATCTGCCCTGCACACCACCACCAGGTGTGGCCTCGCGGAAATTTATCTGATCTCGTAACTTCCTTCTTAAAGGCTTCCGGGAAATCCATGTCACCTGTGGATAAAATCGAGGCTCCTAAATATGGCCTAACAAGATGTCTGTGGCCTGGGCCTGCCTGCACCTCCCACCCCCTCTGCCACAGTCTTTCTCAGACAGGACACTTAAGCTACGGCACCACCGTTCCCAAATACACAGTTTCGTTTCTTCTGTCTCTCTCCCTTCATCCTGGCTCATTTCTACTTCTGTTTGAGAATCTGATGGTGTCTTCTCTAGAAAGCCTTATCTGTCCCCTGGGTGCCCACCATGCACCCTTCCTCTGGGGTCCAACAGTATCCCATGTACAAATGTCTCCATCCCTGCACTCGGCATTCTGCATCGTAATTACCCGTTTATGTGTCTGTCTTCCCTACAACTCTTGAGTCCCCTGCATCAGGAGACTGGGTTTAGTCATCTTTCTAAATCTAGCATTTAAGCACATAGTAGATTATGCAAGAAATGTTGAATCGATGAGTGGCAAGCTATCTTGGTTCCTCTGAAAATAATAGGGTGAGGGGGGTCACTGAGTGACATGCCAACTCCGTGAGAATCTGGCAGGGGAGGCTTCTCCTTTCCCTCCATCTCCAGCCTTCCGAAAGCCGAGAGAAATGTGTGTGTGTATGCTGTGGCTGCCTTCAGTGTAGATGTTTTTAGGCTGATATCACTAAGTCTTGCTAGTCTGAGCCCCAAAGCAGCTGGGTGGCCGTTCCCCTGCAAAAGGTCATCAGGCTCCAAATGCCGGGCTAGAGCAGTAGTCCTTCTTTCTGTCCCTGTCACACAGCCTACTTCTGACCAAAGATAAGAGCCAAGTCACCGTCCCTGTTGACTCTGACAGCAATTCATAGCCTGGTGACGGTGGGACAAGGGAGAAGAAGGCCCACCAGCCAGTCTGAGCACAAGGCCAGGCAAGACTAGGATCACGGGAGACAAATGTCCCAGTCCACCCCCCACACCCCTTGGCTCTGCTAGGAAGTAATCAGCACCCAGATCGGGGACGTTTGTGCGTTTGTCCCTGCCCACCCGATACACCAAAGCTGCAGACTTTACAGGTGCCATGTGCCAGGGAGGGGGAGCAAGGGAAGAGAGGGTGGGAGAGTCTCTGTCTGTCTCCTCACAGCCTGGCAGCCCATGGAAAGGTTCCCCGGGCTGGAGGGCCTGTTCTCACTCAAGATAAGAGGGAAGAAGTGGTAACAATGGAAACCACAACCTTATCTCGGCCTCCTTCATCAGGGCTCCCCCATCCCAGCCCGGGCTGCTCTGTTCTCGGGCTTCCCTTACCAAAAGCCCTTCCATTTCTGGGCAGGCACCACGGGCAGCACACGGGCTATTGACTCCAGCCCCCTGCCTCTGACTATTCCAGATGGGAGCCGCCAACCTTTCTTAAGAAGTAGTCACAGATAATGCTTGAATCTTATAGCCAACATCTACTACTTTTAAGATTTGTAATCACAAAATAATTCAAATTAAACTTTCAAAGTACAAAAAAATGAGGAAAAAACCTGTAAAAAGATAAGGGCATGTGTATGTGCTCACTTACGATAGAAGCAGCTCTAGAGATGGACACTCATCAGTCTCTCCTAGGGACATCTTTTCAACTCTGGAAGTTCTCACCAATGTCTAACCTAAGTTGATGCTGTTGCTTCTACTTCTTTTCTTCCTTTTTTTTTTTTTTTCAAAGCTCTCTGCCTCTCATTATAGGGTGAAGATAGGTGGACTCTTTCTCTTAGTTTCTATTCTCTTCCTTAGCACACCAGGCAGTCTCTAGGTAGAATCAATACCCTCTACCAGAGAGACACTATATCTTTCCCCTGCCTTTCTTGGTAAGAGCCAATTCTGAGGGCAGGGTGCAGTGGCTCATGCCTGTAATCCTAGCACTTTGGGAGGCCAAGGCAGGAGGATAACTTAAGGTCAGGATTTCAAGACCAGCCTGAGCAACACAGCGAGATCCCATCTCTACAAAAAATGTAAAATTTAGCTGGGTGTGGTGGTGCAGGCCTATAATCTCAGCTACTCAAAAGGCTAGACAGGAGGATCCCTTGAGCCCTGGAGTTGGAGGATGCTGTGAGCTATGATGATGCCACTACATTACAGCCTGGGCAACAGAGCAAGTCACTCTGTCTCTTAAAAAAAAAAAAAAGAGCCAATTTTGGGATGCAAGCTCTTGGTCATCTGGACCGGCAGGCCAGGTGACTCTTCTCAGTCCCCCAGAGTGGGGAGCCTAAGCCTCATCCTCAACCAGAGTACTCAGTAGAGAAGGGAACAAGAGAACCCCAGGCCCTTCAAGAGAAGCAAGTGACTTCTAAACAAGTTATTTTACTGCAGGCAGCCAGCGTAGGTCCAGACTGAGTTATGCGTCCTTTGTGTTGAACAACTACTAGTTATCAGGTAAGTCATAAAGCAACATTCATAAAATTAGATTCACCACTTGTTTTTATAGCACTCATTAAGGGACATAAAAGACAATTCTTTTCAGCATTTTGGTGCTGAATTATAAATTCAATTAACTGGACACAGTTACCCTCATAGACCCAGAAATCCTTATACCAAAGATGCAACTCCCAAGTACGAGCAGAAAAGAAGAGGACAAGCCCTTCCCCCGAGATCCAGGCCCCCACGCCAACCGGGGAGTCTCTGCAATTCCCGCTCACGCCTGCTGCTCCCCTGCACTCTGCCTTTTTCTCTGCTTTGGGAAAGGAAAAGAATTTTGAAGTTAGGGGACCAAAACACCCCTGCAGGCTTCGAATCCTTCAGCAAGATATAGAACCTCTCTTCAGCTTCAGTTTACTCTGGGGGCAGTAATAGCCACAGGGCTGTTGTAAGAGTTAAATACGACATAAATAATATATCTAGCCGAGCACCTGGTAAGCACACAAGGTAGATGGTTATTAATAACACTTTCATAAAACTTAAATTCAGTCTAAGTCCCACCTCCCCCACTAAATCTTTCTTAGTGGTTTAATAGCACTTATCGGACATCTAATGTGTACCAGGCCCCGAGTTAGGTCCTGGGGTGGTGAGATGAATACACCACTGTCCCCTTACTAAGGGGGTCCAGGGATGAGACTACATTCTGTGTCCTTGTTCACACACTCCTCCTCTAAATTCCTCTCCATGCACCGCCCAGGCTGGCATCTGATTATACAGTGACCTTTTGGTGGTCTCTCGCTGATTTATATATGTCTATATACAGTGTCTGCCCTGCAAATTTATGTTAGAATTGTGGGAAAAGACAAAGCGAAACGTGAGCACTGGTAGCAGAAAGCTCTGAGTTCCAGCCCAGCTTCACAACTTAAAGAGGCAGAGTACTGAAGGAGTTTAAATGTGAACTCTACAGTCATTCACTGTGGATCAAATCCTACTCCGCCACTTACTACTGCTGTGTGACCCTGGGCAAGTTACTTAACTCCTCGGTGCCTGTTTCATCCTCCGTAAAACCAGGATAACAGTGATACCTGTCTCATACGGGTTTTATGTGGATTCAAGGAGATGAGATGTTTAAAATACTTAGTACTACTTAGCCTAAAGCAAATATTCCATAAATATTAGCTATGATGGTTAATAGACACATGCTCCAGGGAAGGCTGCTCACGTCTAGCCCTTGTCTTCCTCATTGGACACGAGAATGTTCACCTTGAAAAGCCGATATGAGGACTAAGTAAAATAGTCTAAGGCAAGCACTAGCCCAGTGCATGGCCCTCAGTGACTTTGGTGAGAATTCAGTCAATGCTGGTTTCTTCTCTCACGAGCAAGAAGCAGATCTCACACAATTTTCACACCTTCCTCACAGTAGTGACCCATCAGTCCAAATTAGCATTCACTAATTTAACTCGAATGGGAATGGAGGGAATAGAAAGCAATGAGGATTTCTAAAGCTATTCTTTGGAAGACAATTCTTTGCATTGCATTTTTAAATGAAGGGGTGGTGGGATGGGGAGGACAGACAACAGGGGTGTGGGAACTCGAGTTCCCTGCAACGCCTGCAGACAACTAACTCCAGGCGAATAATGTCTCTGTCCAGGTTCCCACTGTGGTCCCACGAGCGGAGAGCAATGGCCAGAGCATCTCATCGAGGCCTCGCTTCACCAAAAGCCTGGGTGAGACTTAAGAGGGACACAGTGGAGCAGCACCCTAGACTGAGGTGTCCTGGACAGTCACATCTCTGGAAGGCCCCCTGTGGGCATAGAGGACACAAGAGAGACCAGCTTCCACGGCTGGGCCACTCCTGAGCTACAGCAGGAAGAAACTAAGGCAACCGGTTAGAAGGACACCCAGACCATCAGAGTGACAAGGGTTTGGGGCGGGGTACTGGCATTTTCTATCACGTAGAGGACAGGGAGCCTCCCCCTCCGCAGATTTTTAGGAAAGGGACACACAGCAATTCCTCTGGGACATGTGAACACAGATTGTCCACTCAGAGGCAGGGGGAGATGAGGCGGTGGTCCCTCAGGGGCGCTTCTAGCCCAAGGAATCTACCAGTGGTTCCCAAGTCTCCAATATCCAGGACTGAAAAACAGTGACAGTGACATTACATTTATCTGCACTTGGTGTCCAAAGCGTCGGGAAACAACTCTTTGTGCTAAAGGGGGCACTAGGAATAAGGAGGGTGAGATCCCAGTGCCAGGCCCTGCCACCGTGCAGCTGTGCGGACAGGCGCCACGTCACTTCCTGCCGAGGTGAGCATCTTCATCTGTAACAGGGAAAAGTCAGACCAAAGAATACCCAAGTCTCTTTCTAAATTTTTACGGCTCTGTGAAAGGAGAAGGACGACCTCCTTCCTTCCTGCTTTTTCGAGAAGGGTCTACACCAGACAGCGAGTGGAAGGGAACTCCCGGGAACTTTGAAGATGTCTGGGGGAGGGGGAGAGGCACAACAAAACCCCTCACTTTCTTTCTTTCTTTCTTTTTTTTTTTTGAAAGTCACTCCCAGCTTCTTGGGACACAAAAGTATCTGTTAAGGTAAGTTAAACCTTCTCAAGATGAATTTTCCTGCTACTTTTAATTAAAAGTTCTTTAGAATTAAAAGAACACTATTCAGAAAAGGTTTAAAAAAAAATTTCATTGACACTCCCCCCCACCCCCTCCCCCTTTTCCCAAGGAAAAGAAAAAGCTGTTTTGTGCACAGCTCACCCGGCCCACACTGTACAAAAGGAGGTGGGCTGGCGGCAAGACACATGAGATGACCCCTTGACCCCGGACCGCTGACAAGTCCTCAATGGCATAAATACCAGATAATCAATCACATGCCAGGAGGGCGAGTCCCCCTGCCCTCGCCCCGGCGTTGGGGTTTATGAGAGATGCACTGTAAATAGACACTGGCTTCTTAAAAGAGGCCCCCTCAGCATTCCAGGGACCGGGCGTAATCCTGAGCCAGACCTGGACCATCTCGTTTTACAGCTTTCATCGCAAGCTTATAAAGCGCTCTGCCCTTCCAATCCCCGGCCACAGGCTGGACTTCCTGGTATGAAACGAAGTCAACCCTCCCCCCCACCGCCACCCCCATCCTCAGGGGGACTCTGAAAACCACTGCAGAGAAGGCCAGGGCGGAGGACAAGCAGCGAGTGGGCCACGGGAGGGAATGACCAGGGTGGGGCCTCTGGGGCAGGAGCCAGCCAGGACCTGGGGAGGTGATGAAGCAGCAACAGAGATGACAGTGATGATGATTGTGACAACAGTGGTTAATATTCGCTTAATACTTAGTGCCATACACCATTCTAAGCACATGGCGTATATCCTGTTATCTATCCTCAAAAATACCTCTGGGAGGTAGGCACTATTATCGTCATGCCCATTTTAAAGATGAGGAAGCTGGGGCTTAGAGTACAAATAACCTGTCCCCAGGCCACAAGGCAGTAAATGACAGGGAGCATGAGATTTAAACTCAGGGAAATGACTCAGGTCTAGATACGCCTCCACTGCACCCCACAAATCTATGTATTTCTGCCTGGAAGGGAAAGAGGCTGGATATCCGTATTTTTAGGTCAGAAAGCAGCTGAGTAGACAGAGGCATTAAAGACAGCGGTGAATATGGGTGTTATATATCAATGTATCATCTGAACAGAGTTAAATCTCCAAGATAGCCAGAAACTCGGCTAGTTTCAGAGGAGAAAGAGATTTTAGATCCAAGCCACAAATTCTGAACCCCACTATGGTGCAAGATTCTCATCTCTGTCCTTTAACCCACCTTGGACCCCATGAGCCCTGGCAGTGAACACCAGGCCTAGAACGTCTCTAAGGCAACCATGGCCTTTGAAACCTTGCCTCTTGCTCTGAAGAAGTTTAACCAAGATCCTAAACTTGCCCCAGCAAACACAGAAGTGGGGGCGGGGAGAGGAAGACAGAATCTCTTGGTAACTAATTTTGATAATGCTTTTGTTTCAGGGTCAAAGGTTAAATATGGCCATACTAACCCGCTTCTTCCAAAATTAAAGCACAAGAGAGATTTTTCTGTAGCTGAGCAAGAGGGCTTTTTCTCATTGCTGGAGAAATGGTACTGACCCAGCCCACTGAGTGGGGCGCCTGGCCGTTGGAGACACAGACACTTATGTTCATTTGGACAGAACATCCCAGCTCCTGGCTGCAGGGTTAGAGTTATTTATTAAGACCCAAGTGAAAGGAATGCAAAGTGGCACTTTAAAAATTTAATAGTCCCTCTTTTCTACCCCACCCGCTTTTGAATTAATGTTCCTGAAATGTCCTAGACAGGAGAGGGGAGGAGTAAATGCTTGGGAGCCCCATACTCAGAAACTGTATGAACCTCACACACACACACACACACACACACACAACACTGTAAGAGAAACCATTAATAATCAAACTGTACAGCGCAGAGTGCTTGCAGAGGGCAAAGTACTCCCATACACATTATTTCATTTGCTCTTCACAGCAGGCCCATTAGGCAAGTGGCTTTTTTGACCCTCTTCTACCAATGAGGAAACCAAGCCTCTAAAAGGACAAGTGACTCTCCCGGAGTCCTGCCCCTAGTAAGTAGCAGCACCAGGGTTAGAAATTTTTTGTCCCTGGGACCGTGTCCCTGTGACTGCAGCAGACATACAGAAAGGCATCCTCCATGAAGAAATATGGGGCTCCCCCCACAAACATGAGACCCACGACAGGGAGGCCAGAGGAATTCCGGGTCAGAAACGTCTCTCTTGCCCCCATTTTCCCATTACCCCCAGGTGGGGGCGCTCCTGAACCGGCAGGTGAGGGAGGGGTGAATGCTGGACAACTGGAGAAGCTGCCTGGGGGGCCTGAAATTGAGGAGACCCCTCCCTGCCTATGGCTCTGACCGAGAGCTAATTCCCCTCCTCCTCAACCGAATCCCCCTCCCTGGTTGGGGGAACAGTCACCACCCCTAGGCAGAGAGGAGATCTCCGGAGGGAGGGAGGCAGTCGCCTTGCAAGAAATGATTGTCCAAGTGTCAACAACCTGCTGCTTCCCAGAGCCTCGGGGTCAGAGGCCAGGAGGGAGCACAATGGCTTTCTGGAGCTGAAGGGTCCAGGCAGAGGGGCCTCTGGGGATCTCCGGAATGCGGGAGGCTCTGAATCCAGCACTGGAGTCTCCGGTCTTGCCCTTTTATAGCCTTCCTCCCTCCGCAAATCCCAGACACCGCTAACCTCGAAAACGGGAGATCAAGAAAGGAAGGGGATTAGTAGCAGCCTCCATACCCGTGCACACACACAAAGCCTTCTTCCACGGGAGATGGCGAGCAAATCATTCATTACGCTCACAAAGTCAGTCTGCCCTAAAGCAGTGTGAGCATCTCCTCCTCTTGCCTTCAGGCCTTCTCTGCCCACTCGCCCATCAGGTTGGACGCCCACCCTGTCTGCCCCCATGGTGCGTGCCACCCTGAGCACGCCTCTGTCCATGCCCTCTTCTCGTCTGCCTGCTCCTGGAGGGCGGGAGAGGCAAGTTGTCTTTGGATGCAGACACCTGCAGCAGTTGGTGCTCAGATCACGTTGGATGAATCAGGCAAGGAATCTGAGTTTGGGGAACCTCTTCCTCCTGAAACTTTCTACACACCAGGCGTTATGTATCTGGAATGGTTTGCACATGGGATCTGTCTCACCAGCCCCTTCAGATGACACTGAGTCAAAACTTCTAAGATGCCTCTGTTCCTAATTTCTGCCCACCACCCGACACTGAATACTTAATTACTGAATGGACCAGCCGGCTTCCTTCATTATTTCTCTGTTGTTCAAAACATTGGAGTGGTTAACTTGCTCTTGTACGGCATCCGATGTACGTGCAGGGGCAGAGCACGGCCGGTGCAAGAAAAGAAGCCACGGGAAGAAAAGGACCCGGAAGAGCTGGGATGGGCGTGTGGGAGCACATCAGCGTCGCAGGGCACCCTGAAGCCAGGAGGAGACATCACAATGACAGCAGTATCTTAAACTGGAGTCGTGCCTCACCGTTTACAAAGACGCTACCTTGATCTAAGATCATTTTGGTCCTCACATACCTCCTTGAGGTGCACAGGGCAGGCACAGTGTCCTAATGTTTCAGACAAGTAACGTGAGACTTGCAAAGGTGAATGATTTGTCCAAGGCCACACAGCAGGTGAGTGACAACACAAATGTGAATTCAGACAAGAACAGATTTTTCACTCCTGCATCTGATCAGGAAGCTCCCTTTTCTGCTTTTGGTTAGCCACACAACAAATATTTATCAAGTAATATTTGTACTAACACAGTAGAAGGGCCAAGGGACCCAAAGATGGTTCAGACATCACCCCAACTCACAGCCTGGCAAGACGGCCAAGGGCTGCAACTGGGCTGTCTAGGAGGGAGCGAGTGTGGGAAGGGTGTCACAGCGAAGGACATGACTGAGCTGAGAAGACATATGCCAGGCAGAGAAGGCACACGAGAGTGTGGGGGTTAGGGGGAAATGCACGGAGGAGAAAAACTGCAAGGACAGTCCAGGAAACTCTAAGTAGCTCAGTGTAAGTGCATCGTAGTAGGGGATGGCAAAAGATGAGGCCCAAAACTCTGACTGGGACCAACTTTCTGGGCCATTCGTGGAGTCTCATCTTATCCTATCCAGAGATTTTCAGCCTTGGTTACACATGACAGTCTCCTGGGAGAGAAACTTACCATGTCTGGGCCCCACGCTAGAGATTTTGATTCAATTGGGTTGAGATGGGAGCTCTTGCTTGATATATCTTTTTTTCATAAAGTTCCTTGAAATGATTTTAATTAGCTGGGGTAAGAAGACAATTAGGATCCTTTGAAGGATAAGAGGTGGAGATGCAAGAGCAGGTGTGCATTTTAGATGCTAGGGCCATCCCTACCTTGGATACAGTACATGAGGCCACGTCCCAAAACCCTGGGCTGTCTCTATCAACTCTGCATCCACCTCTCCACTACCACCAACATCTGAGAGAAGTGGGGCAGTCTTTCAAAGACAACAGTGCATGCTACCATCCTTGGGTTTTAAGTCATGAACCTCTCACCTGGGGTCCTTTCCCAGTGCCAGTTGCCTTCCAAGCTGCAGCCCATCTAACTGAAGGCCTCTGAGGGATCAGGCAGAGAAGTGACATGCAGAAGTGCTGTGTGCAGGAGCCATGGCTTTCTGTCCACAGCAGAAAGGATTTCAGGCAGACAAAGGGATGGGGAACAATACAAACGTTGCCCCTCAATTCCTAGAGCATGTATCACATTCAAATTGCCTTGTTTTGTGAATTTTCTTTTTAGCTATGTGTGTGTTTTCCTCCCTAGCACAGTTAGCTTTCTGAAGGCAGGGTTTGGGCACGACTTTTCTACTTTGAAAAAATCCATGGCGTGCTTAGAACAGCACAGCTGGTAGGCAAAGCGAGGTCTGAGAACTCCAGGGCATCAGCACAGGGCTTGCTCTGGGGGCCCCTCGGGCCCACACAGGGCCCTGGTGCAGACCCTGACTCACGGATTGCCAAGCAGGGCTGCCTGGGACGGAATCTCCTACTCTGGAGATCTCCAGGAAGAAGGAATGGGATTCCTTACTGGAGACAGCAAAGAGGTGTAGGTGTACCGAGGCACAGGAAGAGTGATCCAAGACCAGGCATTCCTGCCTTCTGGCCCACAAAAATCTCTCTAACTTGCTGCATGAGACTGGGAAAATTACAGAACCCCTCTGAGGCTCAGCATCATGCTTCCTAGTGCCCCTTGCTCTAGTTCTGAAGTCTAGAAGTCTACAGGTTTTAGAATTGTAGGATCTCTAATCAGCCTCTCCCAGGTGAATACACCCAACATTGGGCTCAGGGTACGTAAATGGTAATTCCAGGCTCTACTCTTGGAGATGGGGGATGTGGCAGTATGACTCCCTGCTGGATGAGGCAAGTCCTCTGGGTAGCAGCCAGGCCCCCTCCTAACATCCAGGAGCTTCAGATGGGGAGCCCAGCAAGTATTCAACATCAGCCCATCCAAGCTGGAGAGCCGGATGAGGTCAGCGGCCAAGTCCTCGCCTTCTGGACCACCTCTCAGGAGACAGGGGATCGCCAGTCATTGCAAAAGAGAAAAACACCTGGTGCTCATTCATTTGTCAAAAGCCTCAAGTGTGTTCCCCAGAGGAGAGAAGTCAGACCAACTCCAGGGCCCAAGGGGCAGCTTTCAGATGCCAAGTCTCCCCCCTTGTCAATTCCTGTAACTAAAATGAATATGGAAAAGATAATTACCTTTAAAACATACTTAATACTTGAACACATTATCTCTACCTGCAGAAAAAGAATGTTATCTGATGGGATCTTCCCCATAAGCTTAATCAAATTGCTATCTTAAAACTCTCTGGAGTCCTGTGAAACAGTAATAGAAAATCCGAGGCAGAGGCTGGAAGCATTTTATATTTGTTTGGTTGAGGGGAATGTGCATCCTATCTGACAACGGGCACTTAGAGACAAAGTCATTTCCAATCTGTAATGGATCTTCTCCTAGAGGGGGCAGGGAACATTTCATCTGACCCAAACCTGCAATCTCTCTGTTAGGTAACTTTTCCTAGTAGTCGGAGAAGAAAATCCCAAAAGAAAAGCCTTTTCCCTAACACCTGCTTGGGGCTCGTCAACTCTAGGAAATCGTCCCTAGTTGGGCCTGGGACACATTAATGTATGCAGATGCTTAACTTGTTACTTAACTCTGGGTTTGAACTTAGCAAATGAATTGATGCCTCAATTTTTCTCGATCTGCCCAGCCCGTGGGCAGTGCCATTCATTAAGTTAGTGGAAGAGGTAAATTACCTGCCCAAATCCTGCCCAGGGTGAGTGGCCCTTTGCAAGGCTAGAGAAAGCCAAGGGGAGACAGTTTCTAAGAAGATTGAATGTGGGGACTGGATATGTTCCCAGCATCTCAAGCTTGCCTGGAATGGCCAAGTAAACAACTGCTGCAAAACTGCTCGGCCAGCCCAGTTTATCTTGTTGACAGAAGCAGCAATAGGTAAGAGGTGATAATGTGCTGCGTCTCTGTTAGCCGCTTCTCCTGCCTGCAGTCCCTGGAAGGTCCTCTGGATGTGGGGGTCTGGTCCCCCAGTGCACAAGTAAGGAACATCAGGGCTTACAGAAAAAAATGAATGGGTGTAGGAAACACTAGGAAACCACTAAAATGATCATCAAGATACAGGTTTGTTGGCAGGCAAGTAACAGATTACAAAGCAGCACGTATGTTATCACCCCATATGTGATTAAAAGAAAAACAGAATAAAGATGGTGGGACTACGGGGGACATGTTTCCTTTGTTTATATGTATTAGAATTCTAATTTCCCCACGCTAAACATGTATTAACGGTATGATTCTTTTCTTAAAATGGGGCGCCTGGGTCAATACTGTCTGTGTCCTGCCTCTGGCCAGAGTGACTCCTCCCAGGCCAGATGAGGGTTGGCTTTTCTTCTTGAGATCTACACAGAAGGCAACTGTCTAGTCTCCTCCCGACTTTGTGGATGTCAGACTCACGACCTGCCGGCTCCCAGTCCTGACCTGTTTCTTCTTTCCTACCCGTTTCTGAAAACGGAGAAATGGGGAGGGCAAGGAGGCATGCCTGGGTGCTGCTTCCCTACTCCCTGCTGCTTCTGGTGAACAGAACGATCCAAAGGTGCCACAGTCTCCTGCATTGGCTGAATGGTCACCATTATGCAAAGTGCTACCTGTCGAGACAGCCCTGTGATGCAGCAGGTATCGGAGAATGCGCTGAGTCTGTAAAAACCAACAACACACCTCGGAGTTGCTTTTTACTGTAATTGAAATATAATTCACATCCCATTAAATTCATCCTTTTAATAGTTTAATGTATTCACAAAGCTGTACAACCATCACCACCCCTATCCAATTCCAAAATATTTTCATCACCCCCAAAAAGAACCCCATACCCATTAGTAGTCACTCCCGCCCTCTTCTCCCCTCAACTCCCTGGCAATTACTAACCTATTCTCTGATTAGACAGATTTCCCTATTCTGAACATTTCACATAAATGGAATCATACAATATGTGGCCTTTTATGCCTGCTTTCATTCATTTAGCATGATGTGCTGGAGGTTCATCCATGTTATAACATGTACCAGTACTTCATTCTTCCTTATGGCCAAATCACAGTCCGCTGTATGGATGTATATTTTGAGTATCCACTCATCAGTTGGTGGACATTTGGTGAGTTTCCATTTTTTGGCTATTGTGAATAATGCCACATTAACATTCATGTGTAAGTTTTTGTGTGGATACATGTTTTTAATTATCTTGGGTTGGAATTTGATTTTTAAAAATAAATTGTTATTAGGCTGTTATTTATCTCTCTTCCACATTAAAAACAAAAAGAGTACAGGATATTTAAAAGATAGTTAAAAAAATCTGAGATGTCCAACTACTTGGGTTCCAGGTAAGTGGTAGCTGCCGCCCCCTGATCTCACACACACACTGTCACCGCGTCCCCTCCCTCCCCACCCTGGGCTCTGCGGTTCTCACACCCTTAGCCCCAGACTCACCAGCCCAGTTCTTCCTCTGAGCAGGAACCTGCCCTGTAGCATATGAAATATTTAAGCTGCTTTTCTAAATATATACATTACTTAGCCTACAGTCTATAAAATATTTATATTGTTTTTCCCTCCCACCCCCAAATATCTGCATTATTTACAGTACAGTTGGGGAAACATTAACCTGTGTTTTCTGACTTGTGCATTTTGTTCCTATTCCCTTGTGTCACTAGGATACACACAAGCTGTGAGGGGCAACAATGAGAGTTCGCTTGTCCAAGTCACTGAGCAGACCCTGGGATGCAGGAGATAACACAGTGTCCAAAAGCCAGGTGGACAGAACTGCAGTCACACCTGTGACCCTTGGGGACAAACACTCCATTATTTCTGGAGGGCATTTTGGTATTCCCAGTTCAGTGCCCTGTTATCGTTGATATTAAATTGCTCCCCCAAATCTCCCAGATGAGGAGTTACCCCTGCTTCCAGCTGAGTTCATTCTTATTTGTCCCTGGCCTCTGTCACCCCTCCGGGTGTGACCTCAGTCCTCACGTGGGTGCAATGAGAAGCTCTTGCTACTCACTTCCTCACTCCCCTAGTGAACAGGACCGCAGGCCTGCCCTCGGAGCCTAGTCCCAGTGTGCTGACCTCATCTCGCATTTATCTGTCCTAATAGTGGGAAACTGAGGCACCTGCCGGTGTGGCGGAGATATTAATGTCCCTGAGCTCTCTCAAAACCCATCTACTTGTACTTTTTAGAAGTCCTCCTCCATCAAAAGAGTAATACCCAGAGGTGACATTTTTCTTATTTATAAAATGATTTTAATTTTTAAAGTTATATAAATGGTATATGCCTGTAAATCATCATTATTATTACTCAAAAATAGATAAAGCCGAAAGTAAAACACGCTTTGCCCTATAATTCCATTTCTAAAGACAATCACTGTTAAAAGGTATAGAGCCTCATAGAATCTTACAGGAGGGCTTCTGTATTCATATTAAATGGGATCACACTACATAACCTGTTGTCTCTAACCAGCTTTTATTACACAAAACATCACGGACATCTTTCCATGTCAGGTCCCGTAATTAATAGATTCTTGATCTTTAGACATTTAGGTCATTCTCAATGCTTTGTAATTACAAATAATGTTGCAACCAGCATCCTTAAGAAAAGTTTAAAAATCGGTCTTTGGTACAAAAAGGCAAAAGTTGGTGATGAAACACCAAAGGTTTCTGAGCATTTGCCACAATGTCTCAGGGGTCGGCCGACAGCAGGCCTGACTGCCACAGTGGCTGGTGGTTGAGAGATGCTCCCTGGGCTTGGCAGGGAGCAACCCTGGGCCCATCTCTTCAACTCACATCTCCTTAACTTAGACACCTCTGATGAAATGCCAAGTGTGAAATCAACTGTCTCATCTCCAGGTTGTCTAACTCAGGAGAGGTTGTCTCTTCCTCCTCCTCCTCCTCCTCCTCCTCCCCCACCTCCACCCCCTTGGGTACCTCTACTTACCCTGCCTCTGTTTTGAATCTCTAAAATAATGTGACAAGTTAATGATGGTACAATTATCGAAATGTTTAACAGACATGTTATCTAAGTGAGTCGGATTGAGATTCCATCCTGCTGACAATAAACATCGATGGTGGAGCAGAAAGCGATAGGCAAATTATAGCAAACCCTGCAATTTCAATGCTATTAAATTTGGAGGAATAACAGCCTTGAGGCCTGTAAACTCTGAATAAAATAGGCCCTTGTGTTTGTCCAACTATTAAATCAAAATGCTACCAACATCCTAGAAAAAACAAGGCGATTTATGGCCTTTCAAGTTTCAGTTACACATTGGTTTTTATTAACTCCTTTCTGTCATCGGGCAGCGGTGGTGTCACGAAGGAGAAGGGCAGGAAGTCAGGGAGGAAAGGCAGGAGCGGATGATGGTGGGGACAGGGACCAGGGAGAACAGGAGCACACAGGGAGGTGCGTGGAAACCGGGGTTCAGGGCTGAGGCTGACGGATGATCAGGACTCAGACACAGGGACACCTCCGAACAGTAAGAGCGATGGGCACCCGGAAACCCCATCGCATTCCCCCCTGGGAATAGCAATCTGGACCCCCAGTTCTGCCACTGAATGAGTCATGTCACTGAAACCTTTCAGAGCTTGTGGCTCCTCATCAGGGACACAGACAGTGAAACCCACCTCTTAGTGGTGTTACAATGACTATATCAGATAATATATAAAAAGCAATGGTGCCGGGCACAGCCCAAGCTCTGAATAATACAGGGCGTCCCCAAAGTTGCCATACATAGGAAAAATGGGAAATTGTAGCTAAATGTACCTTTATTTATAAAATATTACAAAATTTTTCCTTTGTATGGAGACTTTTGGGACACCCTGTCCTCAAAGATCTGAGTCCATCATTCTCCTCGAGTTTCTAGAATAGTCTTTAAAAGGCAAAAGATCTTCATCTTTAATCCCTTCTTCAGACACAGTGGGTATTTAATACATGGTTATTGAATAAGCTACTAAAAGTGAAGGGAATACTTGTCCACTGGTGAGGGACAGAAACTGTAGACCTCCAAAAGTAGCAGTAGTGGGCAGCTACTGCTCACAGCATATGCTGTTCTGCATTCGGTCCCTGGGCTGAGCACTCTACAAGGATTATTTTAGTTAGCCCTTACAACCACCATTGATTATTAATCATTGTTTACAAATGTGAAAAACTAAGGCTAAGAAAAATGTAGACGATCAACACAAGGTGAGGATCTTAGGCTGTCCTTGGAACCACAGAACCCTCAAAACAACAATTTTTCTTGCCCAATTCTCACACTCCACATTTAACAGAGGCAGAGAAACAAGGCAGTTTGTCCCATGTTATAAAGCGAGTCCACGGCAGAGCCAGGACAAGAACTTAGTTCTCCTTTCTCCTAAGTCATCACTGCCAAACACCATGCTGCCTCCCCTCCAGCCCCACCAATGATATTCAGCACCATTTCTGCTATGGGGAGGTGGGTGCAGGGCAGGGACCACAGGGACCATGTATGTCCTGCTCACTGCTATATCCCTATCCCAGGGCCCAGCATAGATGTCTGGCATAAAGTGGACACTGGACACGTCTGTTGAGCGAATGAGCTTCAACCTTTTCTAATCCAAACCTGCCTTGGGTCAATTCTCCTGCTCCAATCCCCAAATAGCTAAACACCACGGATCCCCTCAAAACACTGTCCAAAGCAGCAATGCTTCATATAAAAAGTACTGGGGTGACAAACAGGCAGAGCACAAAGGACTTTTAGGGCAGTGAAATTACTCTGTACGATACTACAGTGAATGGTGAATACATGTCATTATACATTTGTCCAAACCCACAGAACGTACAACACCAAGAGAGAACCCTCATGTACACTATGGACTTCGGGTGATAATGACATGTCGGTGTAGGGTCCCTGTCTGTAACAAACGAACCACTGTGGTGTGGGGTGGTGACGGTGGGGGAGCCTGTGTGTGTAGTATGAAGACAAAGAGTATATGGGACTCCCTGTACTTTCCACTCAATTTTGCTATAACCCTAAAATTGCTCTAAAAATAAAAGTTGTTAATTAAAGATATAAAATTTAATAATTAAAAAATTGTATTAGAGACCCCTCCAGAAGGTGGCCAGAGAGGCCCTGCGAGCCACTAGGGGGCACAGTGGAGGAGAAGGGTGGCTGGTCTGAGCCCGCAGGTGACGGCGTGGTTGTCCCTCCCCGCTCTGCAGTGAGCAGCTCCCACAGAGCCGAGAGCCCTGTGCTTGGGAAATAAAACTCTATATTAGGCATCAAACACGCCTTTATAGTAACAGCGTGAAATGAGGTCAAGAGTAAATCCATGCTGGGCACTGACTGTACAAACAGCAGCACATGACTCTCCCCGCCGAAGTGCCTATGACGCTCTGCGGCCCTGCGCGAGCTCGAGCTTTCTCAGGTTAAGCTCCCTGGCACGCCATGTGAAACGCTATACAAATCACCTCTGATATTTATAAAAGTCAAATGCTATTATGCTTTCAATGGGGAGGTCATGCCAGACTGCATGGAGTCCGCGTGTCCCTCTGGTGACTCACTGTCCTGTCCCCCCACCCCCAGACCCCAAACCCTAGGAAGGGGGTTGAGGCTCTTTCTTCCTTTTTTTTTTTTTTTTTTCCATGTAAAGTTTTAGGTAGATTAAGTTATTTCTCATCGTCTGGCTCTTCTCCCACCTCCTCTGGGGCCAGGCTCTGGGAACAGTTGCTAGTTTTCCTATTGCCGTGGGACCAGGCCAGCCACCCCAACACGAACTCCCTGGTGCCCAGCTCTGCCCCTCGTGCCAGGACCAGGGCAGGAGAGGGGCAAGGCTGGCAGCCACCCAGAGGGAAGGAATGTCGCTGCTCACCATTTTAAATCCTCTGCCCCGCCTGCTACTCCCGCCAGCCCGCTCATGGTCACCTGCCATGGAGAGTCCTCCAAACAAGGACTCCATTTTCTACCCTGAAGTTCAGAGCCAGAGACTGTCCCTGATGCTTTTTCCAAGCATCACTAACATGTCAGGAGTGAGAGAGGGGCCGGCATGAGCAGGTTGACAACACCAAGGTTGGAAATACAGTTCTGCACCTTCAAAGGGCATGGTCACACAGTGGCAGAATGTTTGAGAGTGTACATGTGAGTGTCTCCTTGCTGCTTCCTCCTTTCAGTGCCACAGCAAGATGCCTCCTAGCGGCCTCCACGCTGAAGCAGAGAGGACTCTTTGGGCAGGGTTCCCTCCAAAGCACAATCCCTGCGAGAAGGCAAGAACAGAGCCCGCAGCGCAGGCCCGTGGCTGCCAGGTATGTTAGCTGTTTCTGGACTGCAAGACTCTCTTGCAGCCAACGTGGAGTGGATGAGAACCAGCATCTCAAGATTTACATCTGGTTGAATGGCTTCCCCTGTGACACAGGAATGTGGAAACTAAGCAACTTTTTCTAGGCCAGTAAAAGAAAGTACTTATTTTGTAGTCAGAGTGGAGAGAACCTTGGGCTGAAAATAAGAACTCGCATGTCTTA
Source organism: Varecia variegata (assembly GCA_028533085.1). Taxonomy (NCBI): domain Eukaryota; kingdom Metazoa; phylum Chordata; class Mammalia; order Primates; family Lemuridae; genus Varecia; species Varecia variegata. The sequence continues at coordinate 108,646,189 of CM052438.1, forward strand.
ATTCTAGTTTGGCTTGTTTGTTCTTCACTGACCCCCTTTTTCAAATATGGGCAACGATCCCCTGGCCTGCACATTAGAGTCCATGCCCAGCACCCCCGGGGACAAGGTTAAACAAGGGTTCTGGGGTGCAGGATACCGAGGCACAAATTCTAGCTCTGCCCTGGACCATCTTCTTTAACCTTTCTGGGTCTCAGCTTTCTACAGCACAGACTAGGGAGGAAAAAAATCTCTACATTTTAGAACTGTAGTAAAGACTTAATAAAATCATAACTCCAAAGTATCCAGTAGGGTACAGCTATTGAATTACGTGTACCTAAGGCAAGTTCAATCTACTTGTTCATTTCCTTCACAGCACTGCAACCTTCAGGAAGGCAGGGACCAAGTTTTGTTCACCATTACATATTGGTTCCACAATGTACCTGGCACACAGTAGGTGCTTAATAACTTAGGGAATAAGTAAATGGTGGAATGATGGGATAAACCAGCTGCATAGACTATTCTGGTCCAAAGCAAACCTGAGTCATTAACCTGGCAGATCTGGTAGAGCAGGTTGGGGGCTGGAGGAGAGAACTGTATTGCCCTGGGGCAAGTCTAGGGTCTAGTTCAACCTAGGACCCTGAACCTGTGGAAGGTTCCCTTACGCTTCCCAGGCCCAGAACTCCTAAACGTAGGAATGACCTTGGCCATCTTTTGTCTGTCTCTCTGCCTCTTTTCCTTACCAGGGAAAAGATGGGATGAGACGGAAGGTGCTACTTGAAGAAGGCAAGAGATCCAGAATTTCCAGGTTCCTGGTGGTAGCAGACATGGGTCAGGACCCTAGCAGGATTCAGTATTCCTGAGCCTTTGAGAGCACCAGCCACTGAGGCCTCCTCTAAGATGCAGCAGGGCACGTGCCTGGTGTTCCTAGAGGCTGGTGTACCTGCTTAGTCCTGATCCCAGCTCCGCAGCCTGCCCGGCCTAGGTTTACATATTACTTGTTTACATGTTGGCAGGGTGTGGTTCCTCTGGGCAGCTTTGGGCATTCTAGTCCCCAAAGCCTTAAGATCTATCAAATCTGCTCCATGAGATTGCTCAAAGTGTACAACTTCATTCTGCTCTCACTCCTCTCCACTGCACTGAGGGGGCCCCAGGGGCTGTTAGCTCAATGGGCATATTGCAAACGTCCTCTTGGCCAAAGGACATAGTCAGGGATCCTAAAAGATCACACCTCCACCTTGGAAAAATGGCTGCACCCTCACTGTTCCTGTCCCTCCACTACGATCACCATTGACTTGGCCCTTCCCCTCTCATGTACCCAGTGGGGAAATTTGTGTTCTCCAAGGCCTCTGAGGAAGACTGTGATGTAATAATAGTAACTCCCATCTCCCTTTCCTGAGAGCTTACTCCATGTAAGGCCTATGCTGAGTGCTTCACATGGATTATCAAACTAAATCCTCACAATACCCCTTACACAATAGATACAATAGGTGCCATTATTGTCGTGACATTACAAGGAGGAAACCAAGGCTCAGAGAAGTTAAGCAATCTGCCTGTGATCATAAAACTTGTAAGTGATGGGGCTGGAATTTGAATCGAGACACCAGATCCCAAGTTCTGGCTCCCTATGCACCAAATACCCTGAACTTTACACTCTGACTCCAGGCTCTTTGGGGTTCCTCTTCCCTGCGGTCTGAGGTCTGGGAGACAAACCGGAGCCGCCCTGTTAGGGTCCAAACTTGCATAGTGAGTCATGCCCTCTAAAGACCATCCTATTCACTTCCCTGCCCCCAGGCAGGTTCATGCTCCCCAAGCAGACATTTGCATATCCACCTCTCCGGCTCCCTGTCTCGCTCAGTCTCTCTACCTGGCCTGCACAGACCAGCCCTGGCCCCAACTCCCCAGGTTCAGATCACAAGTAGGTGGCTGCCCTGAGTTCCCTCCATGGGGACTAAAGGAGTTGAAGGTTCCTACAGGTCACCTGCACGGCCTCCCCACTGAGACCTCCCATCTTCTCTTGACATGCTAAAGACTGTCCCAGCCCTCTACCCTTGAGCTCAGCAGCCAAAGTATCTCCCTGCCCTCCAATTAACACCACCCGATCCTGTCTGCTGCCCCCAGGCCTGTTCTAGTCCCAAACACGGATGTACAGTGGCTTGAACAACATTATGATTTGTAAAACCTACTCCTAATTAGTTTGACTTTGAATAAAGAGGGTAATTATTTTTAAATTTATTAACTGCTGCCTGGCCGGAGAAGTTTCCAGATCAAATGACAGGGAGAAGCTATTTCTGTTCAGTGATGCAGCAATTTATATTACTGATCGGTCATTAAAACCTCTGGCACAAAACCACTTGTGTTTCCTGAGCCAAGATAGTGTCCGTGTGTCAAATTTCAAACCCAGAGTATAAATTAAGCCATTAATGGTATTTATCAGTTTATCTGGACTTAAAGAACTACTTGCTAATTTAAGATGTTCCAGATATAGAACCTAGGTGGTACCCTGGGCGTGCATGTGTGTATGTGCACGCATGTGTGTTTTCTCGCTTTTATTTTACTGAACAGTGTAAAAAAAATTCTGATGTGTAAATGAAGTACGAGCATCTCGGGAGCTGCCTGGCTGTTAATTCCTCACTGCTCTGCAACCCAAACATTTTGGAAGCAGCAGTGTTTTGCAATATGTATTTGTCATAATATAAAAGGTGTAAAATGATCTCTGTTTATCTCCTCAAAGTCTTCGCTGTACCAAAACAGAAAACTGAAATGTGACAACAAAGCCTGAGCCCAGCCCAATCACAAGCATGGACTTCCTGAGCACCAACATGAACCCACCAAGATCTTGAGGGGAGGAGGTGACGGAGGGGGACACACATACCAGCGTAGACAATCAGGCTAAGTGGGGTCAAAAGTGTGAGACGTGAAGATGCCATTCGTTCGGCTAGACTGGAATTGGAAATACTTTCTACTAAATTCATTTTTCAGTTTCAAGAACACCTGTAAGACACCATAATCACCCAGCTTGTGCAATGCCACGCGTGAGCTCCACTGACTCCCCGCATGGCAGCCTTGGGCATGAAACCCCCAGACCCAATCTGACTCGGGGAAATTGTATCCTACCCCAGGAGGAGGCTGTGGGCATCAGGGTATTGGGGCGTCTTGGTTACATGGGTCACAGGGATCCAAAAGAGCCCTGCGCGGGATGGGGCCATGAGCTAATTGGTCTCTAAAGCAGGCTCATCTGAACCGTTCAGTCCACGGCCCATGGACAGCACTTGGTCAACATGCAGCAGCTGGGGAGCAGTGGAAAGAGCACTGGAGTTGGAGCTGGGTCGAGTTCCAGCCCTCCACTTCCTAGAGGGTAGCTTCTAGGCCTCCATTTTTCTCATCTGTTGAATGGGTACAATAGAGAGAAATGTTTTATAAACTAAGGCAGCAAACATATCAAGTAGCATTAGCATTATGTTTACTCTCCTCAGGGTCTCCATTCCTTCTCCTTTTCAGGGCTCCTGCTCTCCTGTCGGCTCCCTGATGATACCTGGCACCCCATTTGGCTTTTCCCACTCTAATAGCTTGGCAGAATTTTCAGCATTCCCTATAATCAGGCCTCTCCCTTCCTCCTGGGTCCCCTTTCCCAGAACAGAGATGGCCAATAGATTTCAGACCGTGTTCTTTCGTTGATCGTTAGGGGAACTGAGAGTCCACCTGGGTTCAGCAGGAAGCAGAGCTATGAGGGATGAACGAGCCCGGCCACTGGTCAGAACGAGTCACTAGTGTCACACAGGCCACCTCTCGCCAGCCCTATCCTGAGGATGAGGCTGCATGATGGAAGGAGGCAGCTGACGCTCTTTGCTTGCCCGTAGCCCACACTCAGCCTGGCAGGGAGCCTCTTTCAAAGCATCCACCTTGGTCTCTCGTCCCTAATTTGGATGCATTTTTTCCATTCCTCGCCCTTTCGAGAGCTCAGTTTACTCCATCTTTATTGAGCAAACACCAGCCACTTTTTACCTCCCCATCAGTAGGGGCACTAGGTAGCTGACCTCTCTCCGGTGAAGCCTCCTCCTCCGGCAGAGGAGCCCCATCCCCAAGGTCTCTGGAGAAAGACAAAGGACCCAGACCACCATCTCCAGCTTTTTTCAAGAACAAGGTGCGTGCCTGTGCTGGTCACCCTGCATCCCCAGCACGTACCAGGCACAGAAGAGGTGCTCTGGCCGTGTCTGGGGTCTGCCTGGGAACAGCCCAGCTGCTCATCCCTCAGGGACTCAGCTTCTTCCCCTGCCCCTGGCTGAGAGGGCAGCTTGCTCTCTGCTGCTGCACATTTAATCCGGGCGGACGGTGTTAAGCTGCTCAGCAAAGCTGCCTCGTGGCTCAGGGTCTTCCGCCCCCCAGATTAGAATTCTCAGAGTGGGACTCTCAGTTACGTGTGGCCTGGCAGTAAGAAAATGGCTAGGACCCTGGGAGATGTGGTCTTCCCATGGCTTTCATGGCAATAAAATCTTGAACCAGGGGAAAATAGCCTAGCCAAGTTCCCTTGTCTGCAACCAAGCAGGGGAGACGTTGACTGCAATGACAGCTCACCTGTAAAGCTCTCCTCCCATTATGGTGACACAGGGCAGCACCAGGCCAAAGCCCCTGAAACCAGCGTTAGGAGGCATGTTTTCCTCCAAGGACAGGCGGCTTTTGAGAGGAAGGACAAGAACTTATAAATATTGATGACAATAATTATAACAGCAGCTGACTGGCCTTCCTTCTTCCATACCAGTCGCCAGTGGTAGCTTATCTCCAAAGATGGCTGCCATCCATTCCTCTTTCCCTATAGGCTTCTGTCACTCCCCCACTGACAAAGGGAGTCTAGCCTTCCACTACCTTCAATCTGTGGCTGACCTGTGACTATGTGAGCAATAAAACATGGTGGAAGTAATCCTGTGTGTTTCCAGCCTAGCTCTTCAGAGGGCTGGCAGTTTCTGCTTCCTGACTCTTGAAGCCCTGAGCTGTCATCTATCAAGTCCAGGCTATTCTGCTGTAGAGATGGGCCATATACTAAGAGTCAGATATTGGAACGAAGAAGCCACCTTGGACATCTAGCCCAGTTGAGTCTTCAGATGACACCAGCCCCAGCCACTACTTGATGACCACCACATGAGAGACCCCAAGTGAAAACCGCCCAGCTGAGCCCAGTCAACCTACAGGACTGTCAGAGAAAATAACACTTTGTTGTTTTAAGCAACTGTTGGAGTGGGTTGTTACATAGCAACTGACAGCTGAAACTCCCTGTGGTCAATTCTCAGCACAGGAGCCAGAGTAATCTTTTAAACACATAAATTATTTAATGTCATTTTTCCAATAAAAACCCTCCAACGGACTACTCTTTTCCCTTCTGTATAAATGTGTGTGTGTGCGTGTAGATGTGTGTGTGTGTGTGTGTGTGTGTATATATATGTATATTGTATCTTAGTAAAGCTGCATGTGCACATGTGTGCATCTGTGTGTATACTATAGTCATGTGTCATTTAGCCATGGGTATATGTTCTGAGAAATGCATCATTAGGTGATTTTGTCTTAATTGGTCACAGGGATACAAAAGGGCCTTGCCCAGGGCAGGGCCACAAGCTGAATGATCTCTAAACAGGCTCACCCTGAACTGTTCAGTGCACGCACCCATGGACAACATTCAATGTGCAGGCAGCTGGGCAGCAGTGGAAAGAGCACTTGTGTTGGAGTCAGGCCAAGTCCCAGCTCTCCACTCCTACTGGGGAGCTTCTCTAGGCTATAGCACAGAGTGTTCTTACACAAGCCTGGATGGTACAGCCTACTGCACACCTAGACTACATGGTATAGCCGATTGCTCCTAGACTACACACCTGCCCAGCATCTTCCTGTGCTGAATACATTGGGTTGTTTCCATTTTTTGGCTACTATGAATAATGCTGCCATAAACATTCATGTACAAGTTTTTGTGTGCACACGTTCTCAATTATCTTGGGTATATGCCTAGGAGAGAAATTGCTGTGTCACATGATAACTCTGTGTTTAACCTTCCGAGGAACTGCCAGACTGTTTTCCAAAGTGGCTGTACCACCTGACACTCCTACCAGTAGAGTATGAGGGTTCTGATTCTTCCACATCCTTGATAACACTTGTTACTCTCTGTATTTTTTATTGCAACCGCATTTTAGTGGTGTGTAGTATCTCATTGTGGTTTTGATTTGCATCTCCCTGAAGGTCAATGGTGTCGAGTATCTTTTCACATGTTCATTGGCTAGCTGCCTATCTTTGGAGACAGGTCTGTTTAGATCCTTTGCTCATTCTTTGATTATCTGTATGTTTTTTAAATTGTAAGAGCTCTTTTTATTTCTAGCAGTAAGTTCCTTATCAGACATATGATTTGCAAATATTTTCCCTCCCTCCAAAGGACTCTCAGCACTTGGAGAATGAAATCCAGATGCTTCTCTAGGGCTGAGGGACCCATCTCATCCTGTCTTCCTCCTCCCACTCCCCTACACATCAATGGCCTCTCAGGCCACGCTGCTCTGCATGCTGGTCCTTAAACGTGTCAGGCTAGACTCAGCCTCAGGGCTTTTGCAAGTGCTTATTCCCTCTGCTTAGACCATCTTCCTAGAAACCTCCCTCGCTTTAAGACTCTGCTTAGATACCACCTTCTCAAAGAGGTCTTCCCTGACCATTTGACCACAACATCACTTCTCTCCCTATCACTCCCTACCCCTTATCCTGATTTATTTTTTCTTAGTGGCACTTATTAATATTATGTGTAACTTGATATTGTATCATACACTTATTTGCCAATATCGTTTCCTAGTTAGAATCTCAGTTCCACAAGGAGGGGCGGAAATGTTTTCTATCTCATACATTACTAGATCTTAAATGCCCAAACAGTGCTGGGCACATTGTAGGAACTCAATAAATGTCTACTAAATTAAATATACTGACAACTACTTACTGAATGCTTATTATGAGTCAAATACTCTACAAAGCACTTCAAATAAATACCTTATTGAATTCCCCCAAAAACCCTATGCTATGAGGTAGATCCTATTATTACTCTACTTTTCTAACAGATGAGAACCCTAAACTAAGAGAGTTTAAATAATTTATCCACGGCCCTACAAATGGGAAGTGGCAGTGTCAGGGTTAACCCAGGCAGTCTAAGCTCTGAACTACAAGGCTCTACCACACCTGTCCCCTCTATTGACTCTGGCAAGTCACCTTCCCTCCTTCAAGCCTCAGTTTCCTCATCCATGGGGGTATCTTCCTACCTTACGGCATTACTTTAAGACTGGCCAAGCAGGATCAGGTGAAGCACTGAAAACAGTGTCCCCCACATGGGGGGCACTCAGTAAGTGTGGGCTGTTGTGATGATGATGACGATGCTGATTGTAATAATTGAGATGACTTTGGTGCTGTGAAATCAACACTCGGAACTCAAATAAAGCTATATCATTGTTAATGAATGTTGTTCAAATGCATCCTTGTGCACAGACTGACTTCTTTTAGACAGTGCCTCAGCTCCTGCAGAGGGAGGCCCAGCCCATTCTGGCCACGTGAGGGTTTCATCAGATGGGGTGCGAGAGATTTCCTGACCGAGGGAAGGGGATGTGTAGATAACATCACACACTTTCTAAGGCCTCAGTAGGAGCACACTCAATGCCTCCACGAAGATGGGTTCTCAGCATCCTGTTAGAGACAGAGATCTTGGCCTAATCCAGGACAGCTGTTCTTATGGGGCGATGTCATACTTGCAAATTCCTACCCAGCCACCCCACAGGCAGCAGTAGCGGAACATGGCAGAAGCCCATCCCCCTGACGGCTCCCCCAGGAAATGACTGGGGATCACGTTTGCTAAAAAGAGGTCACCACCCAGCGAGTTCATATCCCCGTGCTATCGCACTGTGCCAAACCTGGAGGAGGAGCGTCAAGGTCAGCTCACCTGTATGGGTCTGCCTGTGTGTCTCCAGGGCATCCTCCTTCGAAAACTGGGCACCGCACTGATCACAGACGAAGGCTTTGGCACCCGCTAAAAGAAAGGAGAGGCAGTTACCATTAGAGCAATGGTTCATCGAGGTGGGGGTGGGAGTACTGGGCCAAAATTGCACAGAGGGACACTCAGGAAGGGGGCTGGACACCTGTGAAGATCCTGAGCGAGACCCTGGCCCCAGAGGTCAGCTCAGACCCTCCTCCAAGAGGTGACCACACACCCGGCTGAGTTCCCAATGCCCTCATCCAGGGAGCTCCCAGAGAGAAGGAACACAACCAGAATGACCAAGATAAACAGAGGTGGGGTACGCGTGAGACATCCTGAGAAGGGTGGTCGGAAGGGCTAGCTCCAGGTGAGGGACGGATAGGAGCAAACGACACCACCAGGGACACGTGCCCTGCTGCCTAAATGGTACTTCAGGGGAAAGCAGGAATTGCTGACCTAGCTCTACCTGGCTATCCACAGGGACCTCCGACTCCCTATGTCCCAAACTAAACTCATTGTCTACCCCCCACCCGCTGCCTGCAGCCGACCACTTAAAACCCCCGAACGGTCCTCCAGTGCCTTGAGAATGAGGTCCCAACTCCTTACCAAGACTCACAAAGCATGTCTTGGCGTGCTCGTCCTTTCTGCTTCATCTCTCACACCTCACCCCTGCTCCCTTCTCCCCAGCCACACGGAACTCCGCGGGCTCCCAGGGGAGCCGTGTTCTCCCTCACTGCCAGGGCTCTGCACACCCTCCTGCACATCCTCTGCCTCCGACACTCCTCCCCTGCTCCCCTGGCCACTGTGGGATGGCTGGGGCTCCCAGTCATCATTTATGCGTCAGCTACGATGCCCACACACCCCGCCCCCGGCTGGGGGAGGCGACCCTGCCTTGTGCTCCCACAGCATCCTGTATGTTCCAGCTCTTGGCCCTGGCCACGCTCTGGTCTAAACGCCGGTGGACCCGTCTCTCTCTCTCCCACCACACGGTAAGTTCCCTGACAGAGGGGCCACGTTCTCTCGCACACAGCCGCCTCTGCCTGACACTCGGTGGGAGCCTATTACTACCCATATTTGTGGAATAAACAAAATTCATTCAGTGCAACTCAATTTAATACATTTTTAGAACCATGATTTAGAAGGCTCAAAGTGGCAATGGCACCATGTCAGGATGAAACAGTACTTTTTATCCCTGGCTAATCATCTTTGAGGCTCTAATATGTAATCTGGTCCAGGGAGTCATCTGTCACAAGCCCTGGCATTTTCCCTTCAAGATGTCTTCTAGATGCATCTCTTTCACTGAGTTGGGATAATCACTGCCCCGTCCAGGCCCTTGTTGCATCACACCCAGAATGCTGCGAGACTCAGGGATGGCTTCCACACCGCCAGCCACCCTCTGATCCACTCAACAGACGCAGGTTCCTTGAAGGCCACTTGATTCCTCACACTTCCTGACTCAAGAAGATGCAAGGGTAACCAGACGAGGTGGCTCACGCCTGTAATCCTAGCACTCTGGATGGCCAAGGTGGGAGGATCGTTCGAGGTCAGGAGTTCGAGACCAGCCTGAGCAACAGTGAGACTCCGTCTCTACTAAAAATAGAAGAAAATTAGCTGGACAACTAAAAATATATAGAAAAAATAAATCAGCCAGGCATGGTGGCGCATGCCTGTAGTACCAGCTACTCGGGAGGCTGAGGCAGGAGGATTGCTTGAGCCCAGGAGTTTGAGGTTGCTGTGAGCTAGGCTGATGTCATGGCACTCACTCTAGCCTGGGCAACAGAGTGAGACTCTGTCTCAAAAAAAAAAAAAAAAAAAAAAAAAGAAGATGCAATGGCTGACAATTTGTACTGATTCTAAATCCTTCCACTTGGCTTCAAGGCCGTCCATAACCTGTCCCCGTTAGCTGCCCAACTCCATAGCAGGCTGTCCTCACTGGCCCTCTCTGGCCACTGCTACAGCCTCCCTGAGCCTCTGTGCTTGAGCACTGCCCAGGCCTGCCCCTCCGTCTCTCCCAATCCCATTCCATTCTCAGGACTGGAGTTCATGGACACGAAGCCCTCCAGCCCCTCGCTGCTCTGCCCTTTACAACCCATCGCTGCATTTTGTTCTTTTCAACATGTCTTAGCACTTCTGTAAGTACGCCTGTGTTTTAGTTTTGCATTAGAGGCTCATAAGAGCCAGAACTACTTCTCACACATACGTGCAGCCCACAGTGCCATTTTCAAAGCACCTCGGATTTCCTGAGGCTTTAATATATACCAGGCATGATGCTAAGTGCTTAATATATATCGTAGCATTCATCCTAACAGCAGCCAAATGTAGTATACACTATTACCCCCATTTAGCGGATGAGTAAACTCAAGCTCAGAGAGGTTAAGTGCTTTGCCCAATGTTACCAGCAGGTCATAGTTTAGGTGGATTCAAACCCAGATGGCCTGACTTCAGAACCTTCACTCTTAATCCCTGGACCCTTCAGCCTCCCTTAGGGTTCCATCTGCAAAGATGCTTCATGGATAAGACATGGTGGGGTCTGGGTTCCCTTCTCTCAACTCAAAAAAATGAAAATTCAATTTTCCCATTTTATATGCCAGGGTTTTGTGTGAAATTGTATTTGGAAAAATGGTTCCATTACTTTTAAAAAGTTTGAAAAACAACTCAAAACACAAGCTGTACCAGCACAGACTTAAACACCCATGAACAGTTCTTGCCAGTGAAGAGTATGAGGAGCCTGGAGTAGGTAGAGGCTGTGCATTCCCAGGGGGGCGCTGACCTGGTCTACCTCCCCTACACCTGCATTCCTACTGACGCGCAGGCTATACTCTAGCAAGTGCTCAGTAAGTGTGAGTTGACTGACTGAATAAATGAGTGGCAAAGTACCCCAGGGAAGATATGAAGTCACTCTGAAAGTAAATATAGTCATTTGTCTTAGGTGGCTGGGGTGGAATCTCTCCTGGAGGCAGGGAGAATGCCATGATGACCTCTGGCTGTCCCTTCCAGCTGCAGGGCGTCCTCACGCCAAGCACCTGGTACACGGCTTACAGAGCTTTGAAGAAAGGGCCAAGAAAATTTCTATCAGGGATGACAGCAAAGCAGTCACAATGTGTGTTCATGGAGGCGACAGCCAAGACCACTGTTCACTCATTTACACTGGAAATGCAGAAAGAACCTCAAAGAGCAGAAGGGACCCCCAACAGAGAGGCTGGGGCTGGGTGAAGCCACGGCTCCCTCACAACCAGAAACTCCCCCCACATCCCATCAAAATCATTAGCCATCAGTGATCTTCTGTGGCTCTGTAAGGGATCCGATTTTAATTACATCTCTTCCCTTGGTTCTGTCCGTTCTCATGGCACCCTAGTGGAGAACAGGGGAGCGGAGGCCCGAGGAGGGACGTCCAGGCCAGGAGGCAGGGTGCCCTGTGGCTCGCCACCACGCCAGAGCCCGCGGCCGGCTTGCAAGGGATGTGGCGTGGCCGGTTCTTAGAAAACAGCCGTCACCGTGGGCTGCAGCAACTTCTCGCTTTAATGACTGAGAAGCAGAGAGAAAGGAAGGAGGGCAGGTAGGGAATCAAGGCCGGATGTGTGCCACCAGACGAGTGCAGATGGAGACAAAGCAGGGGCACACGTGATCGAGCAGAGGCTGCTGGCGCGGCCCAAGCCTGACCACAGACGCTTGCCTTCAAAGCCCCACCACGTCCCCACCTCGCGGAAGTCACAAAACTGAGCTGAGTGTGAGAGGCCCCTGTCCTCGGTGAGTCTGGGTCAGACTCTTCATCACACACGGACACCACCGACGCCGGCTCTGTGGCCCGTCCCCACTCATGAAGCCCCTGTCCTCCTCCCATCACCACCCAGACAGTCTCTGGTCACCCCCGGCTACTCTCCAGGGTGAGCCAAGGAGCAAAGACAGGCCGCTCCACGGACACACCAGCCGAGCAGAGTGAGACAGACGAAATCCTCCCTCCCGAGGAGGCTTGTGCCTTTAAATTGTCTCTGTAATGGCTGGCTCACAGGCAGAAATATTTGGCAGCCCTGAAATTAAAAGTGATAAATTTCCTCGCCAAGCTTTGATCGATAATAGAGGCCTCATCTGTTAATCAATAAGACAGTCTCTGCCTGTTTACTGTGCATATGTTGTTCGCTGCTGCCTTCAGTATGATGTCAGGTTTGCATTCAAAGCAACTCAAGTGTGTATAAACCACATGGCTATTCCCAAAATGCATTACGGTGACATCATTCAGCCACTAATACATTTATAAAGCATCAACGGGAGGGGGAAGCGGGAGGGAAGGAGGTCATGCCAGATGAACACAACGGGTGCATATGGACCTGGCAGCAGCATTTACCCCCTGCAAAATTTCCTGGGCTCATCCTGGAGTGAGGAGAACTCCAGGGACACAGCTCAGGGATGGCCATGACCTGCCATATCCTTCCTACACAGAGGGTCTGTTTTTTGGACATCCATTAAGTAAAAGCCAAAAGGTAAATTATAGTAAATAAACAAAAGAGACGAAATCCCTGCCCTCATGGAGCTTACATTCAAGAGGGGAAGGCGGATTTTCAAAAAGCAAGTAAATATAAAATAGGCCAGGTGGTGGTGACTGATAAAAAGAAAAATAAATTAAGTGAAGAGAGATGGAGCGGGCCAGGGGCTGCTTTTTGATACAGGCTGGGCAGGGAAGACCTCCCTGACGAGCTGACGCCTGCGTGGAGAATGAAGACAGCGAGGCCGTAGGAAGCATGGCCCCTGTGTGGGACGCCCACGCCAGGCAAAGGAAGAGCACGAGCCCAGCTACACAGAACGGAGTCGGCGAGGGCAGAGTGGGAGACACAGCACACAAGGGACAGATTTCGGGGAGAGAAATTAAACAGCAGAGGGAGAACGGCAGATGATAAAGGGGGCTAGACCTTCGCTCTTCTCCGTAGCAACCACAGATCCCAGTGAACCAAGGAAGAGACCAGCAGGATCTAGAGTTGGGAGAACTGGGTCCCAAGCCTGACTCAGCCACTCACTGCTGTGGACACCACACAAGTCATCACACCTTCATGAACCCATTCCCCCATCTGTAAAATGGGAACGACCATCACTGTCCGCCTCCCGGAGGCTGCTGTGAGGACTGAAGGAGGTAACAGACAGTAATGAATACAAACCTCCTTGTTAATCACAAAGCACTCTGCAAATATAAATGGCTATTGATGCTATTTATACCTCAGGAGGCAGTGCAGTGTGGTTAAGAGCTCAGGACTTGGGTCAGACAGATCGGAGTTCAGATCCCAGCTGAGCCGTGTCCCTCAGAGGGTTGTGACAAGGTGGCTAAAGTGCTCCGCCGTATCTGGTAGGTGGACATATGGAACCAATAAGTAGCAGCTACCATTATCACCAGTCATGATGCCGTTAAAGAAAGAGCTCCCTTTGTGCAATTAAGGGATGATTGATTTTACTGGAATGGGATGTACTGTTATTTGGAGGCCATTTATCTTGTGTAAAGTTGAGTCTCACATTTATAAAGACATATTGCACTACATGCATGCACACACACACATGTGCATGCTCACACATGTTCATGTATACCCCCCACCTTGTCTCTCCAATTTATAGGTGAGCGAGTGTTTTGTTGAGAGGGGAAGAGAAATCTGTCATAGAACCAACATGTCAGTATCAGCAGCTATCCACTAACCTGCCTCTTAAATCTTCCCTGGACAAGCCTCAGAAGCCCCGTTCAATTGTCCTGTGTTTCTGGGCTCTTTCCTGCCTTCCCCAGCAGACCGTAAGCTCCGTGGGAGCAGGCTCGTGTCTCTCCTGGGCTCTATCGTATCCCTGACACCTTGCATCATGCCTAGCATGTAGTTTGTGCCCACTGAATGCCTGTTAACAAAGAAAACCTTAGGCAGGTTCCTGTGTGCAGAACTGGACTCGGAAGGAGACAGTGGCCATTCGGGGCACTGCCAGGCTGTCCCCTAGGGGGTGGCAGAGTCCTCATTCTACACACTCTGAGTTCTCTACTGCCCCTTTTTTAAAACTCAAGGACATGGTCTCCGGCTGGGTCTCAGGCAGTTCGGAGGAGGAGAAAGAAAAGGTTAGGAAGCAGGGCTGTCTGCTTCCTTTGGAGCAAGACCTCCCTCTCTTCAGCCCATCTGCTCCCAACCCAGCTGCCCAGCGCGCTCAGCCCAGCAGCAAACACACCGGCCTCCCTCCAGTACACGCAGTGAGCCTCCTGTCCCCAGGCAGGCCCTTGACTGGCAGGCAGTGATCTGCTGGGTGACTCTCTGCCCCTGCCAGGCACTGAGTTTATCTGAGATTCAATGTACCCAACTGTTAAAGAGACAGACAGGGAGACAAAGACATCCTTGCCCCTATCAGCCTCCCAGGGATCCTACAGTTGGGGCTTCAGGATGTTCTAAGCACTACCCGGGAGTGGGGAGGTGCCTGACCATTTGGGGTTTCCCAGACCTGTACTTTTCTCCCCTTTCTCCCTGACTTCCTGATACCTGCGAAGGTATGATAGGGCTAGAAGAAG
>CM052438.1:108661153-108722421 GCA_028533085.1 Varecia variegata
AGGAGGGTTCCAAGCAACTGAAAGGCTGGTGGAAAGGGAGAATGCACGTGCCAGAGCCCGCACGGAGGCCGCTGTGTGTGGGTGTCAACGATCACCCCGACTCACAGGAACAAAGTGGGGACCAGCCGGGAAAACACTTTCAAAAACATGCAAGCTCCCTGCAGCTGCCCTCTCACCCCTGCTCCCTGCCTCTGGCCTCTCCCCCTTGGCAAAGCACAGAGCCTCCCTCCCCACTCGCCCTCCTAACCAGAGACGGGGCTGGGGGCCTGGGCACCGGGAAGGGAGCAGAAGCTGCTGAATGCAATCAGATGTGGGGTGGTGTCTCTCTGGAGGACAAGAGGCAGAAGCCAATGAGAGAAGGAAAAAAATTCAGAATCCCTCCCTCTCCCAAACTCCCCCCACCCCCGCCCTGCTAATAAGAAGAAGGAAAAAAAAAAAAAAAAACCACTGAAAAAATACGTAATGTTTGCCAGCATCTAATGTTGAGTGGTGTGTTCTTTTTTAAAAAAATTCCTTGAGATTTTAAAATAAACATCTTGAATGTTCTGATGAGATATGCACGCCTGCTTACATAAGGAAGTACAGAGTGTACCAAAACAGCAGACCCAAAAAAAGCATAGGCTGTCAGAACAATGAGTACAGACGCAGGGCATTTTACAACAGGCCACGGTGTACAGTTTTATTTACAGTACCTCTTATCAGACAGAGAACAGTACACTGGCTGCCAATTCCAAAGGCCGGCACTGCGTGTTCTTTCCCTCAAGGAGATGTGTACTCCCCGAGAGGGGCTGGGAGGCATGCTCTCTCTCTCTCTGCCTCTCTCCTTTATCAACAAAACAAAAAACTAATAAGAAGCCAGAGTTTCTGTAAGAAACACAGACTCGGGGAAGAGGGGACAAGGAGAGCAGGTGGGCAGATGCTGGCTGAATGGAAAACCACCAGCCCTGCCGACTGGCTCAGGATATGGTTCCAGGGGAGCTGAGGCTGGCAACCCGGTGGGGAACGGTCCCTCGGAGCCTGGTCTCACTACTGCATGGGAGGGTGAAGGAACTGGTGACACGGGGCTACAAAGCAGAGGCAGGGCTCAGAAAGCCACCAGGAAAGTCGTGCAGGGCTGAGCAACATCTGGGATTGAGGATGACTGGTTTTCACATCTCCCGAAGTCAATTTCCCACCAATGACCTGGTAAATGGCTAACATCTCATGTTTGGCTACGTATCTGCTCTGTTCAAGACAAGACCTTGGACTGGGTCAAGAGGAAGTGCTGAGGCATCTCTACATCTGAGAGAACGTTTCTTATCCTACACCGTAAACGTCATATGACTGGGAGGCTGCATGGTGCCCTTGGTTTTACTGGGATCCTGCAGCCCCACTCTCATGTCCCACGGAGAGAACACAGGTCTACCTTGTCCCTATCCCTGCAACTCAACTCTCAGCCAGAGACACTTGGAAAGCTCCTCTGTTGCCACTTTTAGCCCCAGCAGGTAATCCAGCAGGCTTAGAAGCGCCATCCACAGCTGGTACAAACACACACACTATAAAGCTGCACGGTGAAGTAGCTCAGAACACTCTCTGGAATCAAACAAACCCAGGTTCAAGTCCCAGTTCTATCATTTACGCCCTGGACATGCGAATTATCTTTTCTAGGTCTGTTTCTTTACCTAGAAAAATCGGGCTCACGGTGTTTATGTCACGGGGTGGGTTGAGTGATGATTAATTTAAATAAGATATGTGAAGTCTTTAACACCATGCCTGGCATACAGTAACTGCTCAATAAATGCTAGTTGTCATTAACATCAACATCTTTATTGCCCTTAGTTTATCCCTTGATGTCAATATATGAGACACACAAATATCAAATGCATACAAAAGCCATACCACACTGTTTAAAATTTTCTTACCACCCCAGCCAAGACACAAAGAGAAAAAGAAGGGAGAAAAGATGTATGCTCCGGCCAAGTCTTCATTCAGCAGACTTTCTCCAGGGAGTGGAAGATAAAGGCGAGGATGCTAATCATTGGGCACCCCTCCCCCAGGAAACCCCTATACAAACCAACAAGGACATGGCACCTCCACAGTCAGCTCCTGTCCTCACTCAAGGCCAGTTTTTAATGGCATTATTACCTCCCTACTACCTACCCAGAAGGTAACCAAGGAGTGCAAACCACTGTAAGGTGAATTGTTTTAAATAAAAATGCAAGTAGGATGGTAAGTTCATTGCAGATTAAAAACAATAAAAATCCCCCTGAAGTCTAAGAGCACTGATTTGGGGGCTCACCTTACCACTGCCCCTAACCGCCTTCCTCCCCTGGCAACTTCCATGACTGGGCAATCAAGGTATGGCTGGCATCAGCACAAGGGCACAAAACTCTCTCTTACCATAGGAACGTCAGCCCTGCTGTGATGGAACAGACTTCCTTCTAGACACTCCTTGTCACCTGGGAGATCTCCCCGAGGTTAACAGTCCTGCGGGGGCTAGTGACCAGACATGGCCTTGGGGTTCTTCCACTGATTGGTGGTACAGTTCCAGCAGCAACTTTGTAGCCTCACTTCCCTCCTTAAAGTGGGGGTGTTAATTCTCACAAAATAGTTGAAACAAGAACCTATATGAAGTACCTGGCACATACACAGTAGGTGCTCAAGTCACAGTCATTATTCGGATTAAAGAATAATTTCACTTCATCAAGCTGATGAGCTCCAGGAGGCCATCGTCTGGCAGAGCCTCCAGGAACACCAGCCCATAGTACTGCCAGTCCTGCAGCTCCTGGGAGAAGGCCCGACTGCAATGAGTAAACGTAGTAGGTGAGACACTACATTCTCCAGGGCTCGTACATGCACGACATTCCACTCTTTGGGATGGGGAATGGGTGCACACCCTTAGGTGAGCAGGGTAGATAACTGGCTCAAGGGGGTTCTGCTGCCCAGAACACCCAAGATTTCCCAAAGTACCAGGAGAAACTGACTCAGGGTCCCAAGTGTCACTGCCCGAGCTGTGTGAACCTCGGTGAATCCTTCCATCTCTCCATCTGTAAATGACAAGTTTTAAACTCAGACACCTTTAAGAGGGAAGAATAGATGAACAGGTGTTGTGTGAGAAGAAGCCGGAAGCGCACTTTAAATGTGGCTGTAAAGGGCTCTCAAATGCTCACAACCCATGGCGCTGGGAAGGCGCTGGGGGGACCAGGCTAGGGCTGGGCTCCCCGGTTCAGCCAGCAAAATCCTTCCAAGGGGAACACTGTGCTCCATCGGGCAGGCGAAATGGAACAGAGAGTCCAGACGCCGGGAGAATCATTAGCCAGAGTCAGACGGAGCCAAGTAGGCTGTGTCAGAGGCTGACCCCTGAGTTCCAGAACACCTGGGCTTTCAGGTGTTCACAGCCTTGTTTTGTTTAAGGGAGATGGCATTGCAATCCTGGCATTTGCAAGAGGCTGGGTAAAAAAGCCAGAGAAATAGGACTGGGGATTTCTGCCGTGACTTTATGGGATATATCCTCAATCCCCGGACACCAACCAGCACCTTCCTCCCAGGTCCACAGTTGGGGATTCTCAAGTGAGAAGTTCATGATGAAAAAAGGGGCTTCTGTTGGTACCAACCAGCCCCAAAGCTCGGTTGGTTGCCTGAGTCATCGTCTCTTCCTTTCATCCTCAATTGCCCTGTGCCTTTCTTGTGAAGCAACTTCAGAGTGCTCCGTCCACAGGCCTGCACCCTAATATGATGTGGGGGACTACGCACATGCACGCATGCATGTGCACACACACACACACACACACACACACACACCCCTCTCCCCAGGGGAAGATTCACAACGTTGCCTGGGCAGTGGAAAAAAGAAAACCAAGACCCCTCCAGAGGTGGTGGCCAGGATCAAACTGCCTACCCGATACATTTCAAGCTGATATCTGCCACCACTCTGGTCCTCCAACATCCCCTGATGCTCTTTCCAATTAAATTTTCACTTGACATATTTTCTGAGGGAAGAGAAGGCAGCGTTCCTCAGCCTTGATGGCATTCCAGTCCTCCCTCATTTCTCACTGACTGAAGAGTATGCTGAGTCCTCTCACAACGTCTGAATCTCTTCAGGATCTCTGTATTGATAATTCCTTCATTCCCTGTCTTCCCAGAATCCCCTGTTCTCTCCCAACTCCTAGCATCTCTCTCCAATGCCACTTGCAACTGTCTTTGTGAAGTGTGTGTGTATTCTGTTTTTAAGTTAAAACACCCTTAGATAATCAAACATCAACACACAAAGCCTTTCGGAAGGCTTCAGATGCTGTCACAAGTGTGATAACCATTGCACTCTTCAAGAAAGCAGTTTGCAGAGCTGTGCATACAAGTATCTATTCACTATTCCCTTGGCTGTGAGCTGTATGCCCTGCAGATGGGAGCTTCTCTTCTGGAAACTTCACCAAGAAGCGGTATGACAGCCCTCCCAGACGCCCAGACCAGGCTGCAGGGAAGAGGTAGGGTTCAGTCTGGACAGGCGCCTGTCTGAGCAGGACCCCTGCTATACTCCCATCATAGATGGTCTAGGAGGAAGAACCCGGGCTTTGAATGTGGACAGATCTGAGATTTCAGCTCAGGTACCCGCTAGCTACATCAGGGGCATTAGTAGGTTAGCCTCTCTGAGCCTTGGTTTCCTCACCTGCTAAAGGGATGATGAAACATCCCCCCCCCATCCTAAAAACAGGGCTTTCAAGTTGCACAATCCCAGGGACACAACTCACTCAAAAAAGGGGCCACAAGCTGCAAAATGACACCACCTTCTCTCCTTCCAGGGATCCCAGGGGTCCTGCCAGGGCTGCCCTTCAATGAGAAGCGACAATGCTGCTAGTGCAGCACTGACAATGATCACAATAAAAATATTAATAACTCACATGTATTGCCCATTTATTTCGACACAGGCATTGTGCTAGCTACTTTACATGCAATATACCATTTAATCCTCCCAACAACTCTAAGATCATCCCCCATTTTGTAGATGTGAAAACAGGTTGAAAAAGCCTAGTTCACTTGCCCCAGGTCTCATAACTAGTAAGGGTCAAAAACTCTCCACCGTGTTGGCAGCATGGGAAGCCCACCTAACCAGAAAGGCCTTTGATCATATGAAAGATTTAAGAGTAAGAAGTTCACATTAAGGGGTACATAAAAAGGTCCCAAAGGCAGTGCACTCAAGTTCTCTGCTATTCTCCACACTCTCACCTGCCCTTTGGAATAAGGAGATCTTTCCCACAGACTCAAAGGCCAACCTCCTCTTCTCCGAGCCCTTTCCCCATTAAGAACAACCCTCACCTTCTGGTTCGGGAGTGTAACACCGCTGTCCATCAGACAGAGCCTGGACTGGGAGGCAGCAGCACGAGGGTCTAGATCGGGCTCTGCTGTGGACTTCAGTGAATTCCAAGATCCTGCTTTGCCTGGCCACAGTTTCTCCAACTGTAAAATAGACATCAAGTTCCTAGCCCTTCCTTGACACCTAAAGCTATTGTAAGGAGGAATGAGTTCAAAAATATGAAATTGTGTAGGGCTTTATAGAGGAAAAGGTATAACCAATATTTAAGACTGACTTTCCAAACTCCAATTAGGCACATCCCTCAATGCTGACTCCCTTCTCAGGCACTTTCCTGTTGACCACTAAGCAAAGCAAGATGTTCTATCATAAAAAACAATCAATTGTATTCACTTACAGTAGAGAAATGGACTCTCACATTTCATGTGTTGTCTCACATGAACGACAGCAAACTATAAAGACTGAAATAGACAAGGTTTCTTGGTCAACCTTCAGTTCACCAAAAAGCCCTTTTATTACACCTTCTCTGGGCATCCTAGTTCATCAACGTTTCCAGGGCAGGCCCTCCCTCTTGGGTCTGAGTGTCTCTTCACTTCCCCACTTCTCTCGCATGTGCCCCTTATAACCTGCCCTTTCCTTGCTGCCCAAACTGGGCCTGCTTCCCCCACAACAGCAAGTAAATTTCAATTAGTTTGAGGCTGAGTATGTAAATTTTAGGCCCAGGTATTCATCCTAGACTGCAAAGTTGTCAGTTCCTTTAAACTCATTAATACACATATGCTCATGCCTGCACACACACCGGGGGTGTCTTCAAACCAAGAGAGAGGCAATCAATCCATTGCTTTCATGGTGACTCTGCTCTCAATGACAGCAGGGGAAAATGGCCCCACCTGGCCTAACACCCACCACCCACATCTCAGACCCAGCCCAAGGGACTGCCATCCTCCCCCTTCCTTGAGCCCCTCAGTGGCACCTCGAGGCTTCCAGTCTCTCCAGGCCTGCTGTGGCTTTCAGAAAACAGAGCATGTCTATTTTTAGCCCTTCTCAGCCCAATAATACTCCCCAACACCCATTCAGCTTAATCACTTTATTGAGGACAAGAAGCGGGCTCTCTGGCCCGGGTGCTTCTGATGTGAGGAAGTAGTAAAATGTTCAAACTGGTTAAAAATGACACTCATTGGCTTGCCTTTGGTGTTTCTGAAACCTTAATTGTGGCTCAGGCCGTGGATCTAAAGAACCTTGCAGGTTTCAGAGACTTGCTCCTTACCCCCTGCACCATAATTGAGGTGTTACATTACAACTGCGGCACTGACATTTGCAGGCTCAAAATTCAGAAGGCTTAAGACGCCACACTTTTCAAAGCAGAAATATTGCCTGTCACACTTAATGCCCATTCTTAATCTGAACCATCTCCCCACCACAAAACAAAACAAAACGCGCCTTTTCTGGCTCAACCCGTGCCAAAGGTCCAGGTGGGGTAACTATTTCCCATGTCAAGCCCCTGGCATTATTAAAGTGCTTCTGACAACCGAGATGACATGGAATTGCTGCTTGAAAACAGGAAGGTTTGTTTGGTGTAATTAGAGGACCTGTGAATTTGGTGTGTGCAGAAAATAGACTGTTGGCATCTCTTCTGCATGCACCTTCGAGACTGTGACTTCCAAAGCTTTAGGGTGAGCGGCTTTCAAGCACGCAATATGCACCACGTGAACTGTGGGTTGGGAGAAGTGGGCAGCCTGGAAAGGGAACAGAAACAACGTTGCTTCAGAGGTTAAGATTAGGGGCTGCAGGGTCAGGCAGCCCTGGGATTACAGCCCAACTCTGCTTCTTACTTGCTGGGTGATCTGGGGCAAGTAAACTCAGTCTCCTCATCTGTGAAATGGTCGTAACGGTAGCACCAGCTTCAAATGGGTCTTGTGAGGCTCAAATGAGATAATGAAGTAAAGCAACCTGGCACGGTACCTGGCACCTGTGGCCCTCAGTAAATGTCAGCTGTGACTATCACTGTCATCTTTAGTTTCTTCCTTTCTACCATGGGCTCCTTCTAAGACAAAGCGTT
The DNA here is from genome assembly GCA_028533085.1 of Varecia variegata. Taxonomy (NCBI): domain Eukaryota; kingdom Metazoa; phylum Chordata; class Mammalia; order Primates; family Lemuridae; genus Varecia; species Varecia variegata. The sequence goes on from CM052438.1 coordinate 108,668,497, forward strand.
TAGTCTTTGTCTCTTCAACCTTGCTCAGGACAAAAAGGGAATTTGGGGACTAGCGTGACTAACCACAGCCAGTTGTATGCAGTCTTGGGACATTCTTGGACATGTAGTGGGGAGCTCCTACAGACTCAAAGTGGCTGGATGGAGCCCGGCCCAAGGCAGGAGCATTCAGGGGATGACTTCTCGGGTCCCATCCAGGCAAGCAAGTGACAGCCGCGTCCAAGAGACTCACCCAGACGAGGCTCTTCTACCTTCCTGGGCAGCTTCCCTGCTGCTCCTTTCTCCCTTCCTTTCCTTCCCAGGCAAGGTGCTTGGAGCACCTTCATGAGTTTCCTGCTCTTCAGAAGGCGGAGGCGGAATGCCTCATTAACTTCCCTAGCTAATTTTACAATTTAACCAAACACCACACTCCCGCTTCGATTCAGCCAGCCTCTGACTGTGACAAACTTTTATAACTGTGAGACGGAGGAAGACAACGGTCCAGGCCAGAGACGGAAGGGAAGGTCCTAAAAACTAAAGTGGAAGATGGAGAACAGAGAAAAAACAGAGGGTTGCCTTAAAACAAACAAACAAAAAAAACCCAGCTCTATCTATGCTCCCAGAGCAGAATTCTAGGCTGTGCAGGGCTGAGCCGTGAGGGAGGAAAGCCATGCTGGCCTGTGGTGTCAGAAAGATGGAGTGCTCCCATGACAATGACTCTTCCTGTCACCTCGGGGGGCCAGGGGCTATATCGGGAAGCACAGTTACACGCTGTCCTCTTAGGGGCATGATTCAATGCTGATGGGCAGCAGACCAGAGGCCAGACAGGGCCACCCAGAGGACATGTTCAGCTTGGCAAGGCCCCAGGGCCCCTTCCAAAGGGCACTGAAAGGCCCTTCCCAGCCCACTGAGCCGGCTCCTACCTCCCAATTAAGTTTCTGGATGGGGGTGGAGTTCAGTGGGAGGATGGCATGTCTAAAAAAATATCACCATCAAGAATCCTATGGGATAGAAAAGACCCCTGAGGGTTGCCATATCAGTCCTATATGTAGTCCAGCACCTTGTTCAGCCAGGACGCACAGACAGACCCCTAGTAGAGACAGAGCATCATTCCAGCCCCGTTACTGGAGGCAGGCCCTGCTCTGAGTGCATAGGTAAGTAATGCAGACATCACCCTGTGACTCTCCTGGCTCCCTGGTCAGCTCCAAAGCTTGCACCTGTCCTCTCTTGCACCTGTCCTATATTCCAAAGCATCTGCTTCCAGACCCCAAATTCTGATCAGTGCAAAACTGGCCCCCGCAGCCCGGCTCTCTCAGATATGCTGGGTTGGCCCCAACGAAGAGGCCAGAAGATCTGGGCTGCCCAGGCAGGAGTCCCCAAGGGATAGCAGCCTCCTGAAAGATCTATCTCTGGGCCTTTGTCTATCCTGGGCTCATATTCTCGAAGGCAACTGAGGAAGGATGAATCCAGCAAATCAAAAGTTCCAGGGAGTTCTCTCTTTACCCGGAGTTACCTTGTTACCGAAAACGACTGTGGCCTTGCATAATTACTCCAACAAAATGCAGCCGCCAATGAGCTCCCTGTGCTCAATTAGCTTATAATAGTCAGTGAGAGAGTGCCGAGGTTTAATCCAGCTACCCCAGAAGACTTTTTATCCCAACTACCTAATGAAAAGTTTAGAATTTGCTTTTCCTCCCCCCCTTTTCCCTGGCAAGTGAAAGAATTCCAAACAAAACGGGACTGGTAGGGGGAAGGAGGAGGGAGCGTGCTAACTACTGGGGAAAAGTCTAGAAGAGATGTCTTTGTCGGGTGGAATCCTGGAGAGAGCCAACAAAAGGAGCCCCTAATACAGAAGCACCGGCCTCTCCCTCCCCTGGCTTCCACCTGTGAGCACAGCAAGCTCTGTCTTCACTAAAGGCACATGCAGGGCTTCACCCACGTGGGCTGAGAAGGTGGGCTGGGCCCCTGGACGCCTCCGCCTGCGACAGTCCCCACAGTTCCTCCATTTGCCCTCCAGGGTGGCCAAGTCTGTCCTCGACCTCACCAAGGGGCAGCTCTTCGCAGCTCTGTTTTCTCAACCTGGGTTTCACGGAGCTCTGGGTGCCCACAATGTATTTTTGAGTCCGACAAGTCCTGTATGAGAAATTCACAATATTGTGGGTCTGCACTCCATTTTAAACCTCATTTTCACCTATGTGTTTGTTTTATGTGCATCTCAAAGTGGAGGGACCACTTCAAGTGGCAGCTTTTCATTTTTAATGCAGTGTTTCTCAACCTGCAGGCCAGGGAGGGTCACAACAATCTCAGGGAAGTGAGGGCTCTCAAGTGCAAGAAACCACCTCTAAACCTCTTCCCCACTGCTGTGGGCAGGACAGGGAGGCGGAGAGAGGCCTGCCTGGCTGGTGCCAGCTCAGTCCTTCCTTCTTCTTGTCCAGAAAAGTAGGTGCACTCCCACCACGAAGCTCCTTCTGGACAGTCCCACAGGGAAGATCTCATCAGAATCCCAGGAACCTCCTTCCTGAAGCCTTTCCTCACCACCCTGGTCCCTGGGAGCTTCTCCGTGCTCTCAACTCCTGCAGGACTCACTTTTTCCCCTCGTAGGCACAACGAGCACACCCAGCCTTGTGCAACACCTTCCCTTGCCAGAGGGCTCGTGTCATCCTCTCAGCCAACCCCCCCACCAGCTTCTTGCAGACAAGGACACTGGCTTCAACTCCTCTGTCTGCCCTGCCAAGCTCTGCACACCACACCACTGGCCCTCAGTTCGGTGGCTAACTGATGAACTAATTCGTGAACGGTTTCCCACCAAAGAGGGCTACACGTGTGACCCACAGTAGTCACCGAGGCTTCTCTGCTGCTCAGCCTTCACCATCTGGTTCCCATTTGGCGGAGGTTTCATTCCCCAGAGAAGGCTCCAGCATCCCGAGCGTGTGCCTGGGGAAGATGAGGTTGTCAGAGAACAGACGTAACGAGCCTCACGCCAAGTGGTCCAGCTTCACTGGACACGATCTGAAAGGTCAGGGAGGCTGCGATCTTCCTGATAAGTCACACTCCAGGATGCTGAAAGTCTAAGGAGCTGGTAACAGCCCACATGGTCACAGCTCCCACGTTTCTAGGCTGCGGCTCAGGTTCAGCTGCCCCTTTCACTCCTGACCCAGCATCACAGGGGGTCTCCCCTAGAAGCTGAGCACCCAGCTGGGTCACATGCAGTTGGGACCACAGGCAGCTCTCCTGCTGCCTCTCCTCTCTGCGTGGCCTGGTGGTGGGGAGGAGGATTGAGGGGCCTGACACAGCCAAGCTCCTCCTGACCCACAGACCCTCCAGCAATGCCCGCAGAGCCACCCTACCCAAGCCCTACAAGGTGATGCCAAGAAGTTAATAGCCACAACTCAGCACCCCCTGAACACATGCTCCCCTGGCAGAGCAGGAAGAGGCTAATAAGCCACACCTGCTCCTGGTGGCCCAGGTGCAAGGCACTCAAGCAGCAGCCAATTACCGTGCCACCCTCCCCACCCCCAGGACCCCTGGGGCAGGGCCTTCCTGGTGTCAGCTCCCCGGTTTCTGAGACGTTGGTTAGCTCTACAAACAGGAGAGCAGGCATTCGGGCACTGAAACAGCACCAGGCCAGGGGCCAGGTACGGCAGTAAAGGACACTAGAAAAGCAAGACGCAGGGTGGGAGGAGAGAGACAGAGACCTGGATTTGAATCCAGCTCTGCCACTCCCTAGCTGTCTGATCTTAGGCAAGTGACTTAGATCTTTAAACCTTAGAGTCCTTATCTGCAAAAGAGAATCAGTATATCTACCTTCCAAGGTTAAGGTTAAGAGTAAGTGAGTTCAGGTATGCAGAACAGCAAGCACTGTGCCTGGAAGACAGCAGGCCTTCAATGAACGTTGTCCTTCTCTACTTTCTGCGCCCCTACTGTCCACCCCAAGCCATTCATTTCTCCAACAAATACTTCCTGGAGCCTGCGATGTGCACGGGAGCAGCTACTGATAAGGTCCCTGCCTCCTTGTGCTCTGTCCAGACTGCTGACTCCCAGGGCTGGAAGGGGGCAGGGGAGCACCCTGGGTCTGTTCCCTACCATGTGCCCAGCCACAAGCTCGCCCATCCACTTCTTAGTTTATTAAAAAAACGACTGAGTTACAGCCACCGTGCAGCTCACTAAACGAGGTAGCATAGGGGATAGAAAAATAAATCACATGTTCTCAAGAAGCTTACAGTCTAGTAGGCAAAAAAGGACTAGCAAATAAACAGCTACGTAACAAAGAAGGTGACAGGTGCCATCAGAGGGGTAGATAAACGGCTGAGAGCAATCAGATGGGGGCGGCCTCTTGTCCTGCCCAGACAGACGCATCCTGACTTTTCAAAAGAGAAGAGAAAAAGGAACACTCGCTGGTCTGGCACCGTGCCTAGCACGAGAAACAGGCAGGATCTATTTAAAACAATGAGAGGCAGGTTAGATCCTTTTCTGGCAATTCCCAAAACTCCGGGAGCTGAGAGGGTAACCAGATAGAACCAATACTGTCAAAATCCTGGATATTTAAAAAAAAAAAATCATTTAGCTGTTGCCGGGATGATAAAAGAATCTTGCCGTTCAAAGGGAGGGTCCACACTCAGAGGAAGGAGGGGCTGGTGGGCCAGGAGGAGGGGATTGGGGAGGCAGGGGAACGCCCCACAAATATGGATCAGGGTTAGGGGAAACAAAAACCAGACGGCCAAGGACATTTATGCATTGTAGTTGCTTTACTACCTAATTAATTCAGTAATTTCAAAAACAATTTTATTTATGTTCCATTTACCACATCAAAGGTGAAAAAAATCCTATGGATGCTAAAATAATACCTCAAGGCATCTATTTTTAATCAGTTAAAAAAAAAAAGAGGGGGTGGGGGGTAGGGGCAGAGTTTTAAAAAAATAAAAAATCTAGCCCTGGTTTCTATACAATCTCTCCCGGGCAGACCACCAACCCTCAGAGAGAGAGAGAGAGAGGGAGAGAGAGAGAGAACACAGCCAAGCCCTCTCTGAGAGCCTTCCTGGCTGCTGAAAACCGAGCTTGTCAAAAAAAAACAAATCCATAATGGCCCGAGGCTCCTCTCCAATCTATTTTCTGCTCAGCTGGTTTTAAATGAAGTTATTATGAGTCATTAAAACACCCGCAAGCCAGTGGAAGTCAGCCAATTACAATTTTAAATTTAGCCTGTTCTCTGCCCCATTCTCTTGTTTTCTTCCTTTGCCCACAGAATGCTGCTGCTGTTATTTTTTCCCTCCCTTCCTTTGCCCAAAGTGGAAGAGACAGTTATGAAAATGCATAGTATTGCACGGAACGCAGAATCATTCATATGAAACTCAAATTATTAAATTAAAAGAAAATGCAAACTTCTGCCCCCCTCCAAAGTCAACTCAAGTCTTGCCTCAGCCCACTGAATTCCTTGGAAACTCCAGTCTGCGCCCTAAAGGTCATGGGGCTATTTTTAAAATGAAAAGGTTCTTCAGTGGGGTCTTGCAGAGAAACAGTCACATTCATCACACAGAATCAACATGATGAGGGCTGGATCCAGGAAGGGGAAACACACCACCACCATCTGAGGATTAATAACAAACAATGAAGTTGAAATTCAAAGGTAAAGCAGGCTTTGCAATCAAGCATGAATGTCGGTGGAAGTCACTAGATATGATGAGCTCATTTAGTTTTTAAATCTTCAAGGTAATGGTCTGTGCGGGCCCATTACAGCAAAGGAACAAATTTGAGTATTTCATGTAAACGCTTCTTCTCAATCCCCTTTTTTCTCACGCCTGCACACACAAACACACACATGCACATGGTGTTCTCATTAGGACCCTGCTCCTTATTTCTGGGACTGTAACTGCAGCTTTTGCACACCCTCCGACAGGTAAGGACCCTCCCACCCCAAGAACTGTCCAATCTTACTATCCCCACCAACCCCGATGAACGGAGGGGTCTGCAAGCTCCAAAGAACAGACCCCAGATCTCTGCATACATTTCCCATCAGCTCCAAGCCCCCTCTCCCAGGTGCACTCAGACACACACACCCACCATGAGAGGACCAGTGCTCTACCCTGCCAGACTTGCAATTCTAGTGCCCCAGGGATGCCGGAGAACCAAAGCCACAGACCTAGGCAGTTGGAACACCTGGGAGAGGGGAGGATGTTAGGACATTTTGTTGAGAGTCACCGAAGGGCAGTATGAGGCTGAGATGCTACCAAGAGTGTTTACCTGATGGCTCTGAGTGAGAAGGAACTCAGGGTCCATCCCTACCAACCTACTCAATGAGAAGAGAGTTTGAAACATCAAAAGGCTTCCAAGCTCACTGTGACCAGCAATAGTTTACCAAATACAGTAACATTTGGCCTGACTCCTGTAAGACATAAATCTGAGGCCTGCAATTCACAGCTGCCCCATGCTCTGAGGATCCCCAGGGCTGGGCTGATGTGACCCTCCTATCCTCAGCCCTTAGTCTCCCCACTTAGTAGCTCATGGGGCCCCCAAACAGCAACCCCTCACAGTGACTCACCAAGGCCTGTCCTCCCTGAAGTCACAAAGCTGAAGTTTCAGGCCTCTCCCTGGTGCTGGCCCCTTCCATGGAAGGGGCTCTAACACTTGATACTCAGAATGTCTTTCTGAAAGAGGGCATCCAAAATTACGTAAGCTTCAGGTCCCACCAAACCCAGATCAGCCCTAGTAGTACAAACACTTTAATAATGGGATATTTATTTATGCAACAAATACTTACCAGCTCACCATACTTCTACGTGCCAGGCACTTTGCCAGGCCGTGGGTATGTGAGGGTGTCTGCTGGGCTCTGCACTCAGGTATACCGTGCAGACTTCGGTGAGCACAGTCCCAGCACCACGGGACTTTGGGCAGCAAAGTCCAATAAGGGCCTTGAAAGCCTAACCCTGCTCATCAACTTGCCCACCCTCAACACAACCGAAAACAGAAAAACATCCAGGGGCCTCAGAAAAGCAGGAGCCAAGCCAGAGAAGCCCCACTCTGGCCCCTGAGAGGCAAGAGATAAGAGCACACAGGGCTCCAGGTACTGGGAGCATTCTACAGTCACTGGCTCGAGTCCTCCCCACGCCTCTGGGCCAGAGTGACATTTTGTTCCCCACTCCAACTGCTGCCCAACTTCCAAGCGAAGAACTTTGTGTGGGGCGAGGAGGATGGAGACAGGGAGAGGGAGACAGAGGAGAGACAGAGAGAAGACCAACCAAGACAGATGGAGACAAAGACAGAGGAAGACATAAGAAGGAAGACAGAACATACACAGGATTGTCAGGAAGAGGCTGAGGCTGACACAGACACGAGGACAGGGACAAAGAGATGAAGTGGGATGAAAGGAGGCTGGGGAGAAATGGACAGAGAGGAGGAGAGCAAAGCTGAAAAACAGATACCCGCTGCCACTGAGACCCGGGGAGAGAGCGCCAAGGACAGGGGCCTGCAATAGTGAGACAGATGGGCAAGGCGGGATGGGACCCCTTGGGCACAGCCTGGTTAGAGGGCTGGGGAACGGGGCCGAGGGGACAAGAAAGCAATGGAAGGCCTCCTCAGCACCCTTCTAGCAGAGCACGTGTCTGGGAAGCCAAAGGAAGACGCAAAGGCCTTGGATGTGAGAAATGGTGCCTCTGGGTGGATCCCATGCAAACATCCCTATGTGACAACCCGTCATCCATTCATCCTCAGTCAAAAACAAGGGCCAGCAAAGCAGCCCAGAACTTAGGAAGGATGCAAGGAGCAAGGAAGAGGAAAAGAGAGAATGTGAGAGTAAACAGCAGACAGACAGATGTCCCAGCATCCGTCCCTCTAGGGCACCATTCATTTCCTGATAGGAACGTCACCATCTAGCTGTGCAACATCATGTGGTGGTTCGAAAGGGGGCATGTGTGCAAGAAACCACCCCATTCTGAGATAGAAAAATCGGAGAGAGAGAGAGACAGAGAGAGAGAGAGAGGGAGGAAGGTTATTACATAATTTCCACTTTCTTTCCTCCACCCTTAAAGTAATGTTCTATCTGACAGGCTCCTCTCTGAGGGGGGAAAATGACAAATCCAATCCAAAATTCAACAGCCTGTGTTCTGTTCGGAGAGCACACAGTGTACTGTACAGCCCATAAAACTCCAAACAGCCTCCAGACACTGCCGCAATCGTCCTCCATCAAAACACTTTGTCTTGCATACAAAAATAAGATACAGCGCTGAACAGAATACAAAATCAGCCCATTACAGTACAGGGAGACTGCTACTTAGCAACCAGGGGGCTCTAAAGCCTCGATGCTCTACAGGAAGCAAAATCTGTCGAGCCTGTTGGGCAAATGATAAACATTAGCAGTATTAAAAAACACAAAAGCCATGTAAATGGATAGACATAATGTGGAAACGAATTTATAGAATAAATTGGGATGGGGGACTTGTGGGGTGGGAGAGGGGCTGGGATCCGGAGGGGTAGATGGAACGAGCTTCCCCAACCCCTGCTAAGGCACCATATGGAGACAGAGACATGTGTATTTGGGGGGAGGGACATGTGAACCCCCTCTTCACACACAGGGGCTGTAGGTGAAGGGCTGGGAGAGAAGTGGTGAAAACACTGTTTAATACAATGACCTGCAATGAACTTTCTGAACTTTCTCGGTTCAGCTGGCCTGACGTGCAATCTTCAGGGCCAGGGGACCCAGGCACACACGTCCAGCAGCCCCGAGGTGGACAGATACGGGGGCTTTACTGGCCGTGCAGCCGGCATCATCGCACCCAGCACCGTTGCAGAACCTGACACTTGCTGTAAACAAAATCCCTGGCCAGAAAAAAAAACAAAAACAACCCAGACGACAAAACCAAAAACACCCCATCTGGGCTGGAAAATCAGTATATTTCATCAGGTAAAGGGGAAAAATACTCTGGCTGTGAATCAGCAGCAGGGTTTCGGATCCCAGCCAAAACAGGAGCTAAAAAGCAAAACCATATTCTTCTGGTCTCAGTTTAGGCTCTTGAGGCAGAAAGCGAGAAGGGGTGGGAGGGGGTAGGGGTGGGGGGTAGCGAGGAAGGGGGGCAAGGAGAAGGGGAGAGGAAAGAAATGTATTTTTCATCAGCCAGTGTATAATTTATAAACAGCATTAAACAGTTTTTGTTTTCTTTTTCCTCTCTCCCGTGTATGGGCTTGGACGGCAGTCAAGCCTGCATTAATTTCTGCTTTGGGTACAGTGTGTTCTTGGAGGCGCATCTGCAAGCGATCATAAACTCTCTGGAATGCTGGCAGAACATCCAGACCTGCCGGCAGGCCAGTGACGACACCACTCTGGGAAAAAGTTCGGGAAGCAGGCCAAATTCAGAGTAGGGAGAGAGAGAGAAAGAGAAGTGTGTTTGAGAGAGAGCTGGGGGAAAGCGGCCTCCCTTCACCCTTTCCTGGCTCTGCACCCCATCATCTGTGTGGGCCGAAGGGAGCCCAGTCCGGCCTCTGCGCCACCCCCGTCTGATCTTCTCCACTGTCTCAACCTAAAATCTCAGTGGTGCCCACCTCCTAAGGCACCCGGAGGGAGTTAAAGGAGCTGAGGAAAGTTTCTTCTTGGTTATCTCTTGGTTTTACCCTGATGGCAAAACGCTAAGCAGGAGCAGGGAAAGCTGGCGTTGGCCGGAGAGTGGGCAGAGAGTGAATGCATTGGCCGTGGGCTCTCACCTTCCTGGGCAGCCCCCAATGCCTTGCTCTGAGCAGATACCTAATCTGGGGAGAGGGAAGCTGCAAGGTGAGAAGTTACAGGTCCTGAGAAGCCATCTTTGGACCTGAAGGCACCTCTCCGATCGTCAGCACGGAGACAGCCTCATGCCATCTCCTTGCAGTCCCAGGGAACCTGTCAGCTACCTTGCTTCCCCCATCTTCTCTGTCTTTGAGAAGAAGAACGCTGAAACCCAAAGCTAAGTGCTCCAAAATAGAAAAAATAAACAAAAAGGAACAAGGACAACCCATAGATCTTTGCCATCTTGTAATGTTTTTTTCCTTCTATCTGATCACCATAGGGAAAAGCATAAGAGAACCAATCAGGCAGACCCCTCCAGCCCTTGTCCTGCCGGACAGATGACCCAGGTCCCAGATGATTCGCCCTGGCCACCCCATGCTGCTGCTGAAATCGGAAAATTTATGGGCCAAAGCCCACATTCTTTCCCCTGGGCTCCGACTCTGGGGAAGAGCCTGGTCGCAGGGGAGGTTTCTCAATAGCCACGGCTCACAATGCCTGCACTAGGGCAAGGGGGGGGTGAGTGGAGGGCACCCGCCCCTGGCAGCAGGGACTCCTAAGGAAGGACTGCGTGGTCCTAACCAGTGTAGGAGGCACAGGCCTGTTGACACTGCAGCCACACCCCAGCGTAGACTGCTAGTCTTGATGTTCTCCGAGGAGCCTCATTCATCCCACGTTCCAGCCTAGTCTACCATGAAAAGCCCAGCAGTCCCTTCTATTTCACTCCCTTACTCAATCCTCTCCTGGCTTTCCAGTGCTTCGGGGAGAACGCAACTTCTTTTGCCACTCAAGGCCTTCCACGATCTTCCATCCCTCCCTTCCAAACCCTGCACTCCCTTCCTCTGTCCTCCGCACATCCAGCCTATACCGCCTGGCTGCACTGCCCATCCCATAGGTGGCTTGGGCTCCTCCACCAAGTCCTTTCAGAATGCTGCTCCACCATCCTCTGGCAGGACACCCTCCTCCTCCAAATTTCTCCTAGAACTCTTTCTTGACACTTGGCGCACACTACCATCTTTCATCATGATTTTACAATCATACTCATCTCCCCTACTAGACTTACGCTCCTTGAGGGCAGGGATGCTGTAGCAGTCTTCACTGCTAAGTGCACAGAGCCTGACACACAATTAATGCTTATTAAACATCCTCTGGTTCCAAAAATGAACAACGCTCCCAGAATAGGAGCAGGCCATATAAACACGTAAACCCCTAATAGTATTCAGCAGAGTCAAAAATAGGGGCAAGCAGTTCTAGGCATGCTTGCTTATAATCCACCCGTGCATTAAGCCAAGAGGAGGGAAATACTACCTAATGGGAAACCTTACACTGGCCAACCTCAGAACCAACTGGAGTCACTGCCTGAGTCTGTGGTCTCTGCACGGACAACCAGAGCTAGGAATCATCTCTTACGTTAGAACAAGGAGACGCAAAGAGACGGCAGATCCACAGGTGCTTCAGGGCCATATCTCCACAAGGGACTGGGCAGCAAAGGGTGGTGAAGGAGGCTTCAGAGTCATGATGGGACACAGGTGGGGCTGGGGGATTCTTCTCCTGCTCACTGCCACAATCCTACACCCAAGCTTCGCCCCCTACCCCGCAGGGCCAGCTTTGCAAAGCCATGGAGGCTGTCTCTCTCTCCATTCCAAGCCCCGTTCCCAATACTCAAGAACCCTTCTGACCCCAAAAACCACCTCTGAGAATGCAGGGCCTGGCCAGATCATCTCATTAATTAATGAGTTAGGACGGGTTAGAGTTGGTTAACTTAAACTTATTGTTATCATCAGGTATATCTCATAAACACTTGATTAGTTAACGCATTCAAATTGAAATAAAAACTTCAATTAAACTGAACATTCACTACTACCATTTAGGGTCTTTAAAAAAAAAAAGAAAAACAACCAAAAAAAGAAAGTAAGAGAAAGAGGAGGCACTGCCTCTCAGAAGGGCCTCCTACAGGGCAAACTTCTAATTAGACAAATTGTCAATTTCAACACAATGAAAACTGATTTAGGAGCGTAAATTTAGTATTCTAGTCACTGAAAATAAGACCCACATTGTCGGTCTCCTACAGGCTGATTTCATCCGATGGGGAAAGGAAGAGGAGAGGAGGAAGACGAGGAGAGAAGGGAGGAAAAGCTGCGAAGGAAGAACACGCTGGAGCACTTTCTTCCTTTCAGCAGTGACATCTCCGTGGAATGCGAGGCAGCCTATTCTAAAGCATGGGAGAAACTCTTTTCTTGCCTCCTCCTTCACCCCACCCCTACCAGATTAGAAAAAAAATTAATCGTGTATGATGACAAACTTGGCTCGGCACTCACTGTACATACTGTACCCACAAGTCTGGCTCCCCGCCAGGCCTGGCCCGGCGCCAGAACTACAATAACAAACACAGGCAACGCCAGCCAAGAGGGGGTGGGGGCAGCCAGCGCTCCGAGCTCGCCAGGAAGCCCGAGCACCAAGCACCGTTCAGCTCCGCTGAGCAGAAGAAAACAGCAGGAATGTGCCTGCACCAGGGCAGGGACATGCAGGGGAGCAAGCACGACCCCTGCCCGGATCCCCCGCTCGCTTCTCCGCAGCCTGCCCCTTTTAAAAAATAGTCCCAAGGGTTCTTCCAGGCTCTGTGCTGCTGCTCCAGCCCTTGGCGATCTTCTGTAAAATGGGTGTGCATGACACACCCAGAGCGTCCATTCTCACGGTCAGCTCCCTGCATGCAGCCTTCAAAACAGGACAGCAGGAAAATCTCGTGTCATCTCATGAAACGTCTCTTCTAAAACATCACATCGTTCTGTTACCAGGCATCTAGGGGCAGGCATCAGAACATGTCAAACCACTCCTGGAATCTGCGAGAAGACCTGGCACCCCCAGCCCAGCCCAACCCTCTGGCCCCAACTCCCCAATAAGGCCAGGTCACTCCAGAGGCCCCCGTGGCTGTCACTGTTTAACAGGGGGACAAACAATTCAGGAAGTAGTATAGCCTCACTAAACCCTTTGTGTTATTTTCAAGACATCCCAGTGCAAGGGTGAGAAGTATGCAGAGCAATAGAAAGCAAAAATAGAGAACAGAAATATCAGACTCCGAAGGCTATGAGCTACCTGCAAGGGTAAACTGAAACAGTCAGGACTCATCGTACCTGCCCTATCACCAAATCCTCCTTTACAGGGATATTGGCAAGTGACTAACAGAGGGACAAATGATTTGACACAATCAGCCTTCGGTGTCCAATAAGACAATAATGGAAACAGAAAACTAGGAAAACAGGACCCAACTCCTAAAACCCCTGGAGCATCCACATAAGACCAGGGGACCTGGAAGTGGCATCTTGGGCAGGACCGAAGTGTACTTCCCTGGAGAACCACCGGCCCCACGGAGGAGGCTGTGCAAAGTCACTGTCTTGTCTGAACTGGGGGCCTGGGCTGACCTGAAAGTATGTGAGCAGCCCCCCTCCTCTCTGCCATTCCCACCAGCCCCACCAACACTGCTGACATGTGATTTGCAGCAGAGATGGTGGCTCTCACTCACATTTAGTCGCACTGCCTGCAGGAGGGGTACAATATGGGCCAGCAGGCTCCTGGCTGTCCCCCTAGTGAGCCACTCAGACATAAACAGTTCCTACTGCAGGAGGGACCAGACGGGACAGTGGAGTTTCCTTAAGTTGTTCGTCAGCCTCCCAGGCTACACCCATTCATGTAACAAATACTCGTTGGCTTCAATAATGTGCCAGGCCGTGTGCTAGACATCAGAGGGACAGATCCTGTCCCCGGGCAGCTTATAATTTACTAGAGAAACAGAGGGGAAAGGAAATTACATTTACTGTGAGCCTCTTGTGTGTCAGGCATAGTACTAAGTATCCAACATGAGCCTCACAACTTCTCTGAGATAGGGACAAATATTTTCACTTTACAGGTTAAGGATACTGATGCTCAAAGAGCTTATAATAATATTTTGTGCCCAAGTTACATCATCAGGAGGTGGGTGCCCAAATTCTTCCCATGATGTCATCCTGCCTCCCAAGTAGAGGACATAAGGGACGTCTATAAATAAACATAATACAGAAGAAAGATTGTTCCCAAAGACGGCTTCAAATAAGGAAATATGGGCACCCAGAAGATGGCATGATTGCTTCCTGCTGGAGGTGGGGAACAGGTGAGGATGGCATCGTGGAAGGGAACTTGGAAGATCTGGGAAGATGAGAAAAGTGTTATTTCGAGCAGATAAAATGGGTGAACAAAGCCACAAAGCTCAGAAAGCAATGAGCACTGAAGCAAAGCCTGGCTAGAGCACTGGTCTCAAGGGTAGAGTAGAGAGAAGGGATGCTACTGCCACTGAGTTACAGAGAGGGACAAGGAGACTTTAACATCTGGCTGAAAAGAGCACTGCCCCCATCATAAGTGTCCCGTGCCACACAGGTGTCTGGGGCAGGGAGCAAAAACCAGACGCCCCACACTTTGCTCTTGGGGTAGGAGAGGGGCGGCCAAACGAGTGGGCAGACAGCTCTCAAAACCACTCATTGAACCTGAAACAACGTACAAAGCTAAAAAGAAACAAGAAGATGACATGTGTATGTCATTAAAACAGAAGAGTAAGCGTACACGAGTGCGGAGCAGACACCGAACACAGGAATGCCTGGACTCAGGGCTCTGGCCGAGGTGAGATGGGTGGGCGGCGTGAGGATGTTTCACTCTCATGGAGCAAGGGTGAGGGTGCGGAGTCCCTACAGGAAGGAGGAGCGGAACACACAAAGACGTGGGGGCTGAGCAGACACGCCGAGACCCACAGCTGCCTGGTGTGGGCACATCCCTGGCTGTGGAGCAGGGCAGAACAGGAAGTGGGAAGGAGGCATGGTACTGTACGTAGGAAGGGCCACGCAGGCCACGGGGAGTGGTCACATCCAACACAGCGCACAGCCACAGGGCCCTGCAGCAGGGCAGTGGTGCGCTGACACACAGAAAGCCACCGAAGAGCATTTCCACAACCACACACACGACGGGCTGGAGGGGAAACCGATGCAAACGGCCAGCCAAGCAGGAAGCTTCTGGGTAAGGGGGAGGGGGCTGCTCCCCAGGGGCAAAAGCCTGGGAAGTAGAGAAAAGGAAGGAAGGTGCAAGCAGAAACCACTGACACTTATTAAATGCCAACTGTATGCCAGGGGCTTGCTTTGAATGCCTTTAACATATATTCTGTCACCTAACCCTCAAAAAAAAAATTTATATGAGTTAGCAACACCTGCGCTTATCAGATATAGAAACTAGGATTTGCAAGATAAACGTGGCCAAGGTCACACAGCACACATCACAAGCAGGATCTGAACCTTCGCTGGTCCAACCCCAAAGCCCAGCCTCATTTCACAAACGCTCAGCTGCCTGCAGGGCCAGTTGCTTGAGGCACCATGGGGAAAGAAAAGGCAGGCTGTATGAAGGAGAGCAGGACCAAATGAGAAGACAGCTCTCTCCTCTCCCCTGAAAAGTGATTCCAAGGCCAAAGGCAAAGGAATTAGAAGGAAGAGACTACGCCCTGGCAGGGTAGTGTTGAGGCCTCTACAACTGAAGGCAGCAACCTCTCAGCCTCAAAGCCTCAGCATCAGACCTGCTGGATCCTTCCCTCCACCAAGAACACCTGGGCATGATGAGTGGCAGGTGCTTCTCCCCTTTGCACGCCTCGTGGGGCAGAGCAGCTTTGCCCAAACATGAGCAAAATTACCAGCAGCCACACAGTCGACCTCACTAGAATTGGATAAAATTAACTTGCAAAAGACAGCACGCTGTAACTAGCTTTGTGTTCCAACCTTTCTATATCTATTTAATTAAAGGCTCCTGTATAATGTGAACCCAATAGTCGGATTCATTAGACAGCGAGAACCTAATTCCACAACTGTTTTGCTAATGAAACTGCAGTCTACTTTGGAAGGTAGATCACACAGGGCACCAGGCACCAACGATGCCCAGGGAAACTTGGGCATCGTTGCCCAACCAGGAGAGCTTGAGGGTGGGTTTAGCCAGGTGGTCACACTGTCAGGCTCGATCTTCCGCTCCACGAACCCGGACGGAGAATCCATGGGACAAGGTGCACCAATGCCCCAGCAGGCAGTGGTGCCATACAGACCACAGCAAGCCCTGAATGGGGGTTGACAGTGGGCAGGAGGTGGTTGCCTGTACCCCAGTGGGGCATCAGGGTGTCCTCACCTACCTGAATGAGCCAGTAAGTGCATTCTCAGCCGCAAACTATCCAGGAACCGCTTCCCGCAGAGCTCACACCCGTACGTCTTCATCCCACTGTGCAGCTTCCTGTAAGAGAAAGGAAAAGAGAGTTTGCTGCTGCTCTGGCTGGACAGGAGGCAGGCCCAGCCCTACCTGGGGGATTTGCAGCCATCCCTCTGGCAGGGGACAGGAGGCAGGGAGAGGAAGGGCAATGACAGAGACATACCCCTGAGTCCCAGACAGCCTAAGTCGCCCTGTGTGCCCAGGGACTGCTGCCAATGAAGCCCCCATTCCCGGTCTTGTGTACAAGACAGGAAAACAGGGCACTTCCCTGCTGCTTTACCACCGGCACATAGACCAAGGTAAAAAATCAGAACCAACTTCAGAGGGAGGAAGGAAGAAGCACCCAGGACAGTCAGACAGACATAATGCTCACTGTCACATTAGCACAGCCCATATATGGAGACCTCCAGCCTCTGTTTACCTCGGTGACAGCACTGTCGTCACTGTGCTAAGTCTAACATGCCTGTTTTACTCAGGAGGGCTGCACCTGCATCTTTTCCCTCTCCTGTCTCCAACGCCCACCATGGTGACTGGCGCAGAGGAGGCTCTGAATAAGCTTATGAATGAACTGATGCCTTTATGGACACAATATGGATCTCTCTCTGGCATCCAGACATTCTTGCAACTGCAGTGACCCCCAACATGCACACCCTTCCCTTAAGGCCCCCTAAAGAAGTATCTTCCCTCTATATCTTGCCTTGACAGAAAGAAGACTGTGAAGAACCCGGATAATATCATTGCATAAACAAGTCGTAGTGGTCATGCTTGGCTCTCCAAAGTGCTTTCACACACATCATATCTTTGCCATCACTACAATTCTGGGAGGGGAGTTGGGCATGTGTTATCGCCCTGGGAAGACCTGGT
This sequence comes from Varecia variegata, assembly GCA_028533085.1. Taxonomy (NCBI): domain Eukaryota; kingdom Metazoa; phylum Chordata; class Mammalia; order Primates; family Lemuridae; genus Varecia; species Varecia variegata. Next base: position 108,685,337 of record CM052438.1, read on the forward strand.
AAGAACTAGTCACAGGCCCAGCCTGCCACAGTGCTCTGATCCCGACTCCCAACCGGGGCATTTCCAGCCAGACCCCTGGCTCAGTCACGGGCCAGCGAGGGAGCTGAGCACTGGGGGAGGCTCCGAGCTGCCAGCCAGCCAGTAACGCTGACGTCCCCCCACCCACACCCCTGCTGTCAGGTCCAGGATCCAGCCTCCACCTCTGCCCCAGTCTCTGTGCCGTTCCCACAACCTCCCCGGGGGCCTGGCCCTAAGGAACAGGGCAGGCAGTGGCAGCCAGAGGCAGGATCTGCAGGCGGTGGGGCAGGCGGGAGAGAACACAAAGCCCTCTCAGAGCCAACAGCCTCTCGCATCAGAATGTTGACATGTTAAGACCGTGGTAAGAGGCTGGAGAGCGGGTACTGATGTCAGATAAAACTGCAAGCGAGGAGAGGGAGTAGGACACACTCATGCCAGCAGGCCCCCAACCTGGGCTGCAGTGCCCAGATCATGACAATGAAACTGGGCCACCCACGGCCACCACCTTCCAAATCCCAGGCTGAGAACCCAGCCATGTGTGAAAACCATGCGGTGCCCCCAGGTGAGCCTCCTTAGCGCCGCAATCTGCAGGCCCCCATGGCATGAGGACAGCATATGGTGTCCGGTGTGTGGCCTTCTGATAGAGATCACACACAGTTCCCTTTGCAGGACTCTTTCCCAATCACATTGTTTTGTTTGCTTGCTTTCCCTTTATTCCCTTGCCAAAGTCAAATGATTTCTCAATCACAAACACACGCACAGACACACACCCTCATCCATGACACTGTAGGGCAGCCCATCCTCCTCTGTGTTATTTCACTCCTAGCCATGGCCGATCTACCCAAATTGAGAAATATTAACAGTACAGAACATTTTAACTGAACATTCTTAACTCTAAATATATTTCACAATGCTGGGCACTGAGACATGTCCTAATAGCATTTTGGGCAGAGTATATTGTTAAATATGTACCTAGGTATGGGAGTGCAGGTATGTGCACATGAGCACATGCACACGATAGCAGAGTAGGTCTCTCACTTGCCCAGGCATGATAGCTATTTGCTCTTCTAAGAGATGTTCTACAGAGTGGCAAAGCTCTAATCACAAGCAGTTCAGCAGGTGAACTTCTCGCACACAATCATGGTACGGTCTGGTGGATGGCAATGTATGGATTTCAGTTTGATTTATTTTCATCCTTTTCTTCCTTGGTGATTTGTGAGCTCCCAGGGGTACCTACCTCTCAGGGGCAGCTGTTAGGAGGAACAGGAGGACAAACACCCATTTAGACTTATTTTCCAAACGGGCTCTAGAGTGACCAGTCTTCAGATTTTGGAAGCCACCACCATGGTAAACTCCTCTCTTGGGTTCCCAGCTCTTCTCTCTGAGGCTTCCAGTTGAAATTCCTCACCCCAATAAACATTCTTTGGGTAATACCATTGCCTTTTCTCTAGATGTGAATGGATTTGCCTAGCAGTTGGTGGAAGTGGCTTTTTTTTTCTTGGTTAACTAGATTGGCTTGGTATGAAAGGTGATGCGCGCTTGTCCTTTTACCATGGAGGTAGCAGGAAACGGGGAAGAATGCCCAGCAAGCAGCCGGAAGACCTGGATCCTCAGCCTGACTCAGCCATTAACTTGCTAAGACCTTGCACAAGGCATGCTATCCCAATCTCCCTGCATTTGCTCACCTGTAAAGTGATGTGGATGCTATCTAATATTTTGCATGGAGATGAAATTTTATTATTCAAATGTCTTACCCATATCCTTTTACCTGGCCTCTAAGGTGTTCTCAGAGGGGCACTATTCTTCTCCCTGAGCCATGTCCCACTTGTTACTGTCGACTGTGATGTCACCTAGGCCGTCAGGCTAGGATAGCCCGAGCAAAACTCTAGACCCAATCCCAGTAATCTACTCATTTAAAACCTTCTAATCCAGGTGATCTGAGTTTTCTCCTTTACTTACTTGCTATTTATCTTTCAGTGAAAGAAACTTCCAGAACTTACCACCAGCTTTTCCTTAGAACCACTCAGTTGTCATGCATTTCCCAGTCTTCAGAGACACAGGTGGCCTATCCTATTCAATCCTCAGGGTAAGGACACTGCCCTGCAGTTGACCCACTAACTCAGTGCCCCACACAGGTTACCAGACATGAATATGGCATCCAGGTGATTCCGCACATAGTACGGGGACAAAGGTCTTACCCCACTGGCAGAGAGACCTGGGCAAGCACAAAGTTCAGAAGAGAAAAACAGAACAACTTCACAGGCCTGGGAGTTCAACAGAGCCCAGCTCTGGTTTGCTCATATCTTTAATTCTTGTCCATATACCAAGGGACATACCAAGGGAAGAATGTCACAATGGGGAGGCTTCTCCCAATGCAAAGAAAAAGGAAATGTCTGGGAATGTGAGTGCATTCAAGAGACTTGGCTACCAGCAGACTCTCCGGGGCACAGTCCACAGAATGGCCGATGTGGAAATAGAATTCCAACTGGTTTCTGGAGCAAAAGTCCAAGTTTTTATGAACTCACGTTCTATCCCTCTTTAGACCACAGCCTCCCACCGCCGCCGCCACCACATTATGCAACTGCAAAGCACTTAGATCAAAATGGAAATTCTATCCACCTCCTTCTTCCTTACCACACGCACTCCCGTCTTCCCCCGTCTGGTCCTGTCTTGTTGTAAGGTCTCACAGCACATGGCCATTGGGGAACATCAGCCTCTACTGTGACACAGGCAAGGAAGACAGCTGGGGACACTTTGGCACCTTTTTGTGTACTGCCTTGGGTGATGATGGAGTTTTCACACCCTCTTCTCTGAGAGAAGCCACACGGATGAGCACCATTTCAAAAGTAACCTGGTTCTAGCACAGCCCGGGCACTTACATCCTGTACCCGGTGAAGAATCCACCCCCGCCCTATGCCTCAGGTCCTAACCAGCCACTCTTGAGGAGCAGACTAAAGATCCCCCCAACTCTTAGAGGCCACCTACCCCAGACCGCACCTGGACCATTACGTGGACTGACCTTGTGTGTAACAGATTTTCACTTATGTCCAAAAAGACAGAGAAAAAATTAAGCTCTAACAGCTTTCCATCTATATTCTCCAGAAAGCTGAGTCATTATGAGAAATTAGAGCTAAACAAACCTGAACCTTTAACCAGTAACTGAAGAGAAGGATCCATTTCTTCTCACTGATTCTCAACCACACAACTCTCACCAAGCTAGCAGGACACAAGCTCATCATCTGAACCGTTTCTGTGCTATTAATACTTCAAGTCTGAAAATCCATAAAGATTCCCTCTAGCTTAGAGTGCAAACTCCGTAATGGCAGCAGCCAGCACACAAAACTCCTGTCCTCTCTTGAGCAGGGCCTGGCCAGTCGGCACTGGCAGACTGCTGTCCCCCCGTGCGGGGTGCCTTCACGAAGCTCTGCTAATGCTCTCAGGCTCCAAAGCAACAACTGACTCCTAAGCGTGGTGGTCAGAGACGCTGCCCTGGCCTTGCTCACCTTTCCAAGGTGAAACAGAACCAAGAGAGGGAGAGCTTATGTACTTTAGAAATAGGCTTACTCTTCCTCCTTAGACTCTTAAGTTCAAAAATGTACCTTCAATGTCCATTTACCTTTAACTCAAATGACAAGAGAAAGGTCAAACAGTCAATGGCATTCGGTGCTCTAATTTTGAAAGGAAGGGATGAGTAAAAAGTTACTAGGCTATCAGGAATTCCTCCCGAAAGCAACTTCCACGGAGATCACAGGGTGTTTCCATATCTGGTCCAGTCTCCTGTACCTTCTACACGTCTTCTTGTGGGAAGGGAATTCTCTGAACCAGGCCTGTTCTACCGGAGGCCTCCACCCTAAGCCAGAGCACGTTATTCACAGGGCATCTGGGACACTCAGAGGAAATGTTCCCTACCCTCTAAGGGTGACAGCATATCTTCCCAAGGAATTTCCCTTAATGCCACCAACAGTGCCACATTCCAGGCTGGGTAGGTCATTGGTCACACCCAGTGTCATTCTCCTCACTTATTTTCTAGGAATATTAAGTCCACCATTCAAGACTAAGTCATTGAAAAGTTCCTCAAAACTATAAGCTCCTCGGGGGCAGGAAGCATGTCTTTATCTCTGCCTTCAATGCCCTCAGCACAGCTCCAGGCAATCTCCAACCGCCCTAAGGAAAAGAATCCCTGACCACTGAAGTCCACCCCTAGAACTGCCCGGAATCAGAGAGGAGGTCTGGTATACCTAGGGGAGAAAACGAAAGGACAGTTCTAATCTTGGCTGGGAAATGGGTCACTTTCATTTTCTCAAGGCATAAGGGAAATTATCCTTTTAACCAGTTTTTTTTTAAATGTTGAGATTAGACAGTCATTTGACAAGCTGTGAATGCTTAGCGAGTATTACCACAAATTATCCTTCTAGCAATAGAGTTCGTTGCTCCCTGACTAGTCAATATTAATAAACATTACCGAATGCTTTTACAACACAATTTATTTTTTAATACAGCTCTTTATGTATGCCATAAAGTAAATATACCAATAAAAGCCAAGGATTTCAAAAAACAGATTAAAAAAAAAAAAAACAACCAAGAACTAACCGAGTGCTGGTTAACGCCTTCCGTGCTGCAGGTTTGCGGGGTACGTGGCAAGATCTAGACCATAGAGTTATGGGAAATGCTGGCCATTTGGTTGTTCTGGTTTAAAAGGAGGGGGAGGAAATGCCAAAGAAGCCATGTTTTCTCAAGAATCAGCTAGATAACAAGTGTGGTATGTTGACCATGTAGATAAATAGAAAGATATAGATATATAGATAGAGGGCTGGGGGCAGAAGACCTGGTTTTCACTCTAGCCCTGCTGATATCCATCAAATGACCTTGGCCAAACCACTCTGTCTCTCGAGATTTCACTTTACACCTTTGCAACACAATGAAGGGTTGAGCTAGATGATTTCTCAGGTTGTTTCCAATCAGGTTTACAAAACTGAAAGGCTGTGGGGCTGACATGGGTCTGTGCCAGCTGGCCTGTATCTCCATCATGAAGGATGCAAACCAGATTCGTTCCCTCAGTCTCATCCTTGAGCCCAGAACACAGCAGGGGCTCAGTGCATTTCTGTTGAATGAATGAACAAACAAACAAGAAATGGCATTTGAAAAGATAAATGGAGAGGTGGCAAAACCCACCCTTCTCTATGCATGCACACACACATACCCGCCAGCCACGCACACCAGTACAAGAACAGCTGTCCCTACTGTCCAAAAGAGAAGCCCTCAGTGGGGTTCTCGGAGAGAAAGCCATGCATTCCGTCTGGGCCTGAGATCAAGGCCAACCTGGAGCCGACCAAAGAGTGGAAGGAACTGTCCCACGCCTTGAAAATATGAGGAAGGACAATGGCATTTCCCACGGCCATAACCACACTAGCACGGTACTGTCAGATAAGGCTGCCCGTGAGTGTAAAAATACTAAAACACTATGTCAGAAATGACAAAGGGGCACGCTAATCTCCCTGCAGCAACTGCTCAAAGAAGGGTCTTCATGGCCGCTGAGCACCAGGAGGCCTGGGCTTCTGGCTGTTACGTAACCGGTCCTTTGTTTTAAAATACTGATTTCTCCTAAGTCATGTATTTGAAATATCTCTATCAACAAATTTCACCAAGAACAAAAGTTTTTCATTTGTGCACTGGGCTATAGGATGATCTTATCACACACAATCTCATACAGTCTCTTTCAACAAGGTCTTAGCGTGCTTATCTGCGAGGTTCCTGGTAGCCAAATATGATTGAAATGTTCTATTTATGCTCACTGGATTAAGGAGATGTTGCAAAACGGCACAAAAACCTGGCAGATGTAAGCAAGGTATTACAGCCCGGGCAGTTAAGATCTGAGGGGAAGGGATCAATACACACTTTTGTAGTTTTCTTTCTTTCTTTTTCTTTTAAGAGACCAGAAAAGTTGTGCTTTTAGAAAAGGGAAGAGGAAAAATAGTAAAACGCCTTAAGATTTATAGCTTCTCTGAGCTTTTTCCAAACCCAAAACAGGGCATCATGATGCATGCTTGATGATGTCAGCCCAAGGGAAACAAAAATAAATCTAAAATATTCTCTCCAGATCTTAAAAGGCCCTATAAGGGAATCAAACTATGGTTATGGATGAACAGGGGTTTAGTTTTTTCTCTCTGCCCCATACAAGGCTTTAACTAGCACAAACAGCCCATTTCTGAGAAAACAGTTTTCAAAAAGCTACAGACTCTTCCTCTATTCCCCTGTTTTTCCAGGGTATGTGGAGGAAACATCTTTGTCTCTTGGTTATGTAGGCTCATTTTTACACGTTTCCTCTTTAGCCAGGAAGCCAAAATGCTACCTTGAAATCCCACGAACCAGTCACAGAAACTCAGAGATTGTCGAGAAAAATGGAGGTTTATTAAGGGCCTAGGAAGAAAGTTCCTTGGGAATTAAACCATCCTGAAAATCTTTTTAATGTACATTGCCTCATTCTTTCTGCTTTAGTACACCGAAAATTAAATTACTTTTCTATGAGGACTACGAGCTTGAGAGCCATCACTCTAAACATCAATTATGAACACACAAGATAAGAGATTGAGCAGATTACCTGTATGGATACCAAATCACATTGTAAAAGTTACTGTCATTTTAATGAAGGAAAAAAGGCAAAAACCAAATAGATATTCGCTTTTTTAATGGTTCTTTTTTTCCTTTCTTCTAGAAAAAATGGAAGAAAGAAAATTTAGTCAACTAAGGTTTTATCATAATGAAGCTAATGCACTTATATATCTCGCCGAACGTTGAAAGGTCTTCCGGAGGATCAGCTCAACCACCCGGTGGCTGGGATAGAGAGTGCAGTTCCCATTTTGTGGATGGGGAAACTGAGGCTACGTGACTTACTTTCCCATGTAAGCAGGCAGACGTCTCCAGACTTCTCACCTTGGGATCTACCTTTATATTCCTCCCTAAGCCACAGTCTTTCCCTGAAAGAGGCAGGAAAACCACAGCCAGAAAGGAGTCACTGAGAGCAGGTCCAGGATTTACCCGATCTAATCAGATAGAAGCAAGAAGAAAGAGGCCCCTAAGAAAAGAGGTAAATTGAATGATGGTCCCCAGAGTCCCTGGACAGGCCGGGTCTCACAGGGACTATATAAGCTCCTACAGTGAAAGCATGCTGATTCATCCCCTACTGCTACTCACCCTGTACCTGTTAAGCACCTACTGTGTGCCACACTCTAGGAAAGTCAGACTGCACTTGGACCACAGCTAATCTAGGTAGGCTGTCCATCAACACAATTTTCCATTATTGCACTTTATTGATTTCCTTTATAGCACTTAACACAATTTGCAGTTATATATTGGTTTTTTATTAGTAGTCTTTATCTCTACTAGACTGTAAGCTACATTAAGGCAGAAACCATCACTGTGTCCTCAGGATCCAGCAGAGTGCATGGTAGGTACAGAGCATTCAATACATTTTTCTAAAGAGCTTTATTGAGATATTATCCACTTGCAAAATTTACCCCTTTAAAGTGTATCATTCAGTGGTTTGTAATATATTCACAGAACTGTGCAACCATCCCCACTGCCTAATTCCAGAATATTTTCTTTCATCACCCTAAAAAGAAACCCAGTACCCATTAGCAGTCACTCCCCATTCCCCTCCACCCCCAGCCTCTGGCAAGCACTAATCTACCATCTTCCTTTACAGATATGCCTATGTTGAACACTTCATAAAATGGAATCATACAACATGCACCCTTTGGGGTCTGGCTTCTTTCATGTGGCATAATGTTTTCAAGCTCCATTCGTATTGTAGCTTGTCTTGGTACTTCATTCCTTTTTATTGTGGAATAATATTCCATTATATGGACATACCACATTTTGTTTACCCATTCACCAGTTGATGGACATTTGGTTGTTTCAACCCTTGGGCTATTATTTATAATAAAATAAATAAATAATAAATAATCATAGCTGCTATGATCATTTGTGTATAAGTTTTATCATGGACATATGTTTTCACTTCTCTTTAATATATACCTAGGAGTAGAACTGCTGGCTCACATGGTACCTCTCTGTTTTAACCTTTTAAGGAACTACCAGACTATTTTCCAAAGCAGCTGCCCCATTTTACATTCCTCTCAGCAATGTACGAGGTTTCCGGTTTCTCAATACATTTTTAGATTAAGTGAATAAATGAATCAACATTCCAAAGAAGGGGGATACGGTTCTGAGGCTCCTTTGGTAAACTAGCATCTTCATCTGCAGCCATGACATGCGACACTCATGTTTAACAGAAACCACAAAGAATGCTGTTTATATTTAGTTCATTTGAGAGACAGAATCAAACGAAAAATGAAAGGGGAAAAAAAAAACACTAGACAGCTCAAAGCAGGTACTACTATCACATATATGATTTCAACCCATACCTTCCACCCCTTGTCCACATTCAATTATTTAATCACACATATGCCTTGAACAGATTTAGTTAAAAATATGAAAGGGATCCCAGCATGACTGACGCTGAGTTTGATTTGGTCAGCAGTAAGGGGAGCATGCTTTGACAACCCTGCTGTCTCTGATGGGAGTTTGAAAATATACTCACAATAATACTTAAAACAAAAAAATAAACAAGCAGAAATACCCCAGGCAAACTCCAGGAGAGGGACCCATGGTGCTAGGACCTGCTGGGAAGATGGGAGATCCAAGAGCCCGGGCTTCTCTTCCTGTACCTGGTAGAGAGGGCAGGGTGGCCTGGAGTTGGCTGCAGCCCGGAGCCCTGTTAAGGGTTCCCCAAACTTCTTTTTCTTCCTCCCTTTTCTTCCTTTATAAAAGATGGCAGCCATATTCCTTTCTGCACAGACTCCTTGCAAAGAACAAACAAACAAAGGCTGGGACAGAGCAAGGCCCTTTGCAAGCTGCAGGTAATTAAAACGGCCTGTAAATGCCCCAGCAGAAAGCACTTCAAAGAGACAGTAATTCCAGCAATGGCCAGTCAAGACTGTGTGGTGTAAAAATTATGAGTTTTCCCAACGGGGAGCTTTGTGTGAAAAGGACAGGGGTTGGTGGCAGAAGGAGGATAAGCCAAACAGAGGGGTTTACAATTGGTGTCCATGCCCAGTGTGCATGGGACTGTGTGTGTGTATGTGTCAAACACGCAGGCCAGAGAAAGGGGCTTGTGTGCATGTGTGTGTGAGAGGACACATTTATCAACTCCGAGACGGTCCAAGCGTGTGGGCACGGAGATAAAAGGAAAAATAAAATAAAAGCAACAAATACGAATCCTCTTCCCTGCTGGGCCTCATTTTCACGGGGGAGAAGTACCAGGCAGCTTGCACGCTCCTCGGGCTCCTAAGTTGCAAGACTGCCGAGCATGCAGGAAATGCATAATACCCACAAGTCTGGGCCCAACGAGCTGCCACGGCCAAGCAACAGCTCTCTGGATGTGCCCACACTTTGGGTATCATGGCACAACATGTAATAGTCAACAACATACTGCAAGCTACGTTATCTTGAAACAGAGAATAAAGAAAAGAGATGGATTCTTCACCTTGACTCTGACCATATGTGCTGAGTCCCCCGTGCCACCTGCCTTGGTGCCCTGTGGTTAGATGATGCAGTGACTAGTCCATGGCATGAAGGAGAAGAGAGGCTACAGCCTCGGCGCACAAGGACTCTGGCTCCGCTTTTATAAGCACAACACGGAAAACCCAAACTAACTGACACACACCAAATGCTCAAACCCAAACTGACCACAACATTGCACATCTTGAAAAAGAAAACAAACAGAAAACAAACAGGCCTATCACTAGAGCCTTTTTTGTATTTTATTGTATTCTCCCTGCAGGGACCTGATACTTCCAAAGGGACATTTTGCCAGGCAGGAGGGCCAGTCCCATTCTCAGGAGGGCTTCCCCAGTTCCTCCCGCCCTTCCATCCCCAAGATGGTCCTCCACTTTACCCCCGTCTTTTGCATGCTTTCAGTTGTTGCATGAATGGCCCTGGGTGCATCCGCCTGCTTCTCTGTCTCTGCAGCTGGATGGGACATGAAGTCAGAGCTCTGCCCCTTTCTGTCTGTAGCCCCAAGCCTAGCAAAGGGCAGGGCACTCGTGTGTGCCCAAGAAACATGGTGTGAGAGGGAGGATGATGCCCAGTGCGTCTCGGCCGTACTGTGGGTAATAAACGAATCAAGACCCAGATGGGGTAGAGAATATTGCTTAGAGCCTGGTACCCAACTGCTCCTCACCCTCATCAGTCAGCGAGCATCCATCCTGTCCAGGAGCCTCCAAGCTTTACAGGGAAGGTGGGAACCAGCCCATGCTCACCAAGGCGGCAGAGAAACCAACAGGGCGGGGGTTTTATTTCCCCATAAACAAAATCCTGCTCTGCCTCCCTCGCAGCCCCACTCACTAACTCCTCCCTGACATTGCTGGCTTTAAGCCCACACATAAAAATGTCCTTTACTATTTTTATTTAATGAGCTTTCATTTTTCCTCCCCCTTTTTGTAAATGAGAAAGGCAAGCCCACCTCCTAATGGGGATGAGGGAGAGGAAGCGGAGTGGAATCTTTTTTAAATGGGCCATAACTTCAGCAAAAGCTTTCTCCTCGACAGTCCTCCCAGCTCCCCCTCCCCACGTCCCCCTGCTCCTCCATCCTCCCTTCCCACCATTCAAAACAAGATGCATGGATTTTGGACATTTGATTACTTTTAAGTATATATTTTTCCCTCAAATAGACTGAATACAATGGTTAGGAAATGTGACAGAAAACTATTCTGAGCCATTTATTGCCTTAATACCCACCTTTGTCCAACAGGCAGTTTTGACAACAGCGATAAATTCCAAATTTATGTCAACAGAGCATATGTTGAACACCTCATTTCTGAGCTAAAGCGGCATGCTGCCCTATAAATCACCGTTCTGTTTGAAATGAAAGTAGATTACAGGCCTGTGTTATTGAGCAGTTAGAGCTATAGTCATATAAATCAGAACTTTTAACTCTAGGCAATCCGTTGTGCAATTAACTAAAGGGTACTTTGTCATTTCAAGGCTTGTGCACAGACGTGGCAGGGCACAGAGCTACTGGGAAAGGGGATGGGAAGGAAAAAAAGTTTTCAGGCAACAGGAAGGTTGCCGACTACAGCCTGCATCATACCCCACAATGTCTAACCCCCGACTGCCGCCACCACCACAAGAACATGCCAGAACTGCACACTGGCAAAGACACCCTCACGGTCAGCATATGCCACAAAGACAACACCACACTGAGCATTTGTCACCAAATCACCTCTAGGAGACTGAGTGCCTTTTCATTCATTTGTTAAGCATTTCCTGAGCATAAGCCTTGTGCATAACATTGTCTTAGGTGCTAAGATGATACCAGAGACATGAGAAGTAATAATGGTAACACAAACATTTAGATGACATTGACAATAAAGAATTATTTTAAGAACATTTGTACAAGACATATTTGAGCACTATTTAGTGCATTTTCGTGCATTATCTCATTCAATCCTTGGGACAACTCAATGAGGCAGGTATCAGTTTTATTTCTGTTTTGCGGAGGAGGAAACTGAGGCATAAGGAATCAGCAACTCACCCAGGGTCATTAAGCTTGTAAGCCTGATACAACTAATTGATAGAGTGAAAAGTTTAAGAACTTAGACTCTCATGACAGCCCTGTTTGCAAATTCCAGATCTAAAACTTACTAGCTTTAAGACTTTGGCATTCTCTAAGTCTCAAGTTTTTTTCATCTGTCAAGCAGGTTAATAATACTGTTATCTCAGAGGGTAGATAAATGAGACTGTGCATGTTATATGACTTAGCATGGCACTGAGAACATAATGCATTGAATAAAAGTTAGACAGCATAGGCTGAAGAAGAATAAAGATAGACCCTTGCTTGTTCCCTGGCCAGTCCATAACCAAGCTGGACAAAGCAACAGAGCTGGCAAGAGAGACAGAGGAAGAATCCTGAAAGGAGAATGTGGTGATGTGACCACTGTCAAGGGTGTGCAGAAGAGGAGCAGACCCATGGTGGGTGCTGTCACTGGAGATGGCTTGAGGACACAGTGAGATTGAGCCAGTCCTTTCAGGGGCTTTGTAAGCTCTGAAGGGCTCTATCTACCCATGGGAGGGAATATTAAGAACAGAAAAGCCTTGGATGAGGGAGATAGTGCCATGTGACGAAGGCATCACGTGAACCAAGACTTGGTATTAGGGCTGAGCAGGTCATGTTGGACAGACAAGCCTTTGGGAGATGGAGTCTCCAAGTCATGTTGGAGAAGCTGGCTTCTCCAGAGTGGGCAGGTGGGGAGGAAGGTGGGGATAAGTTTGCAGAGGTGTCAGAGTGGGCCAGATGATGCAGAGTCCCAGGAAAGAGGCTGAGGACTTTGGTCTCGGTGCTGCAGGCACTGAGCAGTCACCAAAACCCTTCTCTGAACAATGGAGCTGGCTGGGAGTGGAGGCTCAATGAGGGCAGGGATCACAGAAGGAGAGAGACAGAGGGAAGTGCCCAGATTCTACACTGAGGAGGAGATATTTCCAAAGACAGTAGTTAGGTCAGCTTTCCAGAGCAAAATGCCAACACAGTATCATGGCCATGCATCTGCAGAATGCTTCTATTCCCTAAGAAGGTGCAAGAAAAGAGAGATTGGAACAAACCACCTATCTCTGTCTACTCCTTGGCACAGGTGCCCAGCTCCACGGCAGGGGACCCAAAAGAGCTGTTGCTGCTGTTTGTTACCTCCATCCAGTGACACATGCCATCATCGATTCATGAGAATGAAGATGGCAGCAAAAACGTGCCGCACAGGAGCTACACTTCCTCCCCTCCGGCATCCAGGCTGGCTATGAACTTGACGTGGCTGGAGAGCAGGGATACTCAAGTATCCCTTCTCTCTCACAAGCCTGGACAGGTTGAAAATCAATTAGGCACTTATTTGGCATAGTGAAAGGTCCAACAAAAGCATAAGATGACAAGCTGCCCGCCTAAAGCTTTAGTTGAAGACAGATGACAATACACAAACTAATAGCAACCAGTACTTACTCTTACCCTCAAACATCAGGTCCTGAGTACAATGACAACACCCAGCGTGAGTGGGAATCCAAACTCAGGCCTCCCTGAGGAGGTGGGCTCGAGACCGGGCTCAGGAGATACCAAGGATGTAGCAGGCAGGGAAGAGGAGAAGACATTTCAGAGGAGGGTGAAACAGGCACAAAGCAGCATGATCGTGAATAAGGAAGAGGTAGCCAACTCAGGGGCAGGCCAAGGAGAGCCAAGGTGGGCACTGTGAGGTGGTATAAATGAGTTCAGACCAGAAAGCTACTGGGGGAGGAGGCGGGGCTGAGAAGCAGAGAGGGAGGCATCTTCGTTCCCGACCTAGGAGGGAAGGGGGACATGAGGCTTGTGTAGTTCGAGAGCAGAGGTCTGACATGCTCTAGGAGCCCTCAGAGGATAGACTTCCTATGGTGACATGTGGCACTACAGAACATCTGGCCTTGGACACTGGCCAGACGCTTGCTCCTCCGACCTCCTCCACAGCCTCCCATTCACGGAGAAGCGGATTCTTTGCAGGAGTATCAGGGTGACAGGCCTTCCTGCCAGTCACTCTGTGTTTGGTCGCTTGCCAGGGCACTCTGTCTTGCTGCACAGTTGGATGCCAGCAAAGCAAGAAAATGCTTCAGAAACCGGCACTCTGCATGAGAATCCCCTACTACACGTACACGTGGCCGCGCGGGCACGTACCCACACACACCATCTCTCGCCATCTGTCTGAGCAAACTGCTGGTCTCTGGGGGGAAGAGACAAGGAAAACCTCTTAGAGATATTTGTTTAATATCTGAGCAGTGGGGGAGCAGATGAAGTATGCAAGTTTCATTTAGAAAATCATCAAGGAACTATTATAGTAAAATGAGGCTTCCAGTTTCCAAATAAAGCTGAAACAATCACACTGAACAAACTGGCAGAGCTGGCGGACGAAGAAGCAGGAAGGAAGGAAGTACGATAAAAATAATAGCTGGAGGAAAATAGGAAGTCACGAGATGCCAGAGAATTAGAGGCAGCCCCCATCTGCTTCGGGGCCGGGGATCATCTTGACCAATCAGCAGCAGGAAACCACCAGTCAAAAGGGACCGCCTGGAGAGGGTCTCCTTCAGTCCTCCGAAGTGCTGTCCCCACGTTCCAGTGATTCTGCCATTCCTGCAAATCTCGAGACTTTCCTCATAGAAATCCTCACAAAATCACTTCCGGAGGAGGAAGAGGCCAGTGTCTGCCTCTTTTTAAGATAGAAAACTGGGTTGAGGGACAGGTAAGGAGGGAAACAACGGGAGTAAGCAGCCCCTGTAAGAGCAAGTGGGTGGGGAATGGTCATTTCATTTACTCAAAGTCGACACAAATTCATTGCCTACTAAACGCAAGGCATGGTGCTGGCCACCGCGGAGAAGTTCAGAGAAGTGCAATACACAGCTGCACCCTCAAGGAGCTTACAGTCAAGCAGAGACACAGACGTACGTGTGTAGAAGACTACAAAAGCATGCACGCTAATAACGCACAACAAGAACAAGGGTGACATCACCATGCTGGATGAAGAGTATTAAAAGTTTAGAATGTAGACTCCAAGCAACCAAAGTAGAAAACAGCCACTTTGTGTGAAGGTGACTGCCATCTGTAGTACACCACACCCACCCCCACACCCCTGTGCATCCCTCCCACGGCTCTCATCTCCTCTCCTGGCCTCCATCGCAAAATGCTAAGTCTCCCAAGCTTGAAATACCAATCTCACCCACTCTTTGATCACATGGTCTGTTTTTCTCCAAAATGGCAGCCCCCAGGGTTGAAACCCATAGCCAGCCCTAAGAGTGGCCTCCTGCCCTTCCAGGCTGCTTGCCTTTCTCTCCAGCTTGGGGGATGGAGGCCTGGGGGTGGGTCTGCCAACAGCTCCCTGCACCCTTTCCCCCTGTCCCTGACAGCTCCTCCCTGAGGGCCTACAGGCCATGCCTCGCTCACTGCCTTCTTCAGGAGCCGCCAGAAGAGCAGTGCTTGCCTGAGTAGTTTTCTCTCCACCATGCAGAACACAGAGTGACATGCTCAGTGCATCCAGGCAGCACCTTCCTCAACTCTGCCCCATTCCCTAGGGGAGGAGGGAGACCCCATCAGGGTCCCAGAAAGCCCCTACCTCCAATGGGGCAGCTCTCCATTGTCACTGCTATACTGCTTCCTCCAGAGAATCCACCCTGTCCTCTCTGCCCATTGAGAAAGGCATGGTCAACCTTAATGAAATCAACTATAATAGAGTGTGCAGGGAACTTCATCTCCCTTCCTGAAGACACAATCTAATTCACGTGCTAATTGTCTTGCTGGAAGCCTCCGGGCCTCTCTCCACAGCAGGCTGGAAGGATTTGAAAGTGTCATGGCCTGGAAATCCTTGAGTCTGGTCATATAAATACTTAATTGCCATCTGAACATCCACGTGGTATCACTTTGGTCTACCTAACAAGTGTGGGGCCAAGTTCCCTCTCCAGTGAGGCTGAGCAGCCGTTGTGTCTTTCTCATTCATTCTTCACTCTCCTTTCCTTCCCAAGACACTTCCATCGTGGAGAGCTCTTCCTCAGGAGAGCTGGGGAGAGGGCCGTGGTGTGAGGGGGCAGGTATGAGCGGGAGGAGAGATGGCTTCTTTAACCGGCTGTTGGCTGTGACCTTAATCATGACAATGAGGTTTAGTTTCTCTTTTGGTAGAGAGATGAGAATAGCAGACTTCAAACGACAGAGAATGGCTGCTCTCCTGAACAATGTACCCCAAAGGTCACCGCTGCATGCAGGAAACAAGAGAAGACACAGATGCAATGTCTGTTTCCATAATGGTTTAACCTTCTAAGAATCAGAGGACTCAGAGAGCCTGAGAGGTTCCTGGGCCTTCTATGCAGCCAGGAATAAATGTACACAAGTATTGCAGACAGATCTCCTAGACGATTTTTAAAGACCTCCAGAAAAGAAATGCCACATAGAACATGGGACAGTTGTGGTGATCTGCGGGGGTAGGAGAATAGGACAATAAGTGTGAATATAGAATATGTTACCTAGGAAAGAGAACTAAGGCATAAACCCCAGAGGTAGCAGAACATGACCTGCAAGGGGCCTGACGCCCTTCAGTTAACACTACGCTTGAAGCTTAAAAATGAAACGGAAACGCCCAAGACAAAGTCATCCTCAGCAGAAACATCCTCAGGTTCCTTGATGGGGAGAGGGTCTTCCTATCCTTATTCCATCATGACAGCCCGTAAGACTTTCCTAAGGAGGTGGAGTGCCCCATGGAGGGACTTACAAGTCAACCTTCTTAATACCCCAGTCGCGGTGCCCTGTGCCCTTCTGAAGCCCTGGAATGTATAGATCCCACTGGCATAAGCTACCTGCTGTGTGTGCACACGTGTGCCCAGGTGTACATGGGTGTGGTCTCAACCCCCGAGGGAAGGAATTACAGCATGTACGTATCCTCGCATCTTCCATGGAATCTGGCACAACTCTAGAGACTGAATAAATCACTCAATACTGGTGGTTTATCTGATTCTAAAATCAATAATCCCACCTATGGATTATCCAGGTCCCAGAACCAGGGAATTGCTGAATCTTAGCTTTGGAATTAACCTGAAAGGTATTTATTGAAAAGCACACAGCAGCGTCTATATCATCCAATAGGCACTTAATAAAAGCTTTCTCTCTTTCTTCTCTCTCTGGTTCCATTTCTTTTATCCATTATCATTGTTTTTTTAAAAAAAATGACTTCACAGATGGGGCGGATGAGTTAAAATACGAGTAAGGAGCAATAATGAAGCTTTTAGAACATTTGAGGGTTTTCAATTCTTTGAGCCTTACCAATATCCCACCTATCAACTTGGTGGTCGCAGGAACCCTAAATTTCAACTGTGTTAAATGCCCCAACTAGGTTGATTCTAGGTATAAAGTGCTATGCTCAATTTCTCCAGTGAGCCACTGATGGACCCCATTCCCATTTATTAAAAATAATAAATAACCCTTTCCTCACCTTCTCAACTTAAGAGACAAGTGAGCCCCTAAGCCTACAATACCAAAAGCCCTCTGTTCCACACCTTGCCTCTTGCTACCACTGAGCTTGAAGACCAAAAAGTAGAAAAGGAGGAAAAAAAGAAAAGGAGAGAAAGACCCAGTGCTGTAGTGCAGAAATTCAGCTCTGTTTGGCAGTAATGCAACCAGAGATCCAATCAAAGCCGGTGGGGGGGTTGCAAATCACTTTTTCCCTCTACCTACTCTGGTGCCAAGACAAACACCAGGGCCAGAGCAGAAGGCAAACGCAGTGAAACTGTTGAGCTCCCAGAGTCCTACTAAATTAAGTGCGGAGCCCATATTCAGAGGATGTTCAGCATTTTTCACAGCCCCACCCTTGCTGAGGAAAACTGTCCTGAGCCAGTGCTGAGACACAACCAGCTGTGCTCCTGCCTGTGTGACTCAGAACCCACACTTCACACCTGCTGTCCTCTCCACACTAGGGTTTTTTGGACCCTGGTAAGAAGACTAGGCCACTTAGCCCACCTCCGCAGGAGACATAAATATTTCTCCAGCCTGTGGGGGTCTCTGAGGAGAGCCACGTGGCTAGTTACCTGCGGATATTCTTTGACAAGGTGATCTGGCCAGCAGCCTGGTCTATGGGGCTGCTGTAGTTATAATACGTTCCTGCAGGCCAGCTGAACACCTGTGCCAGGATGCCCTTGCACGGCCACGGGAGCAATCTCCATGGGTGCTGACCTGCCGGGAGACCCATTTTCTCTGCTTAGAGTCCCGGACCTGGAAAGCGAGGGCCAAGACCACTGAGGCCCCACTTTCCTGCCTTACACCTGGGGTCACCGAAGGGACCACAGTTAGAGGGCCAGAGAGGGAAATCCCATCAACCCCGATGGCTGCTCTGGACAAGGACTTCAGCCCGAAGCTCAGGCCTTAAAAGGGAAAAATCTCTTTTGGGGCCTGTGGGACCTCAAACTCACCTGTTGCTTTTTTAATCCTAAGATCAGAGTGGACTCTGGAGAGGTTAGGCCACCTCTTCCCAGGGGCTACCAAGGGCTCAGGTAAAAAGGATGTGGCAGAAGAGGCAGGCAGGGACCTCCAAGTGCAGGGCCCACTGGGCACCGTGCCAGCAGGCTTCTCCTGGGCTGAGCAGCACCACGAGGTGCCAGAGGGGTGGGGCAGGCCGGGAGCAGCCGACTCCTTTGGTTTAGGGCGTTAATGAGGATTGAAAACTGCACCTCACACGTTTTGTAAATGGGCCCATCCACCAAGAGAACCTGGACACCTCTGCGAGGCAGGACACTGGGGGAATTGTGAAGAAGGGAGTAGAGAGATGGACGGGCAGCAATTTCGATTTTGGTGAGATCTGGAAGGTTACCAGCCCTGTGAGTAGCTGCACTATAAAAAGAGTCAGACACTAAGTATTTCCTTTCCCATAAAATATTCATTGCCGCATGGAAGAGCCAAGAAGCCGAAACCTCAAGCATTTCTAACTTTGTACTGCAGTAATAACAGAGTTTTATGGAACCTTCTGATTGTACTTACACCAGGCTATAAATATACTTGCATCTATGAGAAAGGAGGGGAGACACATCTAGCCCCTCTCAGAGATGGTACTGAACTGAGAAAGACCCCAGGTACACCCACAACTCCACTTAGCATTTCAGCGAGCAAACAGCAGATGGAGTGATCTGTGATAACCGTTCTTCAAGGAGTGCCTGCCTGCGGAGAAGCTCCGGATCCTCTCCCAAGCAATGCTTGGGATGTACTCAAAAACCTGGTTTATAAATGGTATTGCTATTGCTTAACAGTGTAACAATGTCCAGAGTACTCGGTATTTACTCAGCGCTTGGCAATTTGCAGACTGCTTTCCCATTGCTTCATCTCGAAAACAAGCCTGCAAAGGGGGCAGCATGGGTGCTGTTGTTTCTACCAGGCTCAGGGAGGGTAAGCAACTTATCCAAGGGCACACAGCTTTTAGGCAGCAGAACCAGGCCAAGAACCTCATCCCTCTTGTGGCACCTCCAGGCCTCTTTTGCTGCCACCACCCTTACTAAGAGACACTGTAAGGCAAGACACCAAAGCACAACTTGAGAGGTGAATGGTGCTTGGATTGTATGGCTGCCCTTTGTGACTGATTTGAAAAATCAGTCAGTCTTGCAGGGGCAGTTTGTTCTTTTTTAGTTTATGTGAAACAATGAGCCCCTGCCAGAGGTTAGCATGATTGGTAATCTGCCCATTAAACCAAGTGTCAAATGTTCTAACTACTCATATGCATTCACCAGACACACAGACAGACATATAGACTTCATTTAACTTCACAGTGTTCTAGACATAAAGGGTGTGGGTTAATAAAATGGTGTGTAATAGTTCCAGAACATTTGACACTAAAGTTTCATTTGAGATTGAATTCAAAAGTAAAGCCTTGCCTTTACTGTCATAAAGGAGGTCCTTCTGTCTTCCTAACACCCCCTCCTTCCAAGCAGTGAGATTCTGTGTAACAGACTTTTTCAGTATGTGAGTCCATTGATTTCCAATGAGATTCTCAACGAAAGAGAGTCAAAGATGTGGAGTAGGAAACTTGGGGTCACTTGCCCTTATATCTACCTATCAGACCAGACCAGACCAGACAGATCCTGCCAAAGACTCACTTAGGGCCATTCAAAACCAAATAACATGTGTACATATTCTGAAAGCATTTTTAAGTGTGTCACTGCCAGATTGTCTCTGACCTGCAGTAAGTACAAAAAATGTTTGCATCATCAGAAAGTTCTGAGAAGTCTCTGAGAATTTAGTTTGAGCTGCAAAGAAAAAAGGGGGGGAACTACATCCCCCCTCTGGGATTGTTTATTCTTCCTGGGATTGTTTATTCTAGCAGCTAGAATCTAGTTCAACTTAAAGCTAGTGTGGCCCTCATGGTTTTTAATGGCCCTAAATGATTCAATGAATTTGGGCATTCACTGGAGGGCCATCTGGGGACAGGCCTGCCTATCTGCAAACTGGCAGGCTTCCCTATTTGTTCTGTGGAACAATAAACATCAATGAATCAGAAGCTTCAATTATTCAGAACATTTCTAGCACCTGACTCTTAAAAAAAAAATAGACCAGTGAAAACAAAAGATTTTGTGTGTAAGAATTTAGTAAAAATTTTTGGACAGAAATTTTAAAAGATATGTCCTAGGACAAGGTTTCTCAACCGCAGCCCTAGCCCTATTGGCGTTTTGGACCAAATAATTCTTTCTTTCTTTTTTTTTTTTTTTTTTTGAGACAGGGTCCCTGTCTGTTGCCCAGGCTAAAGTGCAGTGGTGTCACCATAGCTCACAGCAACCGCAAACTCCTGGGCTCAAGCGATCCTCCTGCCTCAGCCTCCCGAGTAGCTGGGACTGCAGGCATGTGCCACCATGCCCAGCTAATTTTTCTATTTTTTGTAGCAATGGGGTCTCACTATGTTACCCAGGCTAGTCTCAAACACCAGGCCTCAAGTGATCCTCCTGCCTCAGCTGCCCAAACTGCTGGGATTATAGGTGTGAACCACTGAGCCTGGCCCCAAATAATTATTTGTGGTGGGACAGGGGAGCAGGAAGGGTGTTCATTATATCCGTCCTATAGAAACATACCTGGCCTCTACCCATTACATATCAGTAACAACTCTCTCAGTTGTGACAACCAAAAATGTCTCCAGCCACTGTCAAATGTGCTCTGGAAGACAAAATTGTCCCCAGCTGAGACTACCATCTAAAAGTAAACATTAATCCAAGCCAGTTCTCTACCTTCCATATGCCATTGTGCAATCACAAATGATAACCAAAACATTAGCCCTCATGTGCTGTAAGATTATGAAACAGCAAAGGACGAAATTACTTCACTACCTTGTACCTACAAAGTAGGAAAATATCCTACTCTGTTTTGTAAACCATTTTAGCAGAGCTTATGACCAAAAGGATTTTTCAGTTAAGCCTCAGTTAGCCAGAAAACGTAATGAATGACCACAGCTACCTCCCCAAATATTCCAGTCTCTTTACGTACATACACGCACAGCATCACCTTAAGCTATGCTTACTTAGCCTCATAAAAAGATTCAACCATCAGCTCAACTATCAGCTGAAAGCATCTATTTTATTTAGGAGCGGTTGGGAGAGGGAACTGGGAAAGCAACTGCAGAAGAGATAAAATGAAGTTTTGATCACCTCCCTGGATACTGTCCTTTTGGGTGTCCAGAGCTCGCTAAGAAAAGCTACCACAAGCCTGGAGTCGGCTGCCTCCCCACATTCACAGCCAACCCATAGACGTGGCTCCTATAGCTGTTTACATGCATGTGCTGGCAAGCACACGTACTGATCCACGCCTAGCCACCCATGCTGACACACATGAATGATATGCCATCAAGCACATCCCCATCACGCCCTTGGGGCACAGCCTCAGTCCTAGAGTCACAAGAGCCACACCTCAACTGACTGGAATACGAAAGAGCAAGTGGCCAGGGGGAGGGCCACTCCCCAGCCAAGACCCCCAGTGCTGCTGGGTGAACATTGGCCTCCAACATGGCTGGGGAGTTTTTCAGCTCCCTCCAACGACAACATAGCTGGGGGCTACGTTCAGAGACATGCTGTCCCCAAAGCCCTAGGCAGTCACTGGCGAGGCACAGTCCTCTCAGGGGCCAGGCCACACCCTCGCAACATTTGCTCTTTCCTCCCACAAAGAGAGTGTGGCCTACAAAGCAAGGAGGCCTCTCTCCCCAGCTACCCAGCAGAAACTTTTCATAAGTGAAAGGAAAACAAAGCCTGCTCTCCCCTAGGCATCCCGGCTATCTCTCGGACTATCATTAAGAGACCCTTGATTTCCACACACACCTCGCTCGTCCAAGGAAATCAATATGAAAATCAATTCATCCACTGATATATTTTATCAAGATACATGTGGCAATGCCACATTTCATTTACAGTTCCGCACTCAGGGAAGCCAAGGTCACTGGATGGAAAGCGGGCTGCAGGAAGGAGGGAGGGGGAGAAGCCCGTATTCTGTGCTGCCTGCAAATAGAAAAGTGAATGAAATAGGAACAGAGATAGAAAAGGGAGCCCGGGGAGGCAACAATTACTGTATGTAGGAGGCGCAGTGTCGCTCCAGCTTGCCAGCTTGTTTAAATGGGAAATAGTTGGTAGATTTAAAATTCTAAGTTATTTTTCCCTCTGACCATGGCAAACGAAAAATGGTTTCATGAGCGTGCCGGTCATAAAATATTTTTTGAGCAGGAAATGAAGAGGGAGGAAGAAACAAGGGGTGAGGCGGGGCGGAGGGCGGGAGAGACCAGACGGGATCCGGCCAAGACAAAGAATGAAAGGGAACGGGCAGGTGGGCCAAGGAGCACGTGCTGGGAGCCAGCGTCAGGCAGGAAGCAAATGGGAATTTCAACGAGCCTCAGGGAGGAAAATTATGATATCTGCATGGCTGTGAAGGGGCATATTTTTAGTAAATTTGAAAGTGATTTGCCACACACGGCACCATCCCACTCAGAGGGTTCTCCGCCGGCTCCGGTGGCTGCACCGTGGATCAAATGTCCTCAGTAATTGCAGAGTCACTGCTACCCTCTCACCTCAAAACAGAGCAGATTAAAATAGCATGAACAGCTATAATAATAGGTTTGGGATTCAGCTTTTTACAGCCAGAAAAAATGCTTATGGAAATAAGGATTTTGCTGACTATTTTCAAAGTGAAGGAAAGGAGAGGAAAAGTAGCCACTGGAGCCAGCACTACTGTACCTGGTGCTGAACGGGCCCTGGGCTGCCGTGCGCCGCTCATCTAGACCGAGGGTAAAGATGAAGGTGGCCGGACAGATTCTGGGCACCTGAGTGCACACCGGGCCCTGCCCCCTGCTCCCTCCCCAGGCCGGGCCGCACTAGGGGAGGCCCATCTCCACCCCTTCCCTTCTTGCTCCAGGGTTTGAGGAATCCTGCAGACTCTATTTATCCCTGGTGTTTGCAGTGGTCTCCCCCTCTCACCCCAGATTGTCCCAGTGCCCAGGACAGGCAGCCCAGGTGGATACATAGCACATGGGGGTGGGGCAGATGACAGGCAGGGGGCTCACCTCTGGGGAAGGCACACTGCCTGCTCTAACTTAGACCCCTTCTACATCAGCCTAGCCTTTCATTGGCCAGAACCCAAAACCAGACGCCACTTGTCTTTGAGGACTCAAGCTTTATTTTACAAGATCGTAAAGTTTCCTCCTAACACACCCAGGATGACAAGCACAGCTAATGCTCACGAAGGGCTTACTGTGTGCCAGGCACTAGTGAGCGTTCCACTGGCATCACATCACTGCATCCTCATAACTCACTCTAGGAGGTGGTGGCTGTTTTTACCCCCCACTTTGCAGGCAAGAAAAATAAGGGTCAGATGTTTAACTAATCTGCCTAAGATTCAAACCCTGGACAATCTGACTCTAGAGGCTGAGATCTCCACCCCACCCCCACTGTGCCCATGGGGACGGCACCCTCCTGCACCCTTCACGTGGCCACTGCAGAAGCATGATCTCCCCAGGCTTTCCTAAGGAAGGCACACAGCACTGGTGGCTTCTCCCACCCCGTTGCAGTAGTGGGCATTGTAGTAAGGCCAGGGGCCAGATAGGGTGGTAGCAAGGGCACAGGAGACCAAGTTCCTGAAGAGGGACAAAGATTCTCCAAAGTCCTATCAAAACTGAGCATGAAAGGCTTAAATCCAGACAAGTCTAACTCTCAGCCCTGTGTCCCTCCCATCGGACTCTTATTAACTTGCTACAAGTTGCCAATGATACAGTCAAGTCGGGAGGTTGGGGATGGAAGAGGGACTTCTCTACTCACAGTGCCCACACTCCCAAGGAGGAGACACCGAGATTCTGCAACGCCATCCCAAGACACAGGCTGAGCTGCGCTGTCCAGGGCTCAAGATTGATCACGTAACCCAAAGCCGCACTCCCGGACTGCCGAGGGAGCAGAGATGGCCTCTGATGGGGCCAGAGATGGGCACGGCCGTGGGCCAGCCGAGGGGGTGGAGAAGGCCTCTCTGAGCTCTCCTGGCTCCTCGGCCCACAAGAACCCCGTTCTGAGATCCCCTTTCTTGTCCTTCCCTCCTCCAATTCTTGGTACAACTCCTACCTCCCACCCATGCACAAACACCGGAGTGGGCAGAGCATTCTTAGCAGCAGAAGCAGCCATTTAACAGGGTGTGTGTGTGTGTGTGTGTGTGTGTGTACTGGGATGTGAGGGGCATCAAGCTGTTGCAGTGGTTCCCTAACTTCAGTGCACATGAGAATTATCTGGGGAGCTTATTTAATGCAGATTTCTGTGCCTGCTCCAGGAATTCTGATTCTGGCCCATCCATGTGAGCTGAGGAATTTTAACATGTGTCCCACATGTTAATGCTAGTGGCTCAGTGGGTCACTCTGAGAACCCCTTGATGTACAGACTGCACTGGAAGAGAAGGAACATCTAGGACAGGGATTCTCAGGAGAGGAGCTGTGCCAGGAGGGCAGATCCCACATGAAGGGCTTTGCAAATGCACACGTGTGCCTCTCCCACCCCCATCCCGAGATGAAGGGAAAACACTGCGCTGTCCTTGCCAGGCTCCGTGATCCCAAGGAACGGTTGAGCTTGGGGGGGGGGGGGGGTTGGGTGCAAAAGCTGGGGCAGGCTAACCCCAGGGCCTGAGGCTGGGTCTGGAGCCAGCATTCCCCAGCCTCTGCTTGGCTGGAAGCAGCAAGGACAAGGTCCTGGCCTTCAGGATACTACTGACAACCTGCTGAGGGAGAAGGCAGGGAACACCACAAGCTGGTCTCAACAAGCGCAGTTTTGTCAGGCAGAGACTCCATTGTGGAGTGGACAGGGAGGAAAGGTCAGGGTGGCCCCTCACAGGTCAACGAGCTCACTGGGTCCTCGGGCCAGGAGTGGCTTCCCTTCCAAGGTCATAGGACCTGGACTTCTAGTTTCAGCCAAGGACACACAGGGCCTCCCTCCTGTTTGTGAAAGTCACCAGTGTCACTACAGCCAGGTCCCTAACCCCACCCTTGATAAAGACAGCGCCAGGGGCCACTCTCAGTGACAATACTTAGCTCTCTCAAAACAGATGTGTGGGGCCTCACTACCTTCTCTGTTTTAGACCACTTGGCCCCAGCTTCTTTGGGGTCAGATTTCCTGGGACTACCCCCAGAGGCCCCGGTTGAATAGGCTGGCCCAGACCTACGTTCCCCCATGGCCAGTACTGCCCCAACAACTTGACATGTCACGGAGGTGAGAATGAAGCCAGAAGGGGCAGCTGCCAGGAAAACTCTGCATGGATAATGAGACAGGGAGGGGGGCTCATAAGGTTCCTATTTTGTGGTTCTCTTCTAGACACTGTATTTCAGCACAGAGCGGCAGATTCACCTCGTTTTACGACCAGATGGGGCAGAGCTGGCACTAGATAAAAGCATTATCCATGCCTGGGCAGAAGGGATGGATTCCAATGAGAGATCACAGAAGCAAAAGGCTCAGTGCTGGAAAGATCCTTAAAAATGGCAGAACCTATGGGCACAGCTTGTTCCAACCCTTCCTCCCGGGAGCACACATTTAGAGGGGTGGGAGGCCATGGGGATGATGGAGAGCTTGCTTCTCAGCGTACTCCAGACCTCTCCTCTTACAAATCAGGACACGTCAGTCCCGAGAGTTTGAGTATGCAAACCCAGATCTGGTTCCGAAAGGCAGTGGTATTTTCACCTCTCCATGAGAAGGCTGCTTTGCATATTATAGAGTGAATTTCCATTATGGGGGTCAAGTTTGACACTGAAAGACCTCATCTGGCTGTCCAAAGCAAAGGGAGTCTGAAGGAAGGTGGCACTCCTGCGACAAGCAGCACCCTGGACTCCCTCCAGCCAGCCAGGCTCTGCCCGAGAGGGAAAACCAAAACGGGGCAGGAGGGCAGTCACTGTCTAGGGCAGGAGAAGGGGAAGAGGCCTTTCACTTTCTATTTTCCTGCAACCATCTCCTCCTTGTGAAGGAAACAGACGCCCCTTCTGTAGATTTGATGGAAAACAAAGTCCTACGAGGAAAGACAAAAATGAAAACGAGTGACCTGATGGGGGAAATGTGCGGGAATCCTGGCATAATTAGGATAATTAGACCATCTTGGGCCACTTCACAACTCCTCTGGGCCACAGCTTCCTCACCTCTCACACAGAAAAGGATAGTATCACCCGCCTCTGACCTCAAAAGGCAGCTCTACGGTGACATGAAATCAGGAAAGAAACCAGTGGGGCAAAATGTTAGAAATTGGTAAACTCAAAATTGGTAAAGGTGATAGGAGTGCACTCTGTATTATTTTTGAAACTTTTCAGCAAGTCAGAAATTAATTCATAAAAACAAAACACACATCCACTTCCCTAGAGGAGAGCTGAAATAGAGGGGGGGATATTGTTAACTCCTTATATATATCTTTGTATGCTTTTCACGTGTTAAAATGAGTGTGCATTACTGTTGGCATTTTTTTTTTTTTAATTTCAGCAAAACTATAAAGGAAAACGGGTAGATGGGAGAGGTGAGGATCTGGGATCTGTGTCCGGCCCAGAGAAGAGGGTCAGTCCGGGTGAGTGCCACTTCCCCCTCACCCCTCGGCCGGCTCCCTTGCACCGGGAGAGTGAGCGTGGGCCTCAGCATTCCTCCCCAGCCACGGTGCAAGCTCCTTGCAGTCAACAGACTTCTTCTTTCTTCTTGCTCACGAGCCCTCGTTCTCCGCAGCCCCCTGGGGCTACACTCTGCACTCGGTGGTCTTTCAATACCTGTGTCCCAGTGACAATGAGGGAGAGTGAGAGGCTAGAACAGGTGTACCCTGCACAGCCATTAGGACAGAGAGATTTTCATCAGCCTGGCTGGGCTTAGCTGTCTCCTTCTGGTATGTGCATCTCAGGTTTCAGGGATGTGGCCGAGAGGGGCTGATGTGCCAGTGGCCAAAATGGTGAGGCCTTCTCAGTGCCACGCACCCAAGGGGTTAAAGTTTGGGATTTCTTTTTCCCTCTTCCACCAACCCCTTTCCAAATGACTGGCCTTAATCCCAGAGCTTAGCAAGGGTGGAATTCCAGAACACCTCAGTCTGGACCGTGTTGGGTAGGGGGTTGGGAGAGAGGCAGGGAGACATGCTAAGAGAGAAGAGAGGGTGGGAGAAGCACTTGGGATAAATCTGAGACTTCTGTTGCATGCTGTGGCCTTTTCAGTCTTCATAGAGCCATGAGCACATGGCCACTCAGAGCCCACCTTCGTCTCATAACCCTGGTGTAAGTGCTGGTGACACTGATGTATTAATAAATAAAGACAGCTATTTGCTTCCCCGGGTTACCCTGACCCCACTGAGATGGGCCTCGCATCACACTTACGGGGACTGGTGAATTGAGCGAACATGACATGGGTGTCCCAAGAGTCACAGAGAGGACTGAGCTGGACTTCACTCCCTCTCACCCCTGGCCATCTCCCCAAGGAGAATACATCTGCTGAAACCCTGTTGAGATTATTCATATGTTTTGATTCCTAATTCAGAAATAATAAGTGGTTCATGGGTTCCAAGTTTAAAAATATATCATCATCTGGTCTCCGTTGCAGCGTGCATCCCACTGGCACGGGAGGACATGCCGCAAAAGCCTCCCTGGGCCAGCCTGGTGCCCATATATCCCTTTGCCCAGAGGTGACAGGAGAGTGTGGCTCCACGGCTCCTCTTTCCATTTTATTAAAAACCCTATTTTAAGGCCACTGTCATGAAGAGTGACTTAATTCCTCTGGAACATAGAGCTAAGAGGCAATCTGTAAATCTGGCTCTTTCTTGACTGTTTCTCAGAAAGTGTAAGAAATGGGAATTTAGACTCAATTTCAAACTCCATGTGTAAACTGACACACAGAGTAGCTCATTACGATTTGGCAACAGCCAACAGGAACCCAAGGCCATCCTCAAACATTCCTTTTCCAGAAAGTCCTCTCTGTTTTTATATACATATATATACACACACACAGAGACATGTATATATGTATATGCCTGTACATATGTGTATATATGTACACACCTATGTATGTGTATACATACACATACATACATACAAACACACAGCACAGCTACTCACCCCAAGTGAGATGTGTTTGAGTTTAACAATGAGCTTCGGATTCTAATCTGTCATACGGCACTGTCTTGGCAGCATGTTCAGCCTTCTTATCTGGTCTCCTCCTGGGGGGTCCAATGAGCCCCCTTCCAATCCACAAGGCCCAAGAGTGGATCCCAGAAGCCATGTTATACTATAGAACTGCTATGGACTGAACTGTGTCCCCCTAAAATTAATATGTTGAAGCTCTAACCCCAATGTGACCATATTTGAAGAAAGGACCTAGAAGGAGGTAATTAAGGTTAAATGAGGTCCTAAGGGTAGGGCTCTGATCTGAGAGGATTACTGTCCTTACAAGAAAGACCCCAGAGAGCTTGCTCGCTCTCTCTCTCTATGCCAGGTGAGGGTGCAGCGAGAAGGCTGATGGCCATCAGCAAACCAGGAAGAAAGCCCTCACCAGACACCAGATCTGCCAGCACCTTGATCTTGGATTTCCCAGCCTCAAGAACCATGAGAAATACATTTCGGGTGTTTAAGCCACCGCCCGTCTGCGGTATTTTGTTGTGACAGCCTGAACAGACTAAGACAACAACCCTCACCACAAAGCCTCCAGTGAGGAATTGGCCCAGGGTAGACAGCTATCCAAGCGGCATCAGACAGATTGCCTCTCTTCTAGAATCTGGGATACACACAGGGAAAGCTGAATCAGGCCTGGTCATATGTAAACCCGGGAGTTCTGGGGTGGTCATTTTTAGACTCACTCTATGGTCTGCAGAAAGATGAAAATGAAACTAGGTGCACAGACTGAACGAGGATGAGAAGAATGCTGCCCGAGGTTCTGACAGCTAGTTCTTAGGTCTATGCATTGCCTTTCAATGGTGGGGCTATATTCCTGCCCTTGGGCTCCATGAAACACCCCTGTATTATGACCACAAATCCTCCTTTGGCCTAAGCTGGCACAAATTAGTTATTTTACTTACAACTAAAAGAGCCCTAATCAGTATATAGTAACACAGACTTTGTGATCATTAAGAGCCAAGGCAGTGCCTTCTCCCTGTTTATTAGCCACCCTATCCCCACAGCAAATGTCCGTACTCTAAAGAGACCAAATGACAAACATCCATTGAATTGAAACCAACAGGTGCATCTGCCAAAGAACACTCCACAAGCCAAACACAGCCCAACACAAGCTTCAGACAAAAATCAGTTTTAAGTAACATGTACTCCTTTCCTGGGCCATAGATCTATTACAGATTCTAAGGATGCCATGTTTTTCCCTTCTATATGCCTCACACACAGGACGTGCATTCAGGAAGTGAAGAATAAAAGGCCGTTTCCATTTTTGATCCCACCCTCTCTGCCAACCATACCAGGCACACATCTGCTAGAATAAATGGTTGCTATAGAAATCACCATTTTTGGAACAGGCAAACTCAGTGTCTATGAAGAATACAGCCATTTCAGTCCTCAGTGAAATCTGTGGACTTGGGGCTCAGGAAGCGTCTTAGAGGACAGCTAGTACCTTGCAACCAAGCTTGCTAAAGACAGGGTTCATGACACCTCACATGTCAGAGAATCCAACTCAACAGTCCAAAATGAGGAGATGCCAACAGGAACAAAGCTTGTGCTAAAGGACCCTGTCTTGG
Source organism: Varecia variegata (assembly GCA_028533085.1). Taxonomy (NCBI): domain Eukaryota; kingdom Metazoa; phylum Chordata; class Mammalia; order Primates; family Lemuridae; genus Varecia; species Varecia variegata. Next base: position 108,715,110 of record CM052438.1, read on the forward strand.
AAGTAGAGTCAAAATTTGTAGATGTCTCTGAAATGTCACACAATTGCGAGTATAATATAGTGGGCAAAGCTTTGGGATATGGGATCAGACAGTCCTGATTTCAAATTCTGGTTCTACCACTTAAAGACTGTGTAACCCAGGCTGGGTGCAGTGGCTCATGCCTGTAAGTCCAGCACTTTGGGGAGGTGAGGAGGGAGGATCGCTTGAAGCCAGGAGTTTGAGACCAGCCTGAGTGACATAGTGAGACCAGTCTGCTCAAAAACATAAGAAATATTAGCCAGGTGTGGTGGCGCATGCCTGTAGTCCCACTGAGCTATGATCACACAACTGCACTCCAGCCTGGGTAACAGACTGAGACCTTGCCTCTTATACAAAAAAAAAAGGAAAGAAAGTAAGAAAAGAATTATGTAACCCTATGCAAATTACTGACCCACTCTGTGTTTCCATTTCCTGCCTAACCTGTAAAAGGTCTCTGTGTCACAGGAGTGTTGGAATGATTAAATGGGATCAAGTATGTGAGCATTCCACTGATGGCAGCCATCTGAGCAGTACTGTTACTAAATATCCATGGTGTTGGCCTGCATCAAGAATCTGACCTGGGAATAGCTAACTAAGACAAAGAACAGAGCCATGGATTTTGTGTTTTGATTTGGTAAGAAAATGACCTCCCCATTTTACTGACAGCCCAATCAAGGGCTGGACACCCACTCTGGAGCCGAGCAGCTAGACGGCTGGTGCTCCCACATGGGCATTTGGAAGTCGAGGTGCCCTGGAGCTGGCTCACACCATTGTGTACCTCTCTTCCCAACTCTGCTTTCAGTGACTTCGCACTGGCAGCTTGAACCTAGCCATCATGGCAGTATTTACACCACAGAAATCAGCAAACACTACCAATCCTGCTGGAGGATTAGTTGTTAGACATCTCCTAGCACATCAACAGAAGAACTTCCTCACCAGGAAAAGTGGGATCTGAAAAACATTGAATTCATAAGATTCTGTTCAATTCTATGGTTTTTCTGAACATGGGTCAGGCAGTATTTCCCAGGAACTACAACAGGTCATCCCTAATTGGCCCTCTAGTTTTCTTTCCAACCATTTAACAAGGGAGATGGGCTCCCCAACTAGGTGCTGCCAAGGGGGGCACCACCTTGGAGACACCAGGCTGCAAAGCTTCCCAGGAGAGAGGAAGAAGAGTCCTGAAAGTTGAAGACAGACAGGGCCCCAGTATCCACACTGCCCTTCCCTTCCTCCCCTTTCTGGCTCAGCTCCCAGTGCTTCACCCCAACTCCAGGCCAGTCACCTTCACCCCAACCTACAGATGCTAACAAAGGCCCTCTGCTCCTTTGGCAGGCCCTGACTCAGTGCCTAGCATGACACTGCCACCCTTTAGAGTTTGCCATCAGGTTAAATACATAAAGCATCCAAAGAGATGCCAAGAAAGCATACAAGAAGAACTTAAACTCAGTGGTTGCCAGGCATGAATTTGGAGCAGGGACCAAGAGGGAGAGGAATTGAAGAAAGTGAGATAGATTAGAAGATAAACTGTCTCTTATTTCACAGAATAGCAATTTAGAGATACAAAGAGAATTCAGTTTTAAAGGATGAGATACAGGATGGACTGCAGAAAAGGTGTGAAACAGAAGAGGAAGTTCAAAATGAGCAATGCTATAAGGAGCCACAACGAAGTCTGGTGGAAGGGGAAAGCCCCTCTGTTCCCCCCATAACACCAGGATGTTTTGGCTCTGCCTTGAGAGTCCAGAGAAAACCTCAGGAACGGAGGCCTGGGGAGTTTGGGGGTGGCTCCAACAGCCTCTTTGGTCCCTGGGAAAGTATAGGACACTATACGGCCCCAGGCAACCAACTTCCAAGTGATTCAATGCAGTGTCCCACCTCCACTCCCCTTACAGAGTCCCTACTGGAAAGGCCTCAAGAGGCCATCTAGCTCATCCCACAACCTCCAGACAAGACTCTCCACTCTCCAACTGTGCCCACAGGACTCTGCTCTTCTCGTAGTCATTAGAGAAGACTCTGCAATCTTTCTCCAAGAAATCCCTCCTCTAAAGAAAGGTGCTTCTCACTCCAAAGTGACACTCACTGGCAGGGAATGCTAGAAGGACGCAGCATATTATGGCAGTAGGAGAAATCAGGGCGTCAGTCAAGATCCCAGCTCCGCTGCTTCCTAGCTGTGTGATACCAGGCAAGGAACTTTAATTACTCTGAGCTTCAATTTATCATCTGTACTCTGATTTAATTATACTGCAAAACTGTTGTGAGGACTAACTAACCTCTAGCTTTTAAAGTACCTAAGACAGGGACTGCCATCTCACAGGTGCTCATAAGAGGAGAGCTACTGCTCTTGTTGTTGTTGTTAAAACCCACACTCCCCATCACTGCAGAGACCCAAACAGAAGTTTTCTATCGATCCAGGTGAGACCAGGAGTGCTCCACCATGGTTTCCAACTCTAAACTTCTGTGATCCCGCACCCCATACATAAAAACACAGCACACAGCCACAGTTCTCTCTGTCTGCCTGACAGTGCTGTGCATCGTTGAGAACAGCAGTGGATGCTGCACTATAGTACCCCAAGTGTGAAACCCAACAGGCAAGACTGGGTTATCAAAGGGGAAGGCGGTGGTAGAGTGAACCTGCACATGCACATACAAACACACACACACACACACACATTCATACTCATATACGGTACCCCCTAAATTCTTAGTAACCCCAACTCACTGTTGGAGCCATCTGTGCATCCTCTACTTCTTGCTGCTGCATTCCAGAGTTTGTTACTTTGAGACATGGAAAACCATGAAAGTCAGAGTGCTGTGTCTCATTGCAGAGACATGCCTCCCTCCTTTTATGAGAACATGATTCTCTTCTTAACCCCTCACTCAACGCTAATTCTACCTGATCTCCTAGGGGTGAGAGGGAAGAAATGGAATGTGAAGCAGAAGGCCCAGGTTCTGGTCACTTTGTCTCCCTCGGCCTAAGGCTCCTCAAGTAAGAGGCCTAACAGTGTGATCTCCAGATACTAAGATCCCATGGTACACATTTGAGAATCAGTCAAGACAAGAAAGAAAAAAGGAAAGAAAAGAAAGGAAAAAGGAAGAAAGAAAAGGAAAGAAGAAAGGAAGAAAGAAGGAAAGGAAGAAAAGAAAGTCCTTCTCAAGATTACTCAGTAAATAAATAAATAAATCCTTCCCAACACCCTAGCCCATTTTCTCTACATCCTGTAGATTTTATAAAGTAATAAAATGTGCAATACATTCAACACACTAATTTCAAACACACACACACACACACACACACACCTGGGGTCCTATGATAAAGTCAGTTGTGTCTATACAACCAAGGATTAAAATTTCATAGAGTCACGATTTCATCAGTCACTAACTACAAAGGATTAATTAGGAGGGAGGGAAGAGCACATGGCTCAGGAATCCAGACCTAAAGAAAACATCTATCTCTGTTCTCCAGATGCCAGCACATATAGGAATAAAGGTCTTTGATGAAAATACTTCACATTACTCAGAGGACTTCAAAAATACTGGTTTTTTGTCATGGAATTAAGATACCTCTGATTTTTGTTTATTCTAAAAGATCATCAACTGTCAATGAATCCAACTGAATTAGTATACTGACAACTTCTGCTTGTCAAAATATCTCTCCTTCAAGACCCATTGCAAATACACAGACTATCTCTACATTGTTTCTCCAAGATCCTCTCAAACCCATGTCCCAAACAGAAACTTAAGTTTCCACCCAGAACTTCTTCTATATTCCTACCATCCACTAGCCATCCAAGCCAAAATCTCAGGAGTCTCTCTCCTCTCCTTCTGCAACCTCCCCCCACCCACTAACAAGACCTGTCCATGTACCCTGACAGTCTACCCTGGCCTCTCCACCTGCTTTGCTACTGCCCTAAGTCAGCCTGCATTCCCTCATACTCGACTGGCTCCCAAGTGGTGCCCCTACTAACTCCAGCCTGACTCCCACATATCCATCCTCAATGCCACAGTCAGAGTGTTCCTTCTAAGACATACTCCCTACTATTTAACTCCCCTGATTAAAATCTTTCTTACATGGCCTGTTAGGAAAATGCCTGAAAAAAAAAAGAACAAAACCTTTCTTACAGAATAAAGTCCACTTCCCTCTGCTGCCCAAGCAAAACCTGCATCATAGGCTCAGCCTCACCTCCAGCCACCACCTCTACGCACCTCCTTACACACCTCAAGCTCCACTGAAACCAAATGGCCCTCAGCTCTCTGCTCCCTTCTCCCCCGGGCCTTTGCACATGCTGTTTCTTCCACCTGGAATGCCTTTCCCTTTTATCTAACCAGTGATATTCATCTCATCTTTTAAAACTTTGCTTAAATGTCACCTTCTCAGCAAAGTCTTGTCTGCAGCCTCTCCCAAAGCACAGTCAATCGCTGCTTCACCTCCATTTCCTCTACACTTTGTTCTTCATTTCACCACCCCTGGTCTGATACTACAATGCATGGTTCTGTGTGTGTGTCTGCCTCCCCTGCTAGCTTATTAGATGCCTGGGGATAAGGACCACGTCTGGGTTTCTGTATCACCACTGTCTGGTATACAGTAGGACTCAATCAATACTCGCTGAATAAATAAGTCAGAGGCGATCATGCCCCTTTTGGAGCTTCCATTTTCCAGCTGTCTTAGGGAACATGTGTTAGCCTACCTTTCATTACAGGCATTTGTGTACTAGTTCTAACTTCAAATTAAGATCTAGGAAAAGGATTATGCCTCACCATTACTTCTCCAACAGAGCCAAACATCTAGTAGTATTCAGTAAATATTTGATGAGTTGAATAAAGTGAGTTCAAAGCTGCTCCCCAGTGGAGACCTAGCTTTAAGGGGGAAAAAAAAGCCACAATGCTCAATCACCTACTTTGGAGGCCCTGAGAGGTTTCCAAATGCCCGAATATCCATCTCCTGAGCCGAGGGTTACGGAAGGTCAGATTCCAACCTGAGCATGAGGAGAAGTTCAGCAAAGCTGAAAAGGGAGACTGTGCCATTTCAGGTCAGTGGCTCTCCAAGCATTAATGTCCCTATCACCCCTCCCTTCCCCTAGACTGTCCATTAAACACACTTAAACACATGCACCCACACTCTCCTTTCTTTCCTCCAGAGCTTTCTGCCCCCAATTTCAGCAAACCTTGAAGCTGGGAGTCAGAAGTAAAAATTTTCTTGCAAATAAAAGAAGACAACGTAAGCCCATCTCCAGCCCATCTCCAGTACCTATTTCCAGTGGTTTTGATTCCCTGCTTCAGGGACAGGGTGGGGAGGGGTTGTGGCTGGCCGCCCACCGCTCTGAATGAACATGTGAAGCCTGGGGCGCCATCCCCCAGAGTCAACATGTGAACACAAGATGCACTCGAGGAGCCAGCGTGGGGATCCCTTCTGCAGAGCAGGGGCAGCCTCCTGCCTCTCCGTCCTTCTCCCCTCCCTTCCTCTGGGAAAGATAAATTAGCGGGCTGTCAGCGGAGGACAGCCAAAGCAGTTGTGTTTCTGTAAAGGGGCAGTGGAAGTGTCTTTGATTAATGAAACCTTAATACGCGGCTGTTAGACAACCTCTCTTCAGCAGCCCTGAAGGAAGACAGAGCCCTTCAGACAGGCCCTAAAGAGAAGGAGGGAAAACCTGGTGTGCACCCTCCACCCCACCGGGAGACGTCCTTGGCAGCACAGGCCCAGGAGGAGGGGCAGCGTCAGGGACTCCTACTCCAGGGGCAGGAATGTGCTGGGACCCATTTCTCTCCCCTGGGAGAATGTGGGACTCTCGCCTGTGCACTAAAACCAACACCTGCCGATGTGCTAAGAGTCCTCTTGAAGTCCCAACAATAGACATCAAAGCTGATGTTTGGAAGTTGAGATAACAAGGAAAGGGAGTTAAAAAAAAAAAAAAAATAGGAGGGAGGAGGGAAACAACACCAACAAAAAGTCTGTCTCACCTTTGACCTCTGGAAAGGCAACAGACCAAACACTTTAAACTGCTGGAAGATGCATCCCCTCCCTGCTCTGGTCACATCCACACAAAAGCAATGGTTCTTTTCTCTAGAAGGTCTTTCCCAAATATGGTAATAAAAGGCTTCAGCTCCTCAGGTAAGGGTAGAGAAATTAAAAGAGGTATACACAGGTTTGCAGCAAAATTCCACCCTGACACAGCCCTCTCCTACCTCCCTCTCAACAAAAGAAGAAAGGGAAGAAAGAAAGGAAAATCAGTGACCCCGAGATCTTTATTTCTGTGCTCCGTCAGTGTAGAATGATCTACAGGACTGCTGTGAAAATCAGCACAGGACTGGAACATTCCAGGAACACATTAACTTCCACACTGATCTCTGTCACGTGTATTGAAAAGTATGTTCTGTTCCTGGACAAAACTTTGATAAGAACTTTTTTATAAACACTATGGTTTAAATCATCTCCTGCTCCCTCGATAGAGCTGAGGCTGGGACTCAGTAGCAAAGACCAAGATCAACCATGTGGGAGAAGAGAAAGACATTTTTTAAAATATTTCAGATGTTCAAAAGGACTAAAAAATGATGTAACAAACCATGTACGCTGCAGCCCCCTGTGTGGCCCTCCCCAGTCAGGTTCCCCTTCCATCCTCCTCAACCCAAAGTAACTTTTCTCGTAAATTTCCTACCTCTAGGCTTTATCCATTATTCTGTCAACAAACATTCACTGGTCCCCCACTTTGTGGCACACATTCTGCCAAAGGTCAGGGACACATACTCTAGAAATCATCTCCAATTAGAATATCAAATTATTCTAGACCCCAGTATTTCTACAATAGTTCCTGAAAATATATCATGGAGACAGAAATCATACTATTTCTACTGAATCACTTGGGGGTTATAAGAAAGCCCATGGGGATGAGTTTTTGGGGTAGCAATTTTATCCCTATCACCTACTACTGCCACTAATAATAAACTGGCTTTCTAACAGAAAATGAGTGGGAGGTTAGTAGTCCTGTGTACTTAAACTTGGTTAACCTAGCTAATATTGATTGCACATCTTTTTATTGAATGACTAATTGAATGAATGAATAAATGAATATAGAAATTAAAGAATGAATGCCAGGTTTCAGTTCAAGACTAACTGGATGAATAGACAGCTAACTTAAGACTGCCCCGATAACCTCCATAGAATTGATTCTGAAAAAGACAGCCCCAACCATCTTAATTTAGGAAGAGGAAAAGACAGAATGAATAATCAAAATAGAATGAGGAGGCCGGGCGCGGTGGCTCACGCCTGTAATCCTAGCACTCTGGGAGGCCTAGGCAGGTGGAT
>CM052438.1:108722521-108764307 GCA_028533085.1 Varecia variegata
CAGGTATGTGCCACCATGCCCAGCTAATTCTGTATTTTTTTAACCCTTCCTCCTGAACAAATTTTCTAAATCCCAAACTATAGAACAGCTTCACAAAGGCAAAGATCATGACTTATTCCTCTCTGTCCTACAACACCTCACTCAAAGCAAAACGCTTGTCAGGTACTCAATACGTATCTGTTGAATAAGCTGCCACGAACTCACGTTTGAGAAACCCTCATGATTACAGGGTTTTTAGACTGGGAATATCCTAAAATCAATGCTAGCAGCTCTGGAATTCTGCCCTGGTTCTCTCCCCTTCGTTCTTCCCCAAATTCCAACCAGTTTCTAAGTCAATACTTCAAACTAATTTATGCCAAATTCTTGCAGTGTTGAAATTCAAGGCCCCAAACATCTCTTCTGAAGCATGGACCAATCTCAGAATATAGGAGAAAAGAATGGATGAGAGTTGATGTGTTTGGTAAATTACTTACTACTTATAAATGGTTACTATACACTGACTTCTAAAGACAGTGTAGAAATCAAAGATGGATGAGGTAGAAGACAGGGCTCTTTGCTGTGAAGTAACTTTCTAAGGCGGAAGATTAGACATGCAGAAGTGAATCTGCCATAAGCCAGAAAGAAGCAGGTACCTTGAGAGGGAAAATGAAGTGTGTGAAAGAGAGATGGTCTTATGGAGCCTGCATTTCATCTAGGTCCTAAGGACTGGGTAGAACTTGGATAAAACACAGGGTCAGGGGCTGCCTTCTGGACAGGCAACTCTTAGGAGGGGTCTCTTCGAATATGGAAACCCTTATGCTGCAAATGCATGCTAAAAGCACTAGGACAGTATTTCCCTTAAAGAGAAAAGGTCCCCAGAAGACAGTGGCCTTCTTTATAGGAAAAAAAACCAACGCTTTAACATCATTCATCCTCACCATTCCCTCCTCTCTCTCCTCTCCCCCTTCTGTCTTTCTACCTATCTCCATATCTCTCTCTCTATCTGAATACTCTTCCTGAATTCAAATTCCAAAATGTGACCATTAGATTAGAGGCTTTATACCATCCACGCTACAGATAGCATTGTGACATTTTCTAGTTAAATAAATAATAAAAATGTTCTATGATAAAAGAAACCATCATCAAAATTATAGGACAAATGGTAGACTGGAAAAAATTCTTGCTGCGCCTGTGACAGAGGAAGGATTAATATTTCTGATTTATATAGAAAAAGAACCAACCACTGTATAAGGAAAAGGCAAGAACCCAATAGAAAATCATGCAAAACGTTTTACATTTTGGATGTAGTCACATTTACCCGTATTTTCCTCTATATCCTTTGGGTTTTGTATATGACCTTTTAAAAGTCTATTTTATTATTTAAAATATATACCCCCCCAAAAAAAATCTGATAAATGGACACAAGAGAGAAATTATTTCTTTATTGAAATGGGTCTGGAAGCCTCGAAAAAGAACAGGGTATAAAGAAAAGGGGAAGAATGTGTTTCAACAGTAGCCAAGGAAAACACTCGAGATAAATAAATTCAGGATTCTGGCATCTGTGGACCCAGAAAAACTAGACTCCAGATTAACCTAATTAGGAAAACCACCCACAACAAACCAACAGCACCAGGAGAGGGAGAGGGAGTGGAAAACTGAAGCATTGTCAGAACAGAGGTGTCAGCAGCGCGTGTGCAACTCCCAAAGGAACTCGCAGCCCTTCATAGGACACGGTGGTCCCTGCGTCTCATTCATAATGTTTGTCTTGGCCGAGGCTCTAAACCACAAAAACATCTGTACAGAAGGAAGCAACTGATTTCAGTGAAATCATTCTGGAAACTTTTAACGTACTTAGAGTCATTTCATGAGAGGACAATGCAGTTAATGTTCCTCACTGGAAGGACAACTTTGTGGTTAGGAGCCGGGCGGTTTCTCTCTCTCCCTATTGGTTTGGAGGAGGTGGGGGGAGAGAGAGAGAGAGAGAGAGAGATAGAGATAGAAGAGGGATTTCAGAAATGCAGGGGAGAAAGAGATAAACAATTTAAGGAGCACAGCCAATTATATAGGTTGGCTTTAATTTTGAAACTAGTGCTTAAATACCAAGGGTATTGCCTTTAGCTCTCTGGAAACTACAGTGTAATTAGGTTCACTCAACTTAACTTAAAACATGCCCAGTCATTAAAATTTTTCTTGATCCAGCCAAGTTATCTCTCTCTCTCTCTCTCTCTCTCACACACACACATCCCAGATCTCTAAGCCAAAAGTACATCGTGTCCCCAAGAAACAGCAAAAATATGCCACTGCTTTTCAGAAACCACGTTCATGTTTCGTGACCTTCCTTAAAGATAATGTTCTCACGATTAATTAATTTATGAATAGTTTTCCCCCCAACATGCACAACAGGTTCCATGCAAATTCTTGAGCTTTTAAATTATACTGTTAATGAAAGCAAATAAAGGCAGTTAAAAGGCAATTTGCTCAATTGGTGTTAATATTTAAGCACAGCATGTGTAAAAACAAGATCACAGAATTCAGTTTTTACCAAGAAAACTTTAACCCAACTTCATTTCCAAAAGATCAAACACGTTACCCAGAATCTTCTTTCCCTCTACCCTGTAGCATCAGGTAATGAGGCTTTTTATTAAGTAAATATTTCACATTAACCTCATCAGTTTCTATCACTTAGAAATTCCAGTCTATAAAATCAAATCAGCTTAATCATGTTTAGATTAGATCCTGCATCCTGAAGGCAAAACTAAAATGTTTACATCCTCCCTCTCCTTGGCACATTCAAGCAGCAAGACTCAGAAACATGGGACTGGAAAGGTTCTCTCGCCACCTTCCTACTCCTGTGGTCCCCCCTGGTTGCCTGACGCTCCTTCTCTGAATCTGCATCAGCGAAACCAACATACCAGTCCTGGCATCCCTGCAAAGCCTTTTAAAGCAGCCTCACAGAAAAGCCCTGAAAGTTTATTAGCTGGGCAAAAGTTGTTGCTGTGGCTTTCCTGGAGTGTTCCTAGAGTCCCCTATGAAAGAAAAAACTCTCCAGGTCAGATTAGTAACACGTAACTTCCCCCCGGTGACCCCCAGATTACTGGGGGTCTGTGCAGAGATAGCCACACAAGATCGCTTTATGCCCAACCTTCCACCTTGGATCTGGGAGAAACGCTCAGAGTCTCCAAGAAAGCCTGTGACCCTCAAAGGGACAGGAAAAGGGGGGTGGGGACACAGTGGAAAGGGTCAGCTTCTCCATGACACTGAGGGTCCCCCACCAAGAGCCCCGAATACAGCCCAGCATGCACATAATTCCCCCCACGTTCTTCACGCCCCTTCTCTGAGAGTCTAGTTTCCTCAAAACATGGAGTTTCAAAGTATTACAACATTAAATAGGATGCCGAAGGCCTTCAAAGTAGTTGAATTGGTGGGCTCCTTCCAGAAGTCCTCATGTGCCCCCTCGCTCCTTCCTCCAGCCCTAGCTCTTCTACCACACCTCAGTTTCCCTCGCCACTCTACACAGCTGTTCAGCCAAACCACGATTTCCAAACTTTCCCTCAACATATCTCACTGCCTGAGAGAACCCAGTCCCTTAAGAGCCAGTCCAGGCTGCACCATGAAGCCAGTTCTCTGTGGGGACCTGCCTGGGAGGCCGCTGGGACAATGGCCCTGGACATCTCTGCCTCTGAATTCAGTCCCTAAATCTCTCCCCTCCCCCAACTCTTCCCGTCCTTTCTCCCCCCACCCCCAAGTCACTCGTCCTCCAAACCATTTCTATTCGATTAAGGGGACTGGCCTCAGCAAGGATGTTTGCATTAGGCTCACTTCCAGGCCATAACCCGTCCTGAGGGAACACATTCTTGATCAGGGCAGTGGAAAAAACTATGCAAAACATCTGGTCCTCTCTGTGCTCCCCAACTCCAGCCCCGAGGAGCTCCATCAGTCTCCAGCTCTCGCCAAGGGTGAGTGGCACCAGGGCACGGAGGGCAGAGCCTGGCTGCAAGGATCTGAGATGCCAAGGAAAGGTGCAGATGTTTTTAGTCTAGCCAAAGACCTGGCGAAGCCAAAGATGTCACACCTCAAGGCAGGATGATCCAATCTCACTCACCACAGACCAGCTATTACTTCTGAGGAACCAGCATTTTCCAGAAGAGCAGTGAAGCCAGCTAGTGCTAGGACAAAGTTCCTTATTCAGATGGAGAGCTACCAAAAGGCCACTGTGAACTCCGCTAGAAGAAACAGACATCTCAAGGATGGGACATGCCCATCCTCTTCTTCCTCCACCTGACTACCCCCAAATGCCATGTCTCAGCTCAATCAAGCCTGTCATGGGTTAGGGCCACAAATCTGCACCATCCCCACCCCCAAAATGGGACTGACCCACTAATGAAGCAAACACAGGAGGTAGACATAACCGCAGTTTGGTGAAGCCAGTTCCAGCCGGGCACCCTTATCTGTCCATCAACACTGAGGCCAGCCTAGCCCAACATCCACAGAGAAAATCCAAGACGGTATTAAGAGCACAGGCTAAGCAATTAAACAAAGTTTAGTTTGATTTCCAGCTACTCAACTTAAAAGCACGGGCTAAATATCTAACCTCTTTGAACTTCTCATCTGCAAAGATGAGGTTTCTCATCTGTAATACCAGGATGGCAAAGGCCTGTTGTGGGGACTGAGGGAGGTCACGTGTGCCACCGCTGAGCTCAGAGGCTGGCACGCTGGAGGAGTGCTGGACCCACAGTAGCCACCCCCCCACGTCTGCGGAAGGAGGCAGCCACCCCCACCATCGAGCCCCATCAAGCCCTACTGGCGGTTTCCTAATAGCTTAGGTGTCTCTTAGAGAATTGAGTGGGGAAGGGGTAGGTGGAGACGAAAGGAAGGAGACAAGCTCAAAGGCTCACCGTGATGTTAGAGAGACCTCCTTCCAGAACAAGGAGGCAGAGAGCTGTCACCGAGGAGACTGAGGAATAAGCACATGGCCGTCAATTCCACTCTAAAAATCGGATACGGTGACGGCCGCTGCAATCATAGAAGTTGGCTCACAGATTCACACTGGGCTTTTTAAAAAAGGAAAAAGACATGAAAAAGGATTCTTTAGATGCTGGAAATGATAGGTGTTCCAGCTCCTGCGCCAAAAGACTTGGGAGCAGCTTTCTAATGGCTGGAAATGTTTTGCACACTCAGCTGCTCTCTGTGCCCTCTTTTGTCAGGGCCTGGGGTCTCAGAGCTAATGCTGGCTCCAAAAGACCATCTGGGGCTGCTGTCTTGCACACAGAAGTTTAAATAGCTCGATGAATGAACCCAGGAATTAATGAATGATAAAGCCGTATGGTCCCCGTCATTCTCTCCTCTCTCAGGCAGCATTCAAACTCTTCCAGTGACTTCTGCAATGACTGCTTCCTAAGTACAAACTAATAATAATAATGATGATGATGATAATGATAAAGGTGGGAGGTGGAAAAGGAATCGCATTACAAGGAAGGCAGGAGTTGAGACCCAAATCTCCCACCCTGTTCTCTATTCACTCCAGGTTAATTTGAAAACCTCTCTCCACAAATAAAACACAAAACAAAAAAGTGTTGCACCGCACACCGTCTCCAAGCTCCACCACTCTCAGCCCAACCCTGTTCCCTTTCGAAAAACATTTGTCTCCAGAGTCATTTTTACCAACACATTACACAATCAGGAGTATATAATTCTCCCAAGGTGCACATGTATTATACATACCCACATCACACAGACGAGAAAAAGTCAGGGTTTCACACCCACCTTGGGAAAAAAAAGACAATCTTTTAGTCACTTCTAGTAGCTATACAATTGTTCTTCCGGAGTGGAAATTTTAACACCGCAATCACTCTGGTAGGCTCAGAAATCACACTATTTGGAGAGGAGACATCACGGGAGAAAGGGACCCTTTGAAAAGCGACCTGCAGAGAGGAACTCTTGGCAGAGCTGCTGGGTTTGTTCACTTTACACGACCAGCGTTTCATCACCAGAGAGGCCAGAACACAAGAAAACAGCGTTAATCTAAGACTTGGGAGAGTTAAATTAGTTCTAAACGCGAAGTGTTTTATAGTGCCCACTATAAAGTTCTCTGGACACCATCAAAAACAAAATCCGAGCAGGCTTCAAGGCAGGTGGGTGAGGCTCAAGCCTCCCTCGAGCCTGGGAAGGGATCTCATTCAGGCTATGACTCTTGTTAACAGTGTGGCCTTGGGTAAGTCACTGGTCCCCCTGGGACTGCATTCCCTTATCTCATCTAGAAAATCAAAGTGGTCCCAGGTCCCGGCCACCTTACCACTGGGATGGCCATAACAGGTACTAGAGTTGTCTTTCCCAGGGGTGTATATATGTGGTGCATACATCTCCATCTGCATCCTGCCCCTCCCCAGGTCCAACTGGTGAAGATAAAACTTGTCAAAACTAATGTAATGTGCTTTCAAAAAAAAAAAAACTGTCCCAGCTACTCAGGAGGTTGAGGCAGGAGGATCACTTGAGCCTAGGAATCAGAGGCTGCAATGGGGCTATGATCACACCACTGCACTCCAACCTGGGTGACAGAGCAAGACCCTGTCTCAAAAACAAAAACAAAAACCTCATCTAGCAGGGACTGAGCTACGAGGGCTAGTATGAAGTGCAAAAGTCTGGGATCAGAGGAACCTCCATTATGAAAAAAGAAAGGACCAAAGACATGGGGAATTCACAACATTTTTGGAAGTGGTAAGGAAATAAGAAGGAATGAGAAAGAGCTAAATCTCTTTTTCATCAGAAAAGGGAAGCTGGTGATATCACAGACCAACGTATAGTATATATAGACTTCTTCTGCTGAAAAGAAACCAGAGCTAAGTGTTGAGGTCTTAACTTTCTTTTTAATTGTCCCATAGAATCCATCGTGATGATGTTTCCTAAAAGGCAGCAACAGGAGTAGGGGCCACAGTAACCCCCAAAGAGCGTTAAATATATAGGCATAAAACGGGTGGGGGGAAAGGGATGAGTAGCCCCCTCCTCCCAGAAGCCACAGAGCACTTGACACGGCTGTCCCACCGCTGACAGTCCTTGCTCAGCAGGAAGGGGGGCAAGGAGACACCACCCCCAGACCAACAGTTTTCTCCTAACACCCCTCCCCTCTGAAAGGTTAGTACAGACTGGAGGGGTGGGGGACGAAGGAGGGGGAGAGTGAGGGGATACGCAAACATTATGCAATATCAGAATGCTACTTTTATTTTAAAAGCCATCATGTGTAAAGCATTAGTGTTTTTGAAATTGCATTCTTGAGTTAATTAAATGGACAATCTTTTATACATAAAAGTGAAAGAAAGCAATTAAAAGCTAAATGAAGAAAAACCACTTTCCCCTGGTGATCTAGGCTACCCCAATCCCTTTGTATTAGCATCGAGCCAAGACAAGGATCTCCCCAGAACCACTGCCCAAATGTCTCTTTTATGGCACCCTCGGTGACAGTTTGAGAAGTATTTGTCTTCCTTCTAAGTTTACCTATGAGACTGCTGGGATGAAGGGAGGAGGCGAGAACAGCAGGGGGAGGGAGGGACAGGGAGAAAAGTTCATTTAAGCAGTTTATAAACAAACAAGGGAACCCAGAGAGAGGCCAGATCTCTGTCTTAAATGAAACTAAAATAGATACCTCACCCTTTTTTTTGTCCCCTCCACCAAAAAACAGCCCCACCCAGTATGTCACCCAAGAGAATTAATTCAGAGTTTTGGGCTGTCCAGCCAGCCTCAGCTCACAGGCTTGTTTCAAGAAACAGAGAAGTACATACGGATTACAACAAGAGAAACTAGGTTAGTTATCAGGAGGAACTTCCCAAATGTACTGCTATGCCCACCTAACAGGTGCCAAATCAAATGGTCTAAATTTTTGCAAATGTGCCTTCTACAGGTGAGTGGGTGGCTATGGGTAAAGTTGCTGTACTGCTCTGCAAAACAGGTCAGGAAAAGGCAAGTACCACTGCTAGTGTGGCAGCAACAGTAATGACATACTCCCCTTCTGATGCCCAGATGGACTTAATCCTTACTCAAAGTGGATGCAATTATTCTAACACCTACATGAACGCCCAGATGACAAGACATACGACCTTTCTCTTTGACATCAGCAAAAGGAAAAGCATGAATTGGGCAATGTCCACTCAACAGATGGTTTTCCAGTGGAAACATGATGCAGAAGCTAAAAAGATGTTCCCTGTTTTGCAGGCTGAGTCCCAGGGTGAGTGGCTCCCAGGCCTCCTGATTCCCAGGCCACAAGATCTCCTATCTTTTGGCTTTTGGAGGCTCACCCCTTCAACAAATCTGACAGTTATCCCAGAGAGATCTTGGAGAAAGCACAGCAACCACACAAAGCAGTACCAATCCACTCTACCCTCCCCCTGGTAATACTAAGCCTCCTAGAGCAGTGGTCCCCAACCTCTTTGGCACTAGGGACTGAGTTCACGGAAGATAACTTTTCCATAGACGGGGCCTGGGGATGTGCATGGGGAGGGGCAGAGGTCAGGCAGTGATGTGTGGCCCGGTTGCTAACGGGCCACCGACTGGTACTGGGCTGAGGCCAGGGGTTTGGGGACCACAGTCCTACAGGAACCAGTGTTGAATTCTGGCTGCTCCGGGGAACTTTCCTTTCCTTTCTTGCTATAGAAAAAGAGGTAGGCAGAAGAAAAGGCAAAGCAGAGATGGCCTGGTCCGCATAGAATGAGAAATATTTAAATCTTGGGTGTGCAAATGAAGGCTGAAATCTTTCACCAG
The DNA here is from genome assembly GCA_028533085.1 of Varecia variegata. NCBI lineage: Eukaryota > Metazoa > Chordata > Mammalia > Primates > Lemuridae > Varecia > Varecia variegata. Next base: position 108,731,249 of record CM052438.1, read on the forward strand.
CATCTTTCACCAGGTAACTCTGGTCCTTCCCAGGCTAGTAGGCAATGTCTACAGGCTCGCACATGCTTGTTACTTACAATTACGTTAAACTATTCCCTGTGCTAGTGCTATCCTTTCTGCCTTCAAGGTAGGAACTATATACTACTGTGAGACTGAATAGCAGAACATGGCTCATTCCCCACTTTCTACACCATGCTCAGGCTGGGGTCAAACAGAAAATCCAATCTCCTACATAATCCAAATACATCATTGTACCAAAGAGCCTCACGTTGCTGTACAGGTACCTAATTCGGTTTCTACTCACTTCCCTACTTCACCCTTGGCAAATGAGCTCAACATCGGCACCTTGGCCAAAACGATGGTCTGGGAAGAAAGGAGGAGGATAAGAAGACAGACGAAACTGGTGTGGATAACCCACAACTGCGATTATTCAGCCTACACATAAGAAAGAATAGTTTGTTAAATTTCTCTTTGATTCCCCGGGCTCCAAACCCACACACTAGGGTCAGGGAGGGGTGTTCAGTGAGCCACCGACGCCACCACGGCCCCCACACCTCCTTTCTAGATAGAAGGCCCGACGTTGTTTGCTCCAGCCAAGCCTCCCTCTGCTCTGTGGTTGATTTCGTCTTGGGCCCCCGCTCATTAAAGGAATTCAGGATGGGTTAAACGTTACCTCTATCTCCACCCCGCATCTCCTAAACCATCTGATAAGCGCTAGAGAAAACATCCTGTGTGCAGAGGTTTAGATGCTGATGCAGGGTGGGGGAGCACCAGAGACCCTGGGGGCCACGAGGAGTGACTCCTCCGAGAGACGGGGGCCTACTCCCTGGAAAGTTCAGAGAAAGCAAAGAGAAGAAAGATTCCACCGGCTGTTACATGTGGTTACACAACACAAATGCAGGTAGACTCTGTAGCCCAAAGTTAAGAAAACAACAAGCAAAACGTCTTTAGTCCTAGCAGACGGTACACACTAAAAAAAATATGAGAAAAAGAAAAAAAGCGTGTTTAAGCAGAATGTTCGACCAACTGGCAGTTCTGGTGCAGTCCACTCTTTCTGTGCCCGTTACCCATTGCGAAGTCAAACTTGCTTTGGTCTCAGGCTGGTGGGATGAGGGCATCTACCTTCTGGACTCTAGTCACTGTCTATCTTAACTCCCCCCGACCCACAGTCCATGCCTGTCCCTCCTTTTCACAACACCGAGCCTGCCCTGAAGGCAGGAAAATGCTTCTCATGGCCGCTAGGCTCTCTCAGCTCTTCCAGTTGAACCTTAATAACCACGGTGCTGTGGTTCAAAGCAGAAATAATTATCTATGCAATGAAGTGCCATTTTACAGACCTCCCATTTCGGCATCACTGATACAGTAATGTTTGCCTTCAAACAAGGTCTTTTAACGTTTCCAGCAGCTGAGAGGAGCAAGATATAATGGTTTGGAAGGGCACCCACATTTGATTACATCGGTTAATTCGGGCACATGCAAAGAAAGAGCTTCAGCTGGCTCTGCCGTCCCTCCCCCACGCACGAGTGGCACTGGGGACTAGTAAGCACGCTGGCCAGCATCAAAGGCTTCAAAGCCCAAAAAGCAAGCCACACAAGAAGCTCTAGGATTGGCCTGTTCTCTGGAATTGCCCTAGGCTCTCCTGCCTATAAAATTCTCCAGGCACCCAATAAATAATTAAATGACTGTTCAGTTCTTACTAAACCACACCTCAGGATTATATGGCCAACCTCTGGGCTATCAGCAAAAAGCATCCCTCTTCCTACAGACGCCAAAATCATTCCAGAAACACTGGTCCAAGTATTTCCCAATAGGTTCACTTCCCAGAAAGAGGGGGCAGGGGACTTACCTGAAAAGAAAGGAAAATGTGAACAAACTGATTCTACCTTTTCCCTCTAACCACTGTTGCTGCTGCTGTGATGGATGAGAAGAGTGATGATGAATGACAAACCTTTCTCCTGAAAACCCCAGAGTGAAAAATTCACCAGGGATCTCGAGGATGGTCCATGCATAAAAAGGCAAGAGCGTGTTAGGAATAGCAGCGCAGCAGCTTCAATCTCTACTGAGATTTAAACCCAAATTCGACTGCCAACAACTCACCGGCACCTTAGAGCCACAATAAGAAAACCTTCCCAAAGCATTTTTTAAGGATTTTTTTTTTCCCCCTCAAAACAGAAATAGCAACTGAGAGCGAGTCTGCAGGGCAAAGCAGCGGAGGCTCGTGGCTCGGAGGTCTGTGAATCAGGATGTCCCAACCATCATTGGTATGTTCCCTGCCAACCCTAACATGTTCAGACAAGAGCGGGACCCACACCACCAAACCAAACGAAAGAGGCCTTTGCTGCTGGGGCCAAAAGGCAAAGGAAAACTTGACTGTTCCAGAGACTTCTGCTCCCCAGAGCAGCACCCAATTCGATAAAGAAATTAAAAGCCACTGGCAAAACTTTCCTTACCCCTCCCTATCTGGGGTGTCACCAGTTCCTTTTCACCACCACAATACATACAAAAATAAGCAATAAATATTATATGGATTTATCTCCATTTGTGCAATGACATGAAAAATACAAAGAAATAAAAATCGGGTCTTCTGCTCTCAAGAAGAGAAAGAATGAGGGAACTGACATTCACTGGGCACTCCAACCACAGCCAGGGGAGCTACGTGTGTTTCTTACCCGATCGTCACAATAACCTTTAAGTTAGGCAACATCATCCCCATTTTGCAGGAGAAGAAACTGAGCCTTGGAATGTTTAAGTGATGTGTCTAAGGATGCACAGTTTAAAAAGTGGCCAAGCTCTCCATCGAGGGCTGTCATGATGCCGAAATTCAAGCTCTTTCTACCAAACTACACCATGGTGCTTTCATCAGTCACTCAGGTTTCTATCAAACCCCTCAAAAAAAATCTGGCTAAATAAATAAATCAATCAGTCCTCTATGGCCCCAAAGAACTGCAATGCTGGAGAATGAAGGAAGGGCTAGATCATAACTGAGTGAGTATTCTCAATTCCTTTACAGGAGGTCACTGTCCAAGAAAAGAAACAAAACAAAAACCCAGCTTGCAATGTTCCTGGCCATAGCTCCCCTCCGGACCCCCGAGATTCCAGCCCACATGAGCATCTCCTCGTTGCAAATGATCCTCAGGCCCAAAACCACCCTGGGGGTCTGTCTGGATTCCCCAGCCGGCATTAAGTTTTGGGAAAGCAGTTAAATCCCTGATCTTTACCAGTGAGGAATCTGATGGTCGTCATCTGGCCCAGGTCTAAGTTCATAATTATCCCAGTCTTATAAAAGGTTAATAATTTCCTAATAATTTCAAAGAGTCCATCAGAAAGGTCAGAATCACTTCAGTCCTCAGTATTGTTCAACGATTAAAAATCTCCTAAAAAACCTAAAATTAACTAAAAGGGTCCTCATCGAGTTTCATCTTTTTCCATCTGTGCCCGATTAAACTCAAGAGGAAAGAGGTCAGTTTGCCAGCACCCCAAATCCCCACCCTGCTCTATGCCCGTGCTCCTCTGAGACGGACGAGGAAATACTTACTCGAATCAGTCTTGGTTTAAATGCTTCTGTCGTCCAACCAGGCCAGGACTACAAAAATTAAATGAAATATTAAACACATTCTAGTCCTCTCAAAATAAGTAAACTCCCAGGCCTACTACATTGCTGGAGAGTAGGGTGTGTAGAGGGTGGTAAGGAAAGAATATTTTTGCTTCAGTCTCCAGATCACGACACAGCCCTTCAACCCCCGGTGCAGACCCAGCCTCAGTTTCCCTGGGTTTGAACTGGTATAGCCAAACTCACCGAGCCCTCCTACCTCCAGCTACCTTCATACAATTTTAAGAGTCACCTTGGGCAGAACATGAGCACAGCGAGATGATTAGACAAGCCATTTACTATCACATGAAAAATAGAAAGGAAAGAGACATTTTGCCACTATTGATTAAGGAGAACCTGTCAATCTGGGTTAAAAAATACACAAACAAAAAAAAAAAAATCAGATCTCAGAATACATTAGTGTCACTAAGAGATCAGGTGCCCAGTCCACGGGAATCCCAGCGCAGGGCAGCAATTCAGGCCTCTCGGGTGCCCTATAAGGGAGCTCATGTTTCTTTTAAAATCTTTGACTCACTTTTTGGCAAAACAAAGCCGAACTGACTGTTTATGTGTAAGTCCATCAGAAGTCACAGAACACAAACTGGGCTGGAGAAAGCTGAATACTTCTCAGAAAGGTCCGGAAACACTACTAGAAGGGAGTGTGTCACTGGCACCCACAAGTACATCAGAACGGAACAGGTATTACACCGACATCCACTCGCTCTAGAGCAATGTATGTGGAAATGCATTTTTTTCTACCAAATCTCTTGGACAAGAAAAGAAGTCTTTTCATTGCTGTTTTCCAAAATGAAAGGCCAAGTGAAGAATCAGGCTGTCTCCCTACTCTCTCCAAAGCTGACTACCCCATATCCTACCCTCTCACACTCCAACACACACATACACACACACTCGTGCACACATATACTCCACACACCATCTCACTCATGCGAATTAACGTTGCACAGCTTTAAGAACCATTGACTCACCAGCAGGCTAAGTCATGAGACTATAGTATCACCCATTGGTTAAACTAAAACCCCACTGGAGACTTTTAACACTAGGTTAAAATGCTTATTTCCCAGCAGCTGCTGTTTCTCGTTACTTTTGTTTGTTTGTTTTTGTTTTGGGAAAAGCATGGATCAGGGAAGATCAGGAGGTTGGAGAAAATGAAACTAGAATAAGCCAGGTACCAAGAGAGACAAGAAACCTAAACAGTACCTATACGTCCTTATTACAAACTACATACGCCTTCTTTTAACTGACTACATCATAAGCATTATAAAATAGATCTATGACACACACACACACACACACACACACACACATACACACACACATTCAGAGTATCAGAGTATCTATCTCTCCTCCTCATGGGGAAACAAACAAACAAAAAAAAGAGCCCAGGCTGTGAGACCACTGTTTAGAAGTGTAATTCCATACTTAGAAAAACTAAAATCAATATCTGTTGTAGCACCTCTCTCTCCCCCAATAAGATTATGGTTGTTTTAGAAGGATACAAGCTCCTGAAATGCAGCCTTAACAAACAGAACATTGCTCAACTGTTCTAGAGGCAGGTGTCATAAACAAGCAGCCACATGGCAAACATATTGATTTCCCAGCCCTTATCTCACAGCAACCAGTGCTCAGTTACCAGGCTACTTTAATATGTAATTTACTGCAGGGAAAGGAGAACAGAGCTGAGGATGTCTGAAATATTTACTGTAGGGTTCGGCAGTGCCATAGAGGCTTGCAAGCAAATATGAAGAATTCTGGCTTGGAAACCACAAACGATCATTAGCATCTCCAAACTGTGGAATGAGAAGACCCTCTCCCCATCCTCTTTTCTCTAGTCAAGAACCCCTTATTCTGGCACTATTGACTTGAGCAACTATGCTTCTGCTATGAAAATCCAGCTCACCGTTGCCTTATTTAAATACAGATGCTTAATTTCTGCCAAAACAGTCCGAGTAAATTACCTCCATCTCTTACGTGTGTTAAACTGGACTCTTCTCCTGCTTCTCGGCCCACCTGACTCAAGATAAAAATAAAGGGGACAGGGAGGTTAGTATTTCAAAGGCTCCTGTGCTGGTTTCTGCAAAATTCATGATAATGTCAGGAGCTAGTGTTTTGTGTTTTGTTTTTTTTTTTTTAATTTAAGTCAGACTTTTTATATATCCCAAGCTGCAAAACACCAAAAAAGATCCAACACTAATTAAAAGCAATCAATGTATAGTTACATTAAGTGGGAAAGAAGCTCCGTGTCTGGCGTTAAAGGTTGTAAGTTTAAAATAAACCTAGAAATGCCAAACTTAAGCTTTTTCAGATCTGTGCCAGGGCGCCCACACGCCTGGTACTATATATATGGTGAGCTCCATACCTTCACACGCGGGCCATTAAACCTTCAGAAGCACAGAACGAGGCTGCTGGCTAGGACGCCACCACGGGGGCAGAGGAAACTTCCATTTCCAGAACTTATATTTTCATCTTGAGACTGACTTATTTGGGCATAGATTTTCACTTTGAATTTCCTTCGGAGTTTTCACATTTTCATGTGAATAAAAACTAAACAAAGAGGAAGGGAAGAGGAGCAGGAGAAAGTTCTGTTCGAAAGCTCACAAAATCTCCAGCTACCTTTGCAACCAGTTGCAGGGAGGTGAAGCGCATCACAAATCATAAACACAAGGCCTCCGGACACCTGACCGCCAGGTAGACCAAACACCTCTTCCATAATTTTCAGAAATTTTGCAAACCTAGATTGGGCTTTCTTCCTCACTAAAATCTCCCTCTATCAAAAAGCCATGAACATTCTTTAATTATTGAAGTACAAAAAAAAAATTAGCGTGGAAGATTTTCCTCAAACTTTGTTCTGGAAAGAGGTCAACTAGAAAAAGTCTCCGAGTCAAAAATGGGGAAACTTTTCTAGAATCACATGAGGAATAACAACACAGAGCCTCAAGAGTAATCATACCGCTTGAGAACACCTAATAGAATTAACTTCAGCTAATAACAATAAAGAGGGTTAAAGGGCAATGCTAAATTGATGACTGATACTCAAGACTACAGACAAGGTGTTTGAAAAATGTGCTTCATGTAGGCAGAGGTGCCTCATGGAATCATATAGTATTTGTCCTGTCGTGACAGGCTTATTTCACTTAGCATAATGTCCTCGAGGGTCGTCCATGTTGTAGCATGTGTCTGAATGTCCTTCCTTTTTAAGGCTGAATAATATAGCATTGCATGTATATCATATTTTGACTACTCATCCATGGGTCACTGCACAGTTGAGCTGTTTCCACCTTTTGGCTACTCTGAATAATGCTGCTATGAACATGGGTGTACAAATATTAACATGTGATCGAGTTCCTGCTTTCGATTCTTTGGGGTATGCTCACAAAATACACTTTTGTTCATTTGTGCTTTGGTATCCAGCACTCCCATCAGGACCAAAACCAGAAAAAAGACAGAATTAGATTAAAAAAGTCAACCATGTTGCTGAAGTGGAAAGCCATGCAGAGGGTCTGCGCTCACAAAAGTTACCGTTGCCACATGGTGGGGACTTTGGGTTGAAACCCCTCGGGCTTCCCTGCTTGATGGAGGTGAGAGTTTTGAACTCAGCACTAGAACTGCTCTTTAATAAAGGATTCCTAGGGTACAAGGAATGCGGCTGACCAGTTTAATAAATAATCTCAACATGCTGTTACTGCCTGGCACCTTTAGGAGACAACAGTGTTAAAAACACAGGCATATTTTTTGACACAACCTTATTTAAACCTGCTGGGGACTGGCTGTCCCAGGCAGCACGTGAAAACAAGCACGCTGACACTTCAGGACGTACAAACATGCCAAGACCTCAGAGATCTATCGTCCCCTCTCTCAACAGCTTAGTAACTTCAAATGCCAAGATAAAATTTGTGTGTATCTCTTTAAGATAGGCATATTTTAGAGGTTTATGTCTTACCACAAATCAGAAATAATAGATAAGCCAAAACCTCCAAATTTTAATGAAAGCCGAAACCACATCCAGCTCTCCAATATCCAAAGCCTGGCAACGTATTTCAGAAGCTCCACTGGAGATAAAAACTAGCTACCAGGAAAAGGCAATTTTAGGTTCCTCGAAGGGAAGTCTGGAGCTTTGATATTAAAATGTCCCTGGGTTTCTCAGACCATGAGGAATTTACTTTTTCATAGAATAAACTTTTCCTTTATACTCCTTTTTTTAAATACAGTGTCTTAAGTAGATCTTTTGGAATTTACAAGATAAATACTGGTAATTTGATTCTTATCTTCTCTAAATCCAATTCTAAGCCAATTTTGTGTAAAGGACACTAATTATAGCCTACAGGGAGAGAAAAGGTAACCTATCAGAGAGAATACACTTGAAACATTTAAAAGGCTAGGAGACCCTGAAAAGTTAAATAGATTTCAAATCTGTTGGAGTAAGAATAATAATTAGTTAAATGGAAATTATTCTCAAAGCCTGGTCTGCTTCCCATGGGTCCTTCAGAGCCTTGTCAACGCAGCGCCCTGACGTGCTGAGGCCAAGGGGACCTAGGGCTGACTCTCTCTCCCAGGCCTGAGTCTCGAAGTTGTTTGAAAAAGACCCAGCTTTGGTGAACAGAACTACAAGGAAGAGGGTGGGAGAAGCAGATCTTCATGCAAAGGGCTCAATTCTGCCTGGTCCGCAGGTCCCTTTCTCCTGGCTGCACATCTACATATAAGGAATTGGTTACATAAGATGCTGTGCTTTTCCAAGCTAAACCCTAAAGATCGCAATGACTGACACTTCAGGGTGCGTGCATATGCGCCTTCATTCCTCACCACTCCTACCTCTCTGTGCTATTTTTCTTGGCCTTGGTCACAAGAGACAGTCATGCTAAAAGAGTGCCATAAACCCCATCTGACGTTTCCAGGCAGCTCTATGGATGCCAGAACACGCAGACAGGCCCCCCACTTGTCTGGTGTGGACCAGAGACCTGAGCCTGGGGCTGTGGATCCTGGAGGGGCTTCTGGGCTAATGGAGCCCACAAGCTGGTTGAGGGATCAGCAAAACAGACTCCAGAGGCCTTGGCCTTTGGAAACTCAATGAACTGATAGCTCAAAACGTTTCACCAGGACAACTGTCAATTCAGGACCACTCCAACCATGGAAGCCTCCTTGGGCCAGGGACCTCATGCATCTGATTGAGGGAAAAGCAGGTTTGAGATCCAGCCCCATCCAGTTCATCAAGTCATAGGTCCTGGTTTAGAGCCACAGACTCCCACAAGAAGGGCGCCTTTTCTAATGCACACAAAAGCACTGCGTGGACCCCTAGCAACTGTCCTGGAGCCCACACAGAAACTTCCTGAGCAGCTATGGTCTCTTTTTGGAGGCCACCCCCTCCTTCCTTTTGCATGCATACTCAAGTTTCCCACTGAGCCCTAGAAGTTGGGCCACCCAAACAGCAGAGCACGGCAATCCAGGGGGGTGCCCTGTGCCCTTCATCAGCTAGGAGAGGAAGCCTTCCTGAGTGGCCTGTCCCAATATCCCCATGCTGAGATGAACCAACATCTCACACTAGGCGTGGACTAATTTGGTTCTTGTTTTACTGAAAAACCCAAACAAAAATATTTTTAAGGGCCTATACTGAAGAGCTTAACCAAAGGAGGGCTCAAAGTCTAAACCGATGACACTGTCACTATTCCAGATACATGAATATATAAAGAAGAAATGTCTGTTGGCCATTCAGTTTAGCCCCACCCAGAACCAATCCTTGCAATATGACATATTGTCCCAAAGAGCTGGTGTGAGGCCTCTTCTAGAAACCATCTAAGAGATAGACATGGGAGTAAGTGGCAGAAATAAAGTTTTCCACTTTTCTTTCCGGATTAGGCCTTCTGAGAAACCAGGGAGCAAAGAAATCAGTGCTGGCTGAAAGAGAAAACTTCCTTGACTGTGTCTTTCCAGTCTTTCCTCTGTGGGCTCCAGCTGCTTCCAGATGCGGGACACAGAAGTGGCCTGAGAGGTGAGGATGTGGGGAAGAGATTTTCTGAGGCTAGTTCTTGTGCGACCTTCCGGGCCAGGGCTCCACCATCTCCAGCCAGGCCACTCGCTCAGGTCCTCTCTGGGGCTCTTTCCCATCTAGCATCTTGCCCTTTCCTCACTGCCTCTCTGGAAGACGGGCAAAGACAAGAGAGGGGACGGTCCCCTTGGGAGGGGTAGCGGTCATGAGTGCAGTGGAGGGATAGAGGGGAGCCCAGGAACAAAAGGCTGAAAGGAAGCCCAGTCCCTCGGTATCTGGGAGGCAGCCGGTCCCAGTGCACTTGCTCACCTCCCCACGACACAGACCACCCAGAACTCCTGAGATAGCCCACGGCTCTCTGGGACAGACTTGAATTTAACCACTCTGTGCCACTGCTCAACTGTGGCCCTGATTTCTGGTTCCGAAAATATGGTCCCAAAGATATAACGAAAGGGCACAGCACAGGCAAAAACACCTGGGGCCTCGGCACCCATCTGGACTCAGCTCCAGAAGTCAGGTGGGTCGATGAAGACAGCGCTGTCAGGCTTGTCCGAGGTGACCAATGTAGGGCAGGCACTGGTGGCTTTTATGTCTTCTTTAAGAGGGTGGATTTTGGGGTGTCGCGCAGTATGTGTGTGTTTTCATATACTCTACAACCACAAGACTTTAATCCTTCGAATATTCTTCTGGAAAATTTCTCTTCCCTTTATCACATAATGGAGACCAGAGGGTGACAAGCACAAAGAGCCCCCAAGAGTCAGGGAAGGGTGGAGGAAGGTCAGACTCATAAAAGGATGGTGGTCTGGTCAGTCTGAAAGCAGAGAGCCCCGTGCGAGCCGCCCCACGTGTTATCTGCCCTCGTCCTCACAGCCTCCCACCTGGCCCATCTTAGAGATGTGCAAACTGAGGCCCAGCAAGATAACACAGGGAGTGGAGGAATCGAGAAATGAAAGGTCCAATGAACAAAGAACTCACAGAAGTCGATCGCTGCCCGTTCATCTACACTTTGGAGAGAGAAGAATGAGGGAAGGAGAGAGGGGTCTCCTCTACTTTTTGTCCCCAGCCCTGGCACTGGTGTGAGGACAACTGGATCATCAGGACAGCGTGACTGAGAAAGGAATCATTCGTCCCCATGTAGTAAGAGGATTAGGACAGCGTGTCCCCACCCCAACCCCAGACCACAAAATTGGTTTTAAGGAGCAGCTTGGAGCTGTCTAAACACGCCCTCGCTCACAATCCTAGAGGTGGCCCCTGCACTCGCTCACCCCTGCTTCTCCCCTAAGCCAAACTGCCAATGACAAAAAGCCCCTTCAGTGCTCCGGGCACCCCCACCTTTGTAGCCAGCCCTGGAAGGCCTGAATGCACAAACACAGTGCCCTTTTACCGCAGCCGCTCAGGGCTCCTGTTTCACTGGGGCCGTGAAAGAGAGTACTGTAAATAAAAGGGGCCTGTTTGACCTGCCCCTCCGGCCGGGACCTCCTTCCACTCTACTGTAACACAGCTGCCGGCCCACACGGCCCACGCCCATGGGGCACCCGGGGGCAGCCGGACAAAAGGGTGAGGCCCGGGCAGGCCTAAGGGTGTCAGTGAGGAGGGGTGCACAGGCCTGGTCAGTCCCGGTGACTCACAGGCATCTGAGCGCTTGTCTGAATGGTTACAGGGAAAATCATTCCCGAATACCACTGCTTGACTGGTTTAGGAGAGGGGGAGGGGAGGCCATTTGGTTTTGTTCTCTTTGTCCGGCCAACTGGACAAAAACAAGGGGAAGGGGAGTGGGCTGGGAGACTGGAACCCACCCTCAGCCACCACATGCAGAGGACACTCTCCCGGCAAGGCTAGGGAGCCAACAGGAACTGTCTCATGCTAGGGGCAGCCATATGCTTAAAAAGGAAAGTGGAAGGAAAGAAGGAAGGAGGGGAGAGGAGGAAGAAAGGAAGGAAGAAAAGATTGGAGAAAAGACAGAAAAGGAAAGCACGAGAAAGGGCAGAAGTGGCAACCAAGCTCACCAGTATAGGGAAAATACGAGCCAAAGCCCAGGGGCGGGGCTCAGCCGTGACCACGCAGCACCGGCACTTGTAGAAATGGCCGTCCACGGGCGGAGTTGGGAGTTCATGCAGGGCGCAGGGGGGCAGGAAGACATGAGAACACGGGGAAAGTTCTTTATCAAGGGCCCACTGCTTTAGCCTCTGCAGCCAGCCTGCTACCAGGCTATCTGGCCCTTGCACCCTCCCCCTACATCCACTGCAATTTTTACTAGTACCAGCCTAGGTCAAGGGGCAGGGGTGGGGAAGGATGAAAGCTGAAACTCGGAGGAGAACATAAATAAGCAGAAACAATAAAGCCATATACATGTTTCTTAAAATTTCTCGTAAAGACAAAACGCTACAGGAAAAAAGCAACAGGAACACACGGAGAGTTTGGTGGCGATAGTGAGTATCTTCCAGGAAAGGGGCAGTGGGGACGCCACAGGGCACAGTCCCACCCCGGCCAGGAAAGCAGAGCGGGTTTCGGGTCTCTCTCAGCACAGCAGCCCAGGGCCTGCCCACACAGCACCTGATAGAATGAAGTATGCTTTTTACCTGGCTGAGACTCGAAGCCAGGGATTCAGAAGCTCTTACATACCCAGAGCTCAGCCTAGCCCCAGACAAGGCCTAAGCCACTCAGATCCTCCAAAACCATCTTCTCACCACCAGAAAGGCCAGGCATTTTTATGGCAAGGGGTAGGGGTGGGGGCGGCAGAGGGAAGACAGGGCTTGGCTAGGCCAGGTGTTCCTGTCCCACTTCCTACAACACCAACAGTCTCCCAGAGTAGGCCAGGTGAGGCCTCAACTCGGAGATCCAGAAGTTCAAGAGACAGCCCTGTCTTCCCCCATCTCCCCACACTGGGACCCTAGGAATAAAAGAACATTCCCTGACACTCTCAGGCCTCAGATACCTACATGACAAGAATGGCCTCACCCCACAGAACATGCACCTCACTAGTTGAGGCAAGACCCCTCCCCCAGCCACCCACAGCACACCCTGGCAGATCACGGGCAGCCACGTGTAATGACTGTGGAACAGCCACTCTGCCACTGTGGGCCTCAGCTACTTGTCCATAAAATGGGCGTGAGAACAATAATGCTACTTTTCTTCCCTGAGAGCTGTGAGCTGAACCAGATGACCTCCTAATGTCCCTTCTGGATCTAAGATCTTAATTATAGAACAATCTCAGCAGCAGCAAACAAGAACAGCCAAGTGACCCAGAATCAGCCGCTTCCTGCCCCGAGCCTGGCTGGCTGCCTCCGGCAGGCCCCAAGCAGTGTTACAGACCCACACCTGCTATCTGGGCACCTATGTAACCTCTGACTTTTACACGGCAAACACCTTGGGATTTATCTGCAGAGTCTAGAGGAGGAGCAGTCAGGCCTCCTGGCCCCCTCTCACCTCTTTCCAACTCATACCTGTACCAGGTTCACAAATTCTGTGGAACACATAGCACTTTGAGAAGTGCCGATGCAAAAAGATGATTCCCCAGTGGGGACTTTAGGACTATTGCTAGGTCATTATCCCCTCAGCCTCCTCACCAACCACCTCAGCAGCCTCTGTCTCCCCCTGTCCAAGCCCAAGTTAAAGAGGAGAAGATTTCCAGGCAGCCTGCAGAGGACGGATACCCTTCCCCGGTCTTTGGGATCAGAGGTCCCCTGTACAATCCCACCTACTGAACTCACCATGGCTCATTACCCTGCGCTGCCTGCAAGGTTGGGCTCTGCGGTAGAGAGCAGAAAAGGTCACAGTCCCTGCCCTCAAAGCTCTCCCAATCTTACTGAAGAGAGAGCATGAAAAATAAACACAGTGGTGTAACTGGGTTAACCAAACCAGCAGGTGTAAATGAGAAGTGCCTGCCTGCCGAAGATCAGACATCTGCCTCTCCCTCCAGATCCACTCTTCCCAGGAAATCATCCACAGGGAAGGCCCGACTACAAGCCGGATACACTCCCCCAGATCCCTGCCTGCCACTCCCAGCAAAGCTTTCCACGAAGGCTCTCCCTCAAGGGCTGTTTCTTACTGGGATGTGGTCCAGTCTGCTGGCGCTGGATGCGGGTGCAGGAGGACCAGGAAATGGCAGGCAGGACCCAGTTGCAGGGGCTCATGGACCTTGTCCCCAGGCCCTGCTCACTGTTACCCTGCGGGTAACACACATGCTGCAGTGTGTTCATACCTATGCCCAGGTACACACTGGGTGTGGTGTGTTCATACCTATGCCCAGGTACACACAGGCTGTGGTGTGTTCATACCTATGCCCAGGTACACACTGTATGTGGTGTTCATACCTGCGCCCAGGTACACACAGGCTGTGGTGTGTTCATACCTATGCCCAGGTACACACAGGCTGTGGTGTGTTCATACCTATGCCCAAGTACACACAGGCTGTGGTGTGTTCATACCTACACTCAGGTACACACAGGCTGTGGTGTGTTCATACCTATGCCCAGGTACACATTGGGTGTGGTGTGTTCATACTATGCCCAGGTACACACAGGCTGTGGTGTGTTCATACCCACGCCCAGGTACACACAGGCTGTGGTGCATTCATCCCTGCACCTGCACAATAAGGCTTTGTAGGGGCCCCAGGCCGTCTCCCTTCACACAGACTTCACACTCCCCCAGCCCCGCCTGGCCTGCTCCTGCCACGATAAAGATGCCAATGAGGACAAGTTTTCCAACAATTAAAAAAAAGAAAAGAAGAGAAAAGAAACGGCTCCAGAGCAAGGATGGTTCTGCTTTGACGACACCTAAGCCTGGCACCCCTTACTCCTGGCAGGCACCCCCTTACTCCCAGCGTTGCCTCGGCAGTTAACCCTTCACTGTGCTGCAGACATTCAGAAAGCTCAGCTGCAAGCTTCAGAGTAACACCCCATCCATCAGACAACCTCCAGCTCCCTGAGCCAGCACAATTTATGGAACCCCTATCATGTCCGGGTTTCCAGACCCTGAGCCGGGGGAGCAGAGGAGGGACGGCTGTGTGAATGAACAGGACTCCAGATCCTACCCCCCAAAGCGTGGGGTTGCTTAGGGAAGAGATGAACAGGAGCACCAACGACAAAAGATGAGGCCTTACCTACATGCACTTTTGGCAGGTGAGTCCCAAGGAGGGACATATGATTTCCAGCTGGAAGCCACGAGGAGGAACACTCAGGAAAGGATGCACGAGGGAGAAGTATTTGTGCTTGACCTTGAAAGAGCCTGAAAGACGTGGCCCTGCTGTGATGAGCAGGGAAGGACACAGCAAGTGAAGGAAAGAACAAGAGTTCCATTCCATGGCCACATGTACTGAGCCGCACATGTGGGGGAGTGGACTGAAAGGTTGTCGCACAGATGTGAAAAAGAGGGTCCCTGCCTCAGGGGGCATACATCCTCAGGTATTTGCTGAGAAAGGGAGGAGCACGGAACTGTCACTGGAATCTAGGGTCCTCGCTGGCTTTGAATGCCAGGCTAAGAATTCCCCGGTTTCTTCTCTCGAATAGGTAATGGAGCAGCGGCTGCAGGTTTGGGGGCAGCGCCGTCAGAGCTCTGTGTGGAGGGATGTGGGGGGAGCCACGGTGGGGGGCGCTGCAGGAAGGCTGGCCAGGAGACCAGGACAACCACCTGGCTGAGTGAGAGTGAGGAAATTCCTGGAGAGGCAACGGCAGATGTGGAAGGCAAAGGAAAGGCAGGGGCCACAGACAACACAAAGTTTGCAGTCAGATGCCTGGGAAGAGGGCAGAGCCTCTGGCAGAAGATGAAGACGCAGAAGAAGATTCCAGAGGGACAGCGTTGGACCAGCCCGAACACACCATGTTCTAGTTCCTGGCAGGACTGGTGTGACCAGCAGGCAACTGGAAGGAATGTGTGGAACACAAGAAAAGACAGAAAAAAAAAAAATAACTAGAGATAGAGATCTGGAAGTCATCCACAGAGAGGTGCTTGCAGAAACTGCCAGACTGCCAAGAAAGAAACTAGAGGGAGAGGAGAAATGCCAAGGTCACCTTCTTCGGAAGCACCTACATCCTGGCTGAGAGGGTCACCGTCAGCCTCAACTGACAACCCACTACCTTTCCCATGAGAGGAGAAACCTCGAGCATTTTGCAGATGAGGAAATGGACTCTGCGGCCAAAGTATTTGCTGCTTTAAAAAGGGCAACGTCAGCATTCAAACCCAGATCCTGCGGAGTTCCATTGACCAGAGGGCACTGCCCCGAGGGAGGGAGTTCCAGGAAATACCATGGAAATGGGTATTTCCTGGAACAGGCAGGGGCCAGGGGATCCACAGAGCCAGTGCTGGAGTCCAGGAAGGTACACTGCTTTTGAGAACTAGGAGGTCACAAGCAACCTTTGAAAGAACAATGTCAACATGGCTGAGAAGCTCTTAGAGCAAATGAACCCACCTCACGGGTGGTTCTGAGGACAAAATGTGTTAATGCGAGTCAAGTGCTTGGTCCATAGTAAATGCTCAATTAGCTGTTATTTACTGAGTGCCTACCATGTGCTCACATGGTGTCAGCAGGTAGAGTAGGGAAAGAGGATACACCATGATCGCTATCCCAAACTTATGTTTTATTTGGGAGGACAAAACACACACAAAAGCGTGTGATACACACAAAAGCACCTTCATTCCAAATCCTGCTCTACTGGACACGGCCCGACTCCTCTGAGACTCAGGGCTGAGACTGCACTGTGCTGCATGATGATTGCAAAGGACAGAGCATGGATGTGAAAAAGGACAGGTGTGCGCTAGCCGAATGTCCCATCCAATGTTGCTCACCAGTAGGCTCCGCAGGGCAGTTCTCTCCCCCAAGGTGAGACGTGGACCGTGGGCTGGAGTTACCAGCGGTAAAGAAGTTCAGAAAAACAGCGAGCACTCAACCCAGGCTACACCGCCACCACCACCCAATGCTCCGAGAAGGCTGGAGACAACAGATTCTGAACAGCCACATGGTCTCATCTTCCCCCAGGTTTGTCTTCTATTAAAATCCCAATTATCCAGCCCCCTACACCAGCAAAGCCTTGCAAATGCCCACAATGCTAGCATGACATTAAGAGTATTCTATGACCTGGCCCCAATCCACTTTCCCTGTCTCATCTCCCACCCTATCCCATGCCTGTCCCCCATACACTACCCTGTATACAGCCCCATCCCTGTACACTGCCACACCTCTGCTCACCTCCTACCTAGAAATGTCACCCCCACCTCTACTTGTCCAAAGCCTCACCATCTTCTAAGAACTGGCCAAATGCCACCTCCTCCATGAAGCCCTTCTGAATCTTCAAAAAGAATCATCCAATTCCTCTCTTCTGCTCCCACTGTACCTCACTTATATAATAATTGAACATGCAGTCTGATACATGCAGAGTCATATATATATATTTATATGTGTATGTGTGTGTGTATGGGTGTCATTTCTGTTTCACTGTGAGCTCTAATAGGGATTTATTTATATCTCTGCACTACCTCCACAAGCACTTAGCAACCATCTAGTACACAGTAGGTGCTCAATAAATGTTTTTTGAATTGACTATCCATGGCTAAAGCCTTATTGTTCTGGGAACTTCTTCAAACCATGGGTGGCAATCCACTATTGATCTTGGTTAACATTTTTAAATGAAATACCATAGACAGAAGAGAAGATACCAGAGCATACAGAAAAAGTAAATAGTTTCACTGAAGCTTTGGTTGGAGGTGTGTTTGGATGTGCCCTGGGTTGGAGTGGAAAACATACTGCTTGCTGTGGGACACAGCCCCCCTTCTAGGATAAACCAGCAAGTTAAAAAAAGAACAGGTTATCAGAGATATCGTCAAAAACACAACTTCTGAAGAACTCCTGAGGACGTCATTACAAACTCTGTTCAGCTGCCACCTGCCACAGCTTCAGACAGAATCACCATGGTCAGTTTTGGGAATTTGGACAAGAGTGCTCAATCACGGAACATTCCACAGGTCCCCTAGTCTCTGCTTACAGGGTCCAGGGCTCCAAGGTAGGCAGATATGTAACCAGCTTTATGACTGAAAAGGGGAGGTAGGACTTAACCCTTTGTTAACCAGATTATGTGCCTGAGCAGCAGTTAATCTAAACATTGACTGTGTTTTTTTTTTCTCTTTTCTGAGACAGAGTATTGCTCTGTTACCCAGGCTAGAGTGCCATGGCATCAGCCTAGCTCACAGCAACCTCAAACTCCTGGGCTCAAGCAATCCTCCTGCCTCAGCCTCCTGAGTAGCTAGGACTATGAGCATGTGCCAACATGCCCAGCTAATCTTTTCTATTTTTAGTATAGACAGGGTCTCGCTCTTGCTCAGGCTGGTCTAGAACTCTTGACCTCAAGCGATCTTCTAGGCCTCGGCCTCCCAGAGTGTTAGGATTACAGGTGTGAGCCACTGCGCCTGGCCTACATAGACTGTATTTTAAACCCAGAAAGCAACATTCCTAGATGACTCAGAGTGGCGAAGCTTCCTCCCAGGATTGCTAACTTGGGGCTCCATTTGGAGAAGGGTGTCTGATCCCCTGATCCTGGCACCTCCTACTTCTCACCACCTCCCATCAACCCCCGCCCCCTCACCTGCTACCTGGGAATCATACAGCCAGCCACAGATCTCTAAATTAGTTCAAAAGCCTCCTTCCTCAGGAGCTCTTATCCCTCTAAATAATGAATTTCTCAGCTCTAATGCAAGGAAAGGGATGATATACATGGCCCTGTTGCTTTAAGTTATAGCTAGTTAGACACTTTGAGGGAAGAGCAGCCTCTAGCTAAAGGGTTAGATAAGCTAAAAATCAATATAAGCTACCACCTCCAAATCTTTTAAATCACCACCTTCCCTCCCTAGACCATCCCTGAGCCAGACCCCTACAGTGGGCATGGAGCAACCTCCAAACCCGAAATGACCACCCACTCAAGCTAATGGTAAAAGAAAGATCACTCCCCTACTCCTGCCAAAAAATAAAAAAATAAAATAAAGTAACTGCAGCCTATGGGAGCAACCAGAGAGCCAAGAACAAGGGAAATAACCTGAGAGCACACAATGGGAACAACAGGAGGGAGACGCTCAGTGGTCATATTAGTAGAAGCATAACATCTTAAACAATGGAGGTGAGAGCCTGGTTCTTCTACAAACTGGTCAAAGCCCTTCGGTTATGTCACTGAATATAGTCAGTCACCCTGATGTAATGAGATCAAACGGTGATATAAGATTTATAAACCTGGAAGTATCTAAGAGAGGGTTATGAGAATGATGAGGACTAAAATGATCATATCGGACAAACCACTGCCTAAATAGGGAAGGCATGTAGCTAACTTATAGATATCACCAGCGCTATGGCCCAGAGTCTCTGTGCCCACACAGAGCAGAATTACTTGTTGGGGGACGGGATTAAGAATGCTCTGAAAATGGAATGACCTGCTCAAAGAATAGTTACATCCCTCTCCTGAGGTGTCCAAGGAGAAGCTGGGTGGCACAGAACACATGAGAGCCTCAGGAGGGGGCTGGCCTCAAAAGTTCCTTCCAGCCCATCTCCCATTGCAGTAGAACAGGGCAATCCCAGGAACCAGGGTCCCGTTTTCAGTCACCCCTAAAAGGGCAGGGCACAGTGCTAGGGCTCACCTATTCAACTGATAGGGTTGTGGGCAGCCAGGAAAGATGGAAGAAGGTAGACAAATATACATGTTCCACCACGGCTCCCTGGAAGCAGCCACTGGGACAAGAGAAAAGTGGGTGTGGCTCCTTTTCAAGCCAGAGTCCCCAAAACCAATTTCTTAAAGCTAGCCTCCAGGGACCGGTAGATTTCAAGCAGGAAAGGAAGATGTATATATACGCCTGCTGAAGTTTCACTTATATTTAGGAACTGTTTGTTTTATTTTGTTTTGGGTTAAGGGTGGTAGGTGCCAAGCAAGACTGTCCCCCTTTCAGCTTCTCTTTTCTAAAAAAGACAGAGAAAAGAGAAAAACAAAACAACCAAACACCCGTAGCCCAAGGCCATGCTGTGCTGTGGGCGGCCTACATGAGCTTCCTTTATCCAACCACAAAAAGGCATCAGTGGAACCAGCGAGGGGCCCTGGAACAGCGGTCTCCAAGCCCAGACTGCTCCTCCGTTGAGGTTAGCAGTTACCCAGGGGCCAGGAGCCACTTGGGCAAACAGCCCATGCCCCTCGTTACACAACATCGGGGCCCTTATCTCCCCGTGCCACTGTCGGTTTGCAGACATTGCGTAGTGCTACAACCACAGCCGAGGCTGGCCCGCAGGAGATAGCTGTCGCTGCCTGCTATCAGGGAGGCAGGAGGGGAGACCGGTTTCTATTAAAAGAGAGTCAGAGAGACGGGTAACAGTCCGGAGGACCAGCTTCATAGTGTCACTTCCTTTGATCCTGACGGCTGAAGCCTCCTCTTCCCAGCCCCCCTCTCCCAGCACCCTCTGCCCACCAAGAAGAGGTGGCAACGATCCATTCCATGTCCTTTCATCAAATCTTGGTAGAGTGCCAGGTACAAGACACAGGGGAGAGGTCTCCTTAGGGGCTGACGATCAGCCTCTAAACTCCTTTGCAGACCGCTCTCGAGGGCAGGAAAGGAGCAGGGTGCAGTCGGATGCCACATCAGTATGGAGAGCTCCAGGCACATTTATTGAGCAGCTACATTGTTCCAGGCACCGTGCAGGGTGTGTTAAGTACATTACCTGAAATCCTCACAGCACACCATTACCACGCCGTAGGGATGAGGACACTACAGTTCACTGTGCTTTATGGCCAAGATCGCAGTTTGCAAGTGGCAGCATGAGACTCTGGGCTCAGGTCTGCTGGGCTTCAAGCCCACGTTCTCTCCACTCCTCCACCCTGCCACCTTCTCCACTCCCTAGCCCTGCAGTCACAGCACCTGACGCTGACCCCAGCCTGCCATTCCAGTGTGAATCACCCTCATTCCTGCCACAGGAAGTTACTCCTGGTTCTCTCCCCTGGCCCTCACCACAATTTTCCTTCTTTACATCCCCGTCTTCAAATCCTACTTATCCGTTAATACCCCATGCATGTGCTACTTTATCCAGGATCCTAGCACTTGTCGTAATTGCCATTACATAGTTATTTGCAGGACTGCCAGCTAAGTATCCTTCCCCCGGTTAGGAGAGCCACACAGGGGCCAGGGCCTTGTCTGTCTTACTCATCACTGTATCCTCAGGGCCTACCCCAGCCTAGCACACTGTCAGTGTTCAATAGAGTTTTAAAATTAAAAATGAATCACTCCCAATAGAAGTCAGTTCAGCTCTGAATATAGACATATATATCTACGCTTTCTACTCTCTATCATGGTTATCAACATACACATTTTAACTTCCCTGTTTAAATTACAAGCTCCTCAAGGAAAGTCCCATGTCTTATTAATCTTTGTATCTCAAAACCTCCAGCACAGGGCATCGCCTGTTAAGGACTCAGTGTACATTAGTCTGCTCAGGCTGAGCAGCAGAAAGGCTAGGGAGCGCCTCCCCGAAGAGGCAAGTCACCATGCCAGAAACCACCCAGCACCCATCATAGACAAAGATTTGAAACTATGCTCAAGGCAGATTCTAGTCCTGCCTCTTCCTTGGTAGATGTGGGGAGCAGACCTGGGCAGTCACAGGCAGGTTTGTGAAGAAGGAATGAAAGAAAGTAGGCTAGGAGTGAGAGATACGGCCTCTGGTCCTGGTTTTGCCACTAGCTTGCTGTGTGACCTTGGGCAAATCACAGAACCTCTCTGGGCCTCCATTTATTGCTCCCTAAAAGAAATAAACGATTTTAATGGCCCTTCTAGCTCTAACACTCTGTGATTCCTGGATACCTTGAGAGTCCACACCTGCCAAGCAGGTGGAGAACTATGCGTGCCTTCCTTAACAGGTGGCAAGAGAGGAGATGGAGACACTCAGATGACCCCTCTGCACTATTCCTCAACTTTCCAAAAATAAACCAACAATCCTTAGCTAGAGAATAAGTCAGTCCCTTTCGTTAAGAACGACAAGCATGATATGAATATGGATCTGAAGTAAATAAAAGGGAGAAAACAGACACTGAAATGGATTTTCAATAAATAACTTCCCTTTAGTTAAACCTGAATTTTTTCCCACATATATATACTTTCACAGATCCCATTTGGGAGCATTCAAATTAGCACAACCTGGCCTTAAATACTGTGCAAAACACATAGTAAGCATTTTGCTTTTATTTATGTCATCAATGGTTTCAATGGGAATGACTCATCCTTCCTCTTTAACACTCTGTTCTAATATGGTTTACTATAAATAATGCAGAGAGAGAGAAGGAGAGAGAAAGAGAGAGAGAGAGGCTGAGCACAGGGCCCCTGTGCAGCTAGGTCACAAAAGAGCCAAGCCCAGCAGACAAGCCTAAGGTAAATCTCAGCTCAGTGGATGGGCGAGGGATGGCTAATGGAGAAGAAAAGCAAACATTCCTCCCTCCACGATCCAAGTGTTCGGGCAAGTAATGTTGTTCGGAAAGGGGGAAAATACAAGCTGAGTATGTGCCAGGTAACAGGCTAGCATTGGAACACACAAGCTCCTTTAACCTTCCAGAGCCTTTCAAAGAGATACAGTCAGGATTCAAACTCAGGCCACTGGGCCTCCCATGTCCTCTCTCGTGGGGTGTATGGGTCAAAACTCAATCCATTCCTTCCAACCCCAAGCAACATCTGCTTGTGACGGTCCCAGTTTTTTAACAACAGAAGTGCCTTCCAGGAGCCCAAAAACTCACAGGAGGCCAAACCACAAATGCAGAAACATTACAGCAATAAGAGGCATCTTCCCCAGGCCCGGGCAATCTGTGGCAGCGACTCCTTCCTCACTGGGATTCCAGCCACAGGAGTTGGAAATCACAAGCCCCTTGGCCTTGTGCACTTCCCACCTAAGAAGCGAGGCCAACACTCACAGCAGAGCCGGCGAGCCGTCCCTGCACGTCCCTTCCAGAATCTGCATGCAGACGCAGACACTGTTGCCCGATGGTGCTAATCACCCACGATATTCACCAGATTTGTCAATGGATTATTTTAGCCATTTCCAAAAGTCAAATCTACCCTCCCAAAAGACAAGGCGAAAGAATGTGGCACAGACTTCGAGAAGGATTCCAAAATAAGATTTCCAAAATGTGTGGGGCCGTGGCAGCATCGAAGGATTACGTAATCATTTATTAGATACATAGCTTCTTTACGACAGCAGCAGCACTTCGCAAATGGAGACCTTTATATTCACGATGCACTTTCATTATTCACCTATTATTTCACCTGCTGGCTGCTAGCACAGGGTTAGTACTATCATCAATTTAGCAGTGCCCAAAACAAAGGATTTTACTGGTTCCTTTCATAGTTTCTCCCCTGGGCCACAATAGCTTTATAGCACAATAGTACCTGTTTACTCAGCACCTCCACTGTGCTTTATACATGTTTTATCCTCATAACCACGGACAAGGTGGTCATTTTTTACAAGATAAAGAAACAAGGGCTCAGAGCAGCTAAGCAACTTGCCCAAGACATACAGTTAGTAGGTTCTGGAGCCTGGGTTTTCACCCAGAGTGCCTTGCCCTAAAGCCCATGTTCCTCCCTTCCCTGCACACTGTCTGTAGAAAACACCACTTCCACCACCTCCCAGAAAGTCTCTTTCTTGAGTGAGGAACCGCCTCCCCTCCACCCCTGGACCCTCAATTCCTGGGCCATATTTCATTATCTTTGGCATCTCATGGACTTTGCGCTAGCTGTTTCAGCTTCCCAGTGAGTCTAGCCCAGGAGATGCCCCTGCTCTAAACAGCACCCTCCACGATCTGCAAACAGTGCAAGGACATCAAAACAAAGCTATCAGCTAGGTTCCCAGCTTTAGCAGCTAGTCCAAACTCTTTTGTTTGATTCTCAGACAGCTTGTTGATGAGGTGATGGGGTCAGAAGTTTTCTTTTCACCTAGCTTCTTCCAGAAGAAACGGCCAATTCGGGGCAGGTAGAAAAAGTCCACTCACTGGAGATTTCAGATGCACATAGTTTTCGTAAGCACCCATTTACTTACCAGCCAACAACTTGCAGGGGTGGGAGAGGGGTAAGGGAGAACTAAAGCAGCAAAGATTACCTCCACCCTTTCCCCTCACTCAATGAAATGTTCTCAGAGACCGTGCATATCCACACGAAGGAGGAGAGAAGTCAGTGAGGGCAGGAAGCTGATCAACTGTGTGATAAAGGCAGTTGCTGCATTCAAGGAGATACCTGTTTTCTTTCATCAGGTTCTTTCACACTTCTCCACCTCCATCTGAAAGAGGGTCCTGTCTCCCCACCTGTCCCCTCCTTGCTCACACACCACCCCTCACCCTGACCCCAACAGTTTATCTTTGCATATTGGAAAAACTGGCATTTATCAAGTAATCTGTTCCTCATAGGTTGTTAAACAGACCACAGGGGTTATCAGCGGAGCTGATACAGGAAGATAAACAGCAACCTCTTCTGCAAATAGCACTAAGAATGTGGGACTGGCCACGGTACAAAAGCAGAATTTAGGAGAACATGAATCTTAACACTTTTCTTCAACCGCAACCCTGGAAACCCCACAGGAGCTTGGAGAAGATTCTCTGGGTGGGTTTTCCCCTCCCTTTCTTGCAGGGAGGAGCAGGTGTGCCTGTAGATCGAGGCTGCTCTGCAAGAAGAGTGGCGGCTTCACATCTGACTGGACAGCTCCTTTCTGGGCCACAGGCTTCTCCTCGAAACAGCTATTTATTTCACTTTTTCTAAGATTTCAGACCCAGCGGAATGCATGTTGTCCAGGTTGAGGGGGTGTAGGCTAACTGAGAGAAAGAGAAGGTGTTCTCCAAGGTAAGAGTGAAGGTCAGAAGGCGGCAGGGAAAAATCCACAGAAGACCGTGAGTTCTGGGTGCCAAGAACCAACCCACGTGACCCGGAGATGCTCTGCAGATCTGCCTTTGCAGGGAAAGAGGCGGACAGCAGCCTGGGGTCCAGGTGGCATCTTTTCAAACCCTTTTCATTATTTTAAGGGCAAACTCACATCAAGAACCAAGAGGAGAGTGGCTCCCAGTGACAAAAGAATGGCACTCAGAGGGACAGAGCAAGCTGTTTATCACACCGGGCTGCGGGCTGGGGAGGGGGGAAATGGGAGCAGAATGACAGAATCCAGGGCCGGCCAGAATGAAAGACTGAATGGAATAGGCTAATTTACACAGGAAGTGAGCACTTACCAGACCCTTCATCTCAACACACAAAACCTTCGGCCATATCTGGAAGCAATTACATCCAGTTAACATGATCTGCTTGCCACTAAAATTAACTGCAAACAGAAATATTTTTCACTTTTGCAACAAGGGATGCCAAGGTTTGGCCTATTCTCCCCCCAGCCATTGAATCTGGCTGCTGGGGAATATTTAGCAGCTACTCAACTCAAAAAAAAAAAAAAAAAAAAAAAAACTGCTCTTGCAGCGATCTGGACACAGAAAGTAAAATAGTGGATAATTACGAAGGGGGGAAGCAGGGGAGAGGTGGCCGCGAAAACCACTGTGCTAGAAATTGAAGAAAGGGGCCAGGCACACGGACCCTATGTGGGTCTGCAGCCCTTACAAGTCCAGTCTGGTTTTCCACACTCAACTTCAAGGAAAGAAAAATGTTTTTAGAGTCACTCGATTTAGCAGCCGCTTCACATTGTTTTTAGGTACCATCTTTATCCCTTCTGCCAAGGGGGCGGGGGTGGGGTGGGGGGGATGCAGGGAGGTAGACTCGCAAATGTTAGCGGATCCTTAATTTAGCAGATCATTTAGGGGACAACTGTCACGATTTAACTTTTGCATTGAACACTTCCAATCCCTACTCTACAAACGCCTTCGAAGCAGCTTTCGCCGGCTCTAAGCGGGGCAAGAGCTGCTTTTAATTTGAGACGTACGCAGTTGTCCCATGGAAAGTGAAGAGAAGCCTACGAGGAGGTGAGGATGTGCCTCTGTGCGTGTTCGTGCCCAGAAATAAGCCGCTGTCACGCTCTCCAAGACTCCAGGTCCAGCGGCCCCCAACTCGCTGACCATTCTTGTCCTTTGGTTGTGCACCCAACCCTGCGATCAGATAAGAACTTATTTTTATTTTTCCTTGAACTGCTGTCAACGAAGCCATAAATGCCGGAGACAGATGGACAGATTTGTTTTAAAGTTCCCGAGGAGGCGTCATCTCCAACCCCTTCCCCCACCAGCCCCTCTTTTCTGGGCCACGCTCCGGCAAGCTTTCCCCGAAAGTGCAGTTCACTCCTTTGTCACCAGGGGCCTTTAAAACGGCAGAGACAACGTCGGCAGCAAAAGTAACGCATCCATTCGCCAGAAAACTCACAAACATCTTTTGCCCGACAGAAGAGTCGGGCAAAAGCTCCCCTCAAGAATGAGGTCAAACACTGCTGTTCTCTGCAAAAGTCACACTTACCAACGTTGCTCATGGGGGAAACATATTGTATACATAGGGTCATTAAGAAAAAAAATAAGAATACTCGTGGGGGAAACAAAAGAAAAAAAAATTTAGGTATCCTTTTCTTTAAGGACTTTGGGCTACCCTGGGGGGAAAACGGTCTTGACATGTTAAAAGGCAAAAAAAGCACTGTGCCATTATTCTTAATGTTTTAAAATTTAATTTTACAATGAGAAAAAAATTAAAGAAGTACACACATCCTTTCAGATACACAATCTGAGAGCATACCACCGGCTGTATATTCTGTGTGTGTCATCCTACTTAACACTACAACAACTCTATGAATTACAAGTTATTAATGTCATCTCACAGATGAGGCAGAGAGCAGTTAGGAATCTGCCCATGGTCACACAGCTTCTAAGAGACAGAGGACGAAGTCAAACCCAGGTTCGATTCCAGACACAATGCTCTCTACCTTCCCAACATTCTGTAGCCAACAAAAACTATAGGAAATTTAGGTGCTATAGGAATGCAAAAAAAAAAAAAAAAAAGAAAAAAGAAAAAGAATCATCCCCTGAAATCCCCACTCCAAGACAGAGTCCCTGTTAGCACGTGGGGGTCTCCCCTTCCCCTCGACTCCACACACACACACACACACACACACACACACACTCTGCTCTGTCCCCGCACAGCCGTCCAGGCATGGAAACGGTTAAGTCGCCCTCACTGCATAAATCAAAAGTTCAAGGCTGCAACATACCACAATGATTCCCTCTTTACATATGACAAGAACCAGAGAGGGGCTGAAATCCCAAGCATCCTGCACGGGGTCTCCCTGGCCCGCACAGGTTATGCCGCCAGGGTCAGGGCTGCGGACCTTTAGCGGCAACATTCATTTCCTGAACAGGACAAGTTCTCCTGACCGTAAAGCTAATAGGAACTTCCTCGCACAGTGAGTTCGGCTGACAGGGCTACTTGTCACTGGCCACGCAGGAGGAGAGTGCTGGTTCCCATTAGTGGGTTATGATGCCAGGTGCTACTAATAAGGTACATCGGCAAGAAACAAGAGCCTGCTAAGTTGTCTCTCCAACTCTGGAAGTAATCAGCCTGGGCTTCGGGGCTGGGGGGGGCCTTCTTTAAAGAGATGGGTGGGGGCAGTGGGGGTTCTGCTACAGTAGACTCCTGCAGCATCTAACCTGCTAAGCGGCTTAAATAAATAAATTTCCAACAATCCCTCCACATTTCCCCCAGCTACCATAAAAGACTCCCCCAAATTAACACTAATAACGTTCCCCCAGCACTCCAGGCCTGACGGATCACCCTGAGGGCCATTATGGTCGGCCACATCTGCTTCTCACTATGGCAAGGAGAGTTGTGCCAACAGGCCTAATGGCATTAAGATCACAACGTTCAGCTAATCCATTTAGAGAGCCACGCAGGGCGAGGGTGGCAGGGGGCTCGGCGGCTCCCTTGTCAAGCTGGGGTCACAGGAGAAGCGGGAAGTAGAGAGGCGGCCTCACACTTGAGTCCCTGCTGTGTGCTTTGGGTTACAAGTTATCTCATTTAATATATTTTTAAAACCACACTGAGAGGTGGGGGCTAACCTCACTTCACAGAAGGAGGACACCGATGGCTCACGGAGGTTAAGTCATGTGCCCAAATTCACAACGTAGCGCTAGCATTCAAACCCAAGCCTACCAGACGTCAGTCCTTATACTTCCGCTGTATGACCCTGTCTCCCACAAAGACAATGGTTGATGAAGCCGTTTGTCTTGTTTTTAGCATGCCTGGTGGTTCATGTGCATGTATATGTCTTTACTTCTTATATATGGGGGATCCAAAAGTCCCTTAAGAGGGGAGAACTCTAAAAACCACTTCAACTGACCAAGAATTGCTCCTCTTCATCAAAACATCTGTGACTGAGTCTTCTAATAACTTTCTCCATCATGCCCCACTGTTTTCAGGAAGTTCTTTCTCTTACCTAACTTGGATCCTGCCTACTGCAGTGTTCAACACAATCTGTTCACAATGAAGAAAAGCAGGTCTTAAAAACAGAGTTGAAAGTGAGCTAGGAATTTAGAATTAAGCAGAGCTTTTCGAGTTTTCAGCCAAAGTTTCCACGCTGCCAGTAAAGTACCGGGTCCCCTGCTTGCAGCTGCAGAGATAAGCCTCACGTAGGCAAAACCCAACCATAGCTTTTCCAGACTGAGCCAGCATACTAAGGACACCGGGGCTTTTAAGGGGAAACAGGAGAAAGGGGGATTTCTGATTATGTTGGCTTGAAATTAACAGCATGGGATTTTTATTTTTGTAAATGGGTTTCTTTTTTTTCTCCCTCTTTCTGTTTTTCAAGTCAGCATAAAAGGCCTCTGTCACTAGACACTGGTCTCGTTCTGTGTGGGTAAGAGATGACGTAGTAGTCCTTGGACCCATGTGGCCTGGGCCCCCAAAGAGATGAGCACTTTACAATGAGCAGCACCCTACGTTCCTCCTCTCAAAAAGCCACGGGAGGAAACGAAGAAGCCAGAGCTGGTGAAGCAATGAGCCTCCTGGTCACCCAGCTGCAGGGAATACAGAGCCAGAAGACCTGGGCACAAGTCCTGGCACCACCCTTGACTGCTTTACCACCTCTCAGGCTTTCCTCGGCCCATCAGGGAATGTGACACTATAATAATAATACCCACCTTAAAGGGCATCCACAGGGTTTGTGGAGACAGTGGCTGTGAATGCACTTAGCATGGAACCTGACAGGTAGCAGCACTCAAAATGATGTTCGCTGAGTCCGCTCTTAGAAGCACCCTGCACTGAGGGCAGGCAAGGGAAGGAGCTCTGGGACGCCCAACACCCACAAGTTCAGCCCCGACTTCCTTTAGTAAGATAGCATGTGTGCTCTTCATCTCTGCTGAGACCACGGTGATTTCCACGCCTGGTCACGTGCATGGGCAACAGGACACTGCATCGGTGAGCCGCCTCTGCATTTGGACCCGATAGCAGTGGAACGCAGCCCAGCTAAATTTAAACAAGAACTGGAATGACTCACCAGGCCTCAGGTCAATGGGACAAAGAGTACCCTGGCCACCGTGGTACAAGAGATCAGCTTCTCTGGGAGGATGCAAGTGCACACTGTGTCTCAGCCCCAAACACGTGGCACCGCAGGCGGCTTTACCGCGCTGTATGAATTGATGCCCTATGTTAAAGAACAGTCTCCGGGACAAAGCAGGATCTGCACCAACATGATTGCATTTTTTACCCTGCATGCTAACATGACCTACTTCACTACAATGACAATAAAAATACAATAGCAAACACTTATGGAGGACTTACTCTGTGCCACCATTCCTTGCATGGGATAAATATTTACTGATTAATCCTTATAACAACCCAATGAAGTAGGTACTGTTAGTATTCCCATTCATAAATGAGCAAACAGGCACAGAGAGGTTAAGTAACATAATCACAGTCACACAGTAAGTAGTGAAATCAGGATTCTGACCCAGATAGTCAAAATGCACATTTACTACCTGTAAAATGTGGAGTGGGAGATGGAGGGGGCCTATTGTGGCAAATTTTTCTTCCTACCCAAATAACTACCGTAAATTCAGAGCTTTTACTACACCCAACCAAAACAGAACTTGACTAAGAAAACCTTTAGTTACCATGGAAAATCCAGAAATCTTCTAATGAGCAAACTGAGGCACACCTGTATTCATTTAGTAAGACTCTTAAGTCTTGGGCTTCTAGCTGGATTTGTTTTAAATTCATTAATAAAAAATAAATTAAAGTGATTGGAAATGTTTCTCACTGAATTAGCAAGAAATCAAAGAGCTGTGAATGGAATTTGATTTTAACAGTTTAGGATAATCACTATTTTAAAGATTCATAATAGTTTTCCTGGAACAAGCAGGAGGAAAAAGTGTTGCTAAACTATAGCTTTCTCCCTCCCCGCAATTAGCAGCTCCCTCCAATAGTGACAGCAAATTAAAATGGGACTTCTCACTGAGATGAAAGGGCAGGCAACTCTCCTCCATTGAAAATAAAATAAAAGAAATCATCTTCAAAAGTTCCAAGAGCTCAGTCTAGATCCCAGATGGCTCAGTAACCCTAAGCAGGTTAAAGTATTAAAAAACAAAATCAGAGCAGACAGAATCAAATCAAACTGACCCCCTATTTAGCTGGCTGAACTGCCAAACCGAATTCCAAAACAGCAAAATTCAATTAACCGTAAGGACTTCACCAAGATACAAGTAGGTGCACAAAGGGTAAAAGAATTTCTGAAAGAGCTCAACAATCCAGAAAAAGCTCATCCAAGTGCCTAGTTTTAAAAATGAAGAAATTGAAGCTCAGGGTGACAAAATGATGTCAATGGTGACATAACTGAAAAACGCAGAGCTGAGTCTGGAGCCCTGGCTTCCACGTGGGCTAAGTGCACTACCACAAAGCCTTCTGCCATCTTCCTAGCTTCCCAACCACAACCTCTCCAAAAGACCAGATTTCCAGGAGCCCAAGAGGTTATAAACCTAAGTCATTCATCACTCCCAAAAGGATACTTCCTGGAAATAGAAATGGATTCAAAAAGAATTTGGGCAAATCTGTGAATGACAGAGCAGCCATAAATAGCTACTAAAAGAAGCTGGTATACACCTGACCTTTAGGATTGACGTCAAGGAAGATGGTTGTAGTCTCCAACAGTGGTATCTTAGGCATAGTGTTGGCAACCAAAGACTAGGTCAGATGGATCTGACCCAGAAGAGCAATGCCCATGTTCTTATATGGCCTGGTGCAGTGCACCCAGGACCGTGAATTAGAAGGCAAGCTGAGCGCCTGGCTCTACCCATTTATAGCTGCGTGACCACAGGCAAGTCACTTATTCGCTCCAAATCGCATCATCCTCATCTGTCAATCAGGGCCAATAATGGCCCATAATCCCTCATCCAAAACCCTTGGGTGCTTCAGAAATCAGCATTGTTCAGATTTTGGAAAGGTACTCTAGTGCCTACAGTGTTTAACCGCCCCGGCAGAGTCTAGGGCAGCACTCTGTAATCAAACACATTAATATTTTTGCAGCAAAACATATGAATATTCAAAATAAGCAGGATAAATATAGCCTCACGTCAGTTCAATTCAGGTTTTGCCACTAAATGAGTTTGCTGCAAACTTACAAAAAGCCTTTTAGTTTTCAGAGCTTTTCAGACTTCATTATCACAGATATGGGATTATGGACCTGTACCCCCTTAGGGAAGGCTGCGAGGGGAAGAGAGATAAAGTCATTAAAGGTGCTTTGCAAAGAAGAAAGCACGGCAACTGATAAAAAGCATTATTAATATTATTGCTGTGGCTATCATTATTCCAGAGAATACACTTTTCCGAAGAGAATTTAGTTTGATAGCAGAGGTGCCTGGCAGAATGATGAAAGGGAACCAAGAGTGACTTAAACCAAGGTCAACGCCTGTTGGCCCTCTATATGGTCAACCACTGACAACAGAGCAGCTGGTCATCTGAGAGAGACCAGGCAAAGGGCCAGGCAGACCTCTGACATCTCGGCCACATGGCTCTGCACCCTAGAGCTGGCCCCAAGGAGCCTCTGGGAAGCACTGCACACGTGGGCCCAGGGAGTTGGCTGAGACCATGCCTTGTGGGTCCTGAGCGTCCCTTCAAGCCCCAGGCAGGAGTTGCCACTGTGTCTGTGCAGGATACTAACTGCAGCCGATCTAAGGGCTCATCTGTATGAGATCCAGAGGCTCCTGGGGGACTAAACCCCACTCTGCTTCTGTCGCACTAAATTCAGAACATATTAAGACCAGTCTGTATGAACCTAGCGAGACTAAGGGCTATAAACGGAGACTATGTTCAGACTTAAGTCAACCATACTATTCCCTGCAATCTTATCACATATGTATAGAACTCTGAGCATGACAAGGTGCACGTGGTCCAGCTGAGCTGGGTCCCAGACCATGTCCACACAAGCCTACATGCACAACTGCTCCAGCCTTTCAAAAAGGGAAAGAAAAAGAAGAGAGTCCAGTCTTCCAAAAGCCTCAGATGAACCTTCCTCCCTCAGACATGACCCTCTGTCATCTTCCCCCTTCCACTGGGGAAGATTTTGGGGTCCAGAGCTTCTCCTTCACCTGCCTGGGGAATGCCGCTGATCCATCAGCTCTTCTCACTGTTCTGACTTCCTCCTGGTTCCTTTACGTAAGTAAGCCCCGTCTGATCGACTCAACTGGTGTCTTTGTCTGGTCTTCCCATCGCTCCACGACTACATTTGACATTGCTTTTATAGCTTGCACGTGCTGCAGGGACCAGGATCCACGACTTCACTAAGTTTCATTCTCACTA
This sequence comes from Varecia variegata, assembly GCA_028533085.1. NCBI lineage: Eukaryota > Metazoa > Chordata > Mammalia > Primates > Lemuridae > Varecia > Varecia variegata. The sequence continues at coordinate 108,763,573 of CM052438.1, forward strand.
TCTGTTTAGCCAATAGGTTCTTGCTCACTCCACACCAGCTTGGGATCAAGGCACGGGATTCCATAACAAACCCCCCTGCCTGCCTCATTTCCCAGCACTTTGCCCTAACATCCTCTCCATTCCCTTCTGCCCCCCAAGAAGAAAAGCAAGAATAACTGCTGGGTACTTCATCTTCACCAACACTCTGGCCTGTGGCCTTAAAAATAAACCTTGTAGGCCAGGCGCGGTGGCTCACGCCTGTAATCCTAACACTGGGAGGCCGAGGCGGGTGGATTGTTTGAGCTCAGGAGTTCGAGACTAGTCTGAGCAAGAGCGAGATCCTGTCTCTACTATAAATAGAAAGAAATTAGCCAAACAACTAAAAATAGAAAAAATTAGCCGGGCACGGTGGCGCGTGCCTGTAGTCCCAGTTACCCGGGAGGCTGAGGCAGGAGGATTGCTTGAGCCCAGGAGTTTGAGGTTGCTGTGAGCTAGGCTGACGCCACGGCACTCTAGCCTGGGCAACAGAGTGAGAGTCTGTCTCAAAAAATAAAAAAATAAAAAAAATAAACCTTGTAGCCTGTTATTTCATCATGGTTATCACTGTTACATTTCTACCCAATTCTACAGCTTCCTGGCATCAAAATCTTTCCCTCTGATTTTTTTCTTGCCTTTTTGTTTGTGCTGGCAGTGTTTTTTCTTCTATCAGAGCATTCCTCAGACTGCTGATGGGTTGGGTGGGTAAGAGGCGGGGGG
>CM052438.1:108764407-108775585 GCA_028533085.1 Varecia variegata
ACTCTGTCATCGAGGCTAGAATACAGTGGCGAGATCACAGCTCACTGCAGGCTCGATCTCCTGGGATCAAATGATCCTCCGGCCTCAGCCTCCTGAGTAGCTGGGACTACAGGTATGAGACACCATACCTGGCTAATTTTTTAATGTTTTTGTAGAGATAAGGTCTTACCATGTTGCCCAGGCTGGACTCAAACTCCTGGGCTCAAACAGTCTTCCCGCCTCAGCCACCCAAAGTGCTGGGATTACAGGCGTGAGCCACCGCGCCTAGCTCTCCCCTTCTTGATTTCTTTAGACCCCTCACAGCTTCCCACTGAAGGTGCTGCCTTGGCTGTAGCGTATGGGGCTGCAGCAGCTGACTTTCCACTCTCAGTCATTCTCCCGGCCAGCAGCCCACAGTGTGACACCAAGGATTCCAGGACTAACAGCTCACCATCACATGCCCGCGAGGACAGGGACATTCTCTGGGCCACCTCAGAGCCAACACAACCCTGGTGGACACTACACACTAGAACTCAGAGCCAATGGGACCATGCAGCGAAGAGACCTAACTAGGATGGGGGACAGAGGGTCAGCTCTACATCTTCGTGGTGACTATGTACCAGTCCAGTGCTGGTGATTTCTGGATTCTACTTCATTAATTCAGCACCAACCCTGTTGGCTGTCTCCATTCTAAGAAGTGAGTAAAACAAGGCTCAGAAAGGTTAAATAACTATCACAGGCTCTCTGGAATATAACAGGGCCAGTCCTCCATCCTTCCCCAGAGGAATGAGGTTCTCACTGAATGGGAACTTGGAACTCCCAAGGAATGTGCTATCCTTGGTGGCCCTCTTGGGTAAAGAAAAGTAACTGGGACCCAACAAGAGCCAGAAAAAAAAATTACTTTCCACCGTACCCCATTTCTCATAACACGTAGCTGAAATAATTCACATCCGGAGAAGCTGATAAATCTATCTGGTCAAGTTTGGGGAGGGGGTTTCCTCTTTAGGAAAGTTTGAGCAAAAACAAACAAAACCTCGGTCTATTTCTGAGCAGTACAAACATCGAGACGACACACCTTAGTGGCGGTTATTTTTCGCACCCACCGGAAAAAAAAAAATCGGCTGCATTTAGCTCTGCGGCACTTTCCACAAGGTAAGTCTCAGAGCTGCCCATGAAGCTGTGTCAGAGTAGGTTCCGGCCAGCAGTGATCAGACTGACTTTCAGATGCCTCTACCCCACCCCGACCTCTCTCACTCACATCCCCTGAACCTGAATGAGCCACAGAAGAATGGGGGTAGGAGCGCATGCCAAAGAGGAAAGTCCACCCAAGATCAGCAAAACAGCAGGCCAGAGGGTGTGCACGGAAATGCTGTCATTGATGACAATAGAAAACTAGATTTGTTGATACCATTCATCTGGCCCAGGGACTAGAGGGTAAAATGACCAGCATATGGTTTATGACAGAAGCAGGAAAAAAACTCAAACCCACCACTGAGTCAGTCTGTTATTTACTCTGCTTCTGATAAGCAATCTTCAAAACCCTCTGTACTGTAGACACGATCCTCTTCAAGACTAAGTGACTCTGAGAGGCGGCAAAGCACAAGAGGGTTAAAGACCTGAATTTGAATCTTACTCTGCCTCTTACTGTCTATGCGACCCTAGAAAAGGGACTTTATACCTGGGTCTCAGTATTGTCCTATGTAAAAGAAGGACATTACCTACCTCATCAGGCTGTTGTAATGAAAATGCAACTCTGTGTAAAACGCTTAGTACTGAACCAAGCATGGCATAAGAGCTCAATGAATGGCTATTTCACAAAAGAGGAAATGCAAGCCAGAGGAAGCCGATGCTAGCCCGAAGCAGCATTTAGTTCAATGTGATCAGAGATGGGATAAGAATGAGACTTTACAGGCTGCAAGACCAAGACTCTCATACCCACCGTTCCTCCCTGAATTTAAATCAACTCCCTGTAAATGCATGTGCAGAATCAGAGTGAGAAGGGAGAGGGAGCAACAGGATGAACGTTCACCAAGCATGACGTCTGGAACCTGCAGCTGCTCTCGTGGCCTAAGCAGCCTCCAGCCCCTCCCACCCTCCTGAGCTGCAGATGGGGACGGCCCGCCTTTGCAAGTGGGAACCTGGGGCCCTGAAACCTGGCAATGTGGCCAGATCCAGGCCACGGGAGACCCTCGTCCTGAACCCCACTGCCTCCTCTCCACGTTATCAATCACTCCAGGCAAAGAAGCATAGACCCAACAGCAGAAAAAACAAACAACAAAAAGAGAGGGAAGGGCCTATCAAGAAGCTGGCCCCAGTGCTTTTTGGAAAGACCCTGAGCCCCCTCACTATACTCTGAAAAATGTGCCCCCCCCCCCCAGGACTTCAGAAGAAGTGGGTTTTTTGGTGGTTTTTTGTTTTGTTTTGTTTTTACAAACAGTAAGGAAGATAGGAGAGCCAGGCCCCCGGCTCGGGAGCAGCCAGAGTGTGAAGGAAAGGTGTCGGGTGCGGGGCTGGGGCAGGGCCTACCTGTGCTGCTCCACGGCCTCATTATCGGGAAGCTCGACCCCACACACGCTGCACTGCTCCCCGAGGGTCCGGCTCTCTGACTTCATGCCCACAGCCAGCTCACCCAGCTTGCTGAACAGCTCCCTCTGGATGAAGCCCTGGGGCAGCAGACCCCCGTAGGTGCTGAAGTCCATGGAGACGGCCAAGGCAGGCTGGACGTGGAGGCCAGAGGACACTGAAGATGGCATGCTCAACACAGCGTCAGCCTTGTGGTTGGGTAACACAGAGTAGATGCCCAGGTGTTTCTCAGCTGCGGGTGCTGGGTGCTCAGGTCGGCCAGCGGGGCCCTGGCCAGCCTCCGCTGGGGGGGGCAGCTGCTCGGCACTCTCCTCTCGCCCATAGTGCAGCTCCCTAGCACTGGTGATGACGCTGCTTCGAGTAGGGGTCCCGGGCCCCTCTTTGCCCCTTTCCTCAACCTTGTCCCCCATCCCTCCTGAGATGCTGGACTCAGCTGCCCCAGGGCTGTCCTGGCAGGGCACCTCATCCACCTGCATCATCTCCGTCTTCACTTCAGCCACCCCAGGGTGCCGTCCACCCCCAGCCAGAGTTGGCTCCTCGGGCCCTGCAGGTGGCTGAAGAGTTCCCTGCAGGAGAGACTGTCCTATGGTCATCAAACTGTCCACTGCAGCCTTGGTGGGACTCAGGGCTGAAAGACCAAATGAGGTGGAGACTGAAGGGCTCTGGTCCACCATGGGCCCAGGGAGGCTCTGTCCAGCCACACTGGCATACCCACTCTCCTCGCTGGAATGCTTCGAGATGAAGATGTTCTTGAGGTACCGGGCCTTGCGGTCCTCTTCTTCCTCGGCCCCGCCATCGGCCATGGTGGCCTCCGTGTCATTGTCATCTGAGGCCTGGATGGTCTCCAGGATCTTCAGGCACTGCTCCTCCAGGTATTCGATCTCCAGGATCTCGGCCGCATACAGCAGGTCATCCAGGTCCTCTGCCTTGGCTTGCAGCGTGGCCGTGTACGCATATTCCAGAATCTGCTGGAAGGTCTTTGGCGAGAGGAAGTCCAGAGTATAGTGCTGACTGTTGCGGTGGAAGAGGATCTCGAACATCTTGCTGGTGCAGGCCAGCACTGTCCGGTGGGCGTGGAACTCCTGGCTGTCCACCATGATGACCACATCGCACAGAGTCCCGGCCAGCCGCATCTGGTTGGCCTTGCACAGCAGCCCCGTGGGGTGGCTGGGGTTCTGCAGCTGGATCATGCCCATCTTCGTCAGATCCATGGTGCTCCCCTCGGCTCAGGCATGAGGCTCTCTTTCCTTCTGTGCTCTGCGTGGCGGGGCAGGGTGGGCTTTCTGGGCCAAGGAAGGGGGCTGGAGGAAAGAGGGTGGGAAGAGGCGAAAGAGACAAAAGAACAAAAGGCAGATTCATTAGTGTCCCTAAAAGTAAAAATTCAAACACTGCAACATGCCCCCCTAGTCCCCACCACCAAGACCCCAGCAAGAGAGTCTCAGAAATTTTAATGGAAGGGGCTTCCTAGAAATCTACCAATCTGCCTTTACAAACCCAGGAATGAAGAAAGTAAAGAGAAGCTTCTGCCTCAGCATTTGCCTGATTCACCACTCTATAACATCTGTGGGACAAAGTGAAATGAAAATTGCAGTAAGTCCTCTGAGTCCTGAGCCTCCTCTATGTCTGAGAGTAGGGGCTTCCTATGCAAGGCCAACATTCATTATGAGAGGTGCCAGCACGTACTTAAAATTAACAAGGCTTCAACCCTTTCCTTTAGTCAACTTCACTCTCCACCCCTGGACAGCAAACCTCTTCAAAACAAAGTTTTTCTTAACCCTGCCTCACTGTGGTGGCCCCAGAAGCAGAGTCAAACCTAGCTGGGACTAGCAGCCTGGAGCCAGGGCCCACAGAAATCTATAGGCAATGGGCTCTTCTCCCCCGGGGCCACCCTCTCACCATCAGCCTGGGCCCCTATCCTTCCGCTGCTCTCAGGGCTGCACAGCACTGACAGACCCATGCTTGTCCCCTCCTTGGGCACTAGCAAGAACACACACACAACTCACACACTAACTTGGGTCAGTTCCACCCACAGGTGCCTCAAAGTTATTGGATATGTAATCCAAAATCTGGATCTCTGTGTGAGCGTGTGTGTGCGCCTGTGCACCAGCCAAAGTGTGTGTCAACACACGTGCACAGACTTATATAAGATGCTGCGCTTACCCTTCTGCCCACAGTGCCCAGTGGACAGGAGGATCTAAAAAATGAAAGACGATGGGTCATGGAGAGAGGTCATAGGAAATATGCTCCCCTACAGCCAAGAGTGCTCTGGCAGGGCTGGGCACATGAACTCTAAGTGTGTCCCACAGGCTCCAAGGAGTGGGCAAGTCCTGTGACCATGAGCAGCAAGTGATGCTGGACATGGCTCAGAGGTGCTAAAAGTGACACTGGCACCAGCGTCTACGGTGTGAGTTACAACCCGTACGAAGGGAAACCAGGGCTGGGAGACAAAGGCCTCTCCCAGAGCCTGTTCGGAATCAACAATGGGCTCCTGGACCCGAACCCCCCTCGAGGAGTTTTAGAAAGACCTCACAGGGGCAGGAGCCTCCCAGCCTCTGCCTTGCTGCGGTCAATATTGCAGCGAATGAACTGGGAGCACAGAAGAGCAAGGTCTCTCCCTCACTCCTCAAACACTGCTGCCTCCACCCCGAAAAGGAGCCCTATAGGCTCCAGAGCCACAAAGCTCACGCAGAAAAGGTTAACAGGACGGCTGGTCAAGACGCTCTGCTGCCCACCCCGGGGTGGGGACCCAGGCCGTCAAAGGTGGGACGACCATTCAGCCACGCCTCACCGCCGTGTGCTTTCCCGCAGACATCGGGGTTTTGGAGAACCGGGAGGGAGCAGCCAAAGAATGGAAGCTTGGCTACCTGAATTCCTTCCCCCAAAACAAGCTCTCTGAGTCCCGAGGGAAATCAGGATGCCCTCGGTCAGCCGTCTCCCCACCGGCCGCTCCGCCCGCGATCCGGCGGGCGCTGGCTGCAGCGTCCAGCCGGGCGGCGCAGGGAAAAGCCGGCGCTAACCCGCCCGGGCTCCGGGGATCGATCGCGCTCTCACACGCCCCCACGTCCCAGCGACCCCCACCGAGACTTGGAGACGACTTCAGCAAACTTGGGGAAGCAACTTTTCCCGGGGAGCCAGACTCCTGAAAGAAAGGCAGCCGAGCTAGGGAAGAAGGAAAGCGAAAGAGACGCGGACCGAAGAAGGCGAGAGTCCGGGCGGCCAGGGCTCCGCGGCGAGGAGGCGGACCCGCCCCGCGGCGACGGGGAAGCACAAAAGCCCCGCAGCGAGTTAGGGGAGGAAAGGCGAGAAGGGGTCGGCTGGCCCTCCCTCTTCGATCTAGGGCCGTGACCCCCGGGCAGCGACCGGCAGGGTCCCGGGCCTCTGGCCAGCGGCGCCGGCTGCGGGCGTGCCTGGCCTGGGCACGTTGCGAGCGTCCCAGGGAGGTGGCGAGCCAGACGGTGCCGAGCGCGTCTGTGCGTCCAGTGGGTCCGCGGGCCGGCGAGATCGTGCGCATTTCGAGCGCGTGCGGTAGTGTGCGAGGGGCTCCGCGAGCGAGCCGCGGGCGCGCCGCGGTGGGAAAGGCATCCCGAACGCATCAGGTGCAGAGCCGGGGCACCCACCGAGGGCGGCCGGAGCGCACCGCGAGCTCCGGCGCCACAGCCGGTCCCGCCGAGAGCCGAGGAGGGCCCGGAGCGCTGGAGACCCTGCGGAGCTTCCCTCCCTCCCCCCAAAAAGGGGATCAAGTCCAATCAAGAAAAAAGAACCCACCACGTTTTTTCAAAGAGAAACAAAACCCAAGCGAGTCCCAGTCTTGCGCCTCTGTGCCCCTCCGCCCCCAGATCCACTCGTCAGCTCCTCCGATTCTAGCTTCCCAGCCGGCCGGTGAATAAACACAAAAATAAATAAACCAAAATCCTATCTCGTGCCCGCGCACAGGTCCGCATACATAAGAGCACCCACCGGCTCTCGGCTCTGCCACCGGCCCCTGGCGGTACAAAGCCTCCCGATCTCCGACCCTCGGCTCGCACCCTCAGCCCCGGCAGCCCGCTCTGCCCCCCACCTCTCACCCCGACCGTGCCTTGGAGAGGAAGGGCTGGGGAGGCAGCTGCGCCCAAGCTGACAGCCGGGGCTCCCCCTTCTAGGCGACCCCTCAACCGGCGGCAGCGACGACGGCTGCAGCAGCAAGAAGGGAACACGCCAGATGAATAAGGCACAAGCCCAGTGGCCGAGTGGCCGAAGCGAGCGCGCGCTCCGCAGACCTTTCCAGCCCCGGGGCGCCCCGGCGCGCGGCGCTCGCTGGGCGGTGCGCCTTTCCCCGGCCCCCCACTCACCGCTGCCGAGCCGGGCACTGTGGGGTGGGTGTGCGTGCCTGTTGGGGGGTGTGTGCCTGTGTCGGGGAGGGGTGTTGCTGGGGAACTGTTGCTCTCCGTATCACGGCGGCAGCGGCGGCATCGCCGGGCAGTTCGCAGTACCCGCTCTCATCGCCCTCAACTCCTCTCTGCTGCGAGGTTAGCAAATCACCACCGGCTGCTGCGCCTCCGCCGCGTCCCACGTCAACGCCGAGCCCCCTCCCCTGCGAGGCCCCGGCGCCTCTCCATCTTTAGTGCTGGCGGCCGAGCCCGGCTCCCTGCCCACAGCTGCCCCCCTTCCCTCCCCCCTCCCGCGCCGTCCCCGGGCTCAGCCCGCCCACCACCCCGCACTGGCCGAGCCCGCGCGCGCTCCCCGCCCTACCCCTCCCTTCCTCTCCCCTCCCCTTCTGTCCCCGCGCTCAGCGCTCCGGGCTTCGCCTGACATCTAGCTGCTGCTGGGGCGCCGGCCGCCGCGCTCTCCGGCCGAGCGGAGAGGAAAGACGGAGCTAGTGGAGAGGAGTGCAAGGGACTCCGAGCCCTTAATGGGAGCACTGACGGTGAGGGGCGAGGAGCAGCCCCCACCGTACTCCCAGATTTTTAATTTCCACTGGACACGGGTTTTGTCCCCCGCCCCGGTGCTCCAAACGCAGAGTTTTGCCCCCGGTTCCAATGTTTGCCCCCAAGTCAGGGCACGTCATCTCGCCTTTCACTTTTTCTCCGGACTCAGGGTTGCATCCCCAGTTGCGGCGACATCGGCTTTATTATAAAAGGTCGCTTTCGCAGCCCAAGCCCAGGCCTTTCATCCGCCCGGCTTGAGCACACGCATTTCGAGAAGTCTCAGGGTGCGGAGTTCGAAGGCCCTGGTGAACCAGGTGCCAGAGGGTCTGCGGAGATCTGTCGTCGAGGGGAGACGCCCCGTTTTAGCTGTTGTGATTGCTGGAGGCCAAGGTCGAGTCCTGAGGGAAACTTTTCTCTTGAGCATTCCCTCAGATCTGCCCTCCAACTACCTGGACGGAAGGAGTTCCCGAGAACTGTCCCCAGCTCAGTGCACAGCCTTCAAGGGGCAAGGGGAAGCTTGGAAAAGTTGTGGGCTCCTGAAAAGTGCGTGTTCCTCTCAACTGGCCGCCCCACTTTAGAAGGTAGAGTTGAGATCTGTAACCCGGGGTAAAGCACCCAAAGAAAATTAGCCCTTCCCCTGGCTGCAGAAAGTCCCCCTCTTCCCTTTTCCTTGGAGCCAGGCAAAGGTAAGGGACAAGAACTAGGAAGTGCTCTTCAGGGACCTCTGATTCAAGTCCAGGAGCGTTGGGGTGGGAGGTGGGGATGACGGAGAGTGCCATCAGGGGGTCTTAGGACCGTCAGCCTGGAGGTCATGCGGTTGTGGCAACACCGGCCTTCAGTCTGCATGTTCTGTCCGTGACTTGCAGGTGAGCCAAAGGTTTTCCACGGGACCCACACAGAATCACATCTCCGTGTGTACCTCTGGCACTGCCCCAGACTGAGAATCAGGCCCCAAGAGCTGTAGGGTCATGGACTGGAGCAGAACTCCCATCTGGCTGCTGAAGGCCAGGTAGCAGAGTTTACACATCGGAACTGACCCGGCTTCACAAAAGCTGCTAACAGGGTACCCCAAAGATAGATCATTCCACCTCAGCAAGAATCACTGCTATCTCCTACTAGCAGGGAAAGTGCTCAGACTAGCAGGAGTCTGCAGAGAGAAGACAGGGCAGGGCAGGGGAGCACACTTGGAAGTGAAGGAAGGGGCCGGTTATCCTCAGATAGCAGTGGACACAGCCTCATCAAACCGAGAAGGGGAGGGAAAGCCAGTCCCTGGGTATTCATTTGATTAACAATACAGAGCAATCCCTATTTAGAGACTATCTATTTTTCTTCCTAAGCCTGTGCACCCTGTAAGAAAACAAAGATTTAAAGAAAGTTATGAAAGAACCTGTCTGCACGGATAGCAAGAGTGGAGGGATGTAAGGAGGGGAGAAAAGACTCTCCTGCGGCCTCACCAGGGAAATAGACGAAAGGATCATATGAAAGAATCATTAAACTTGTTGAGCTTCTGCCTAGACGGCTTCCGCCTAGCTGTCCACATCCACCTACCGGCCTCTCTCTAGTGCAGTAGCAGAAGCAGCACACAATTAACCCCTGATCCTAATCTCCTATTAATCCTCAAATCAGAGAAAGAGAGAATCTCTGGAAACAATGGGAGGGAAAGAACAATCCTCCATGGTCCTGGCCTCCCCCACCCCCGCTCCATATTCACTCTATGTGAAAATCTCCCTTGCTTCATAAACTCTGCCCATTAAAAAGCCCAGCCCTTGTTAGTAAGTGTTAAAGAGAGATTAATGCCTGAATTTAAGAGGTGGGGAAGGTAACAAAAAGGAAGAAGGCAGGCGAGACTGTGGGCTGAGTGCCAGCATTGGGCTCCGAGCATTTCCACTTAGTGCTGAAGGCTGGCTGCACGGCAGTTTGATAAGGTTTATTGGGCCCAGATAAAGCAGCAGCAGCTCCCCCACCAAAACTGGCACCATTTATAGCCAGAGCTATGTCCTTGGGTCCTGGAAAGGCTGATGACAGTCCCCAGTTCAGAGATTTCACATGGCAGTACCTAGAAACAAGCAGGTTGGAAAATTACAAGAGAAGACTCTCTCTCATTCTCTCTCTCTCTCTCTCTCTCTCTCATACGTTCATGTGTTTATAGTGATTTTTCTTTCACTTTTTTTCTTAAAAGGTCTAGTAAGGGAGACTGTAGTATCAGTTCTCCTGAAAATACAAGAGACCTCAATCTTAGGGGGAGCTCGTGATAGAGACAGGAGAATAGATGTGTTGGCTTTTGGATGGAATTCCATTGCTAAATCTTCTTATTCCCTCATCTCCTCCTTTAACCAAGTACCAACCAATCTGAGCACAGTCTGTGCATCTTAACGCATTACCTGTATTGTTTTACTTAATCCTCATAACAGGGCAATTAATGCAGGTGCTATTATTTTCCCCATTTCTGCAAACATGAAAACAGAGGCTCAGAGAGATTAAGTGCCTTACTCAAGATGATAGATTCTATTTGGCATCAGGGCTGAGACTTTAAGTCAGACCATCTAACTGCAAAGCTCATGCTCTCTACTTCTAGATCATACAGTCTCTAGTGAGATAGATCAAGAATACAAGGACTTATTTCCCTTCTCCTCTTACTCCACTGAGGCCAAGGGCTAACCGGCAGCCAGCCAAACTGAGGATCAAACGCTCTCAGCTTAGACAAACGTTCTCAGGTAGACAGACCTAGATCCCCCAGCCTCTCTACATTTTCCCTCCTTCCCCAGAATGTCAGGCAGAAGTTGGGAAAGGAGTTTTGAATGACAATAAAACTTCAACTAAACAGACATTCAGGAGGATATAGTGGCGTTTGGAGTATTCTGATCGAGTGTGAGTGGAATATTGCAACTCTTTTTGTTCCAACTCCTCATTTGGAAAATATGTTTAAAATTCTAAAATTTATAAGTAAATTTTCCTATCATGGTAAGTAAATCAAGGATCCCTACCTTTTGGGGAGAAGCAGCTACTTTGCATCTTCCTAAAACCTTAGGAGGAGTAGAGAATGAGGCATGTTCAGGGAGGGGGGCAGGCCATGAAGCCCGAGTGGAAAGGAGGAGTCCCCGGTGCAGCTGAGAACTCCGGGATGCCATTGGAGGATGCACCAGGGCACCAGATCTTTGCCCACAGGGGAAGACACAGCACACCTAGTGTGCCCTTTTCTGGAGTCACAGGATTCTACAATCTTACAATCCTTCATTCCAGTCATCTACTCTATAGATGCAGGTAATATGAAAATTATGAAGAGTAGAACTTACCCCTGCATATGGTGGGGTATGCGTATGTTGACTGTTTTTTTTGGTTTGTTTGTTTGTTTTCTTTTTTTCTTTTTTTTTTTTTATTTATTTATTATAGCTTATTATGGGGGTACAACCGCTCTGGCTAAGCACATTGCCCATGCCCCTCCCAACCCCCCGAGACCGAGCCCCAAGGGTGTCCATTCCCCCAACAGTGCACATTGCACTCATCATGTAGGTAAACAGCCGTCCCCTCACCCACCCCCAACACCCCGAGTCAGATCTTCAAGTATGTCCATTCCACTGACAGTTCGCTTCGCTCTCATCATGTAGATATACACCCATCCCCTCCCCCCACCTCTGTCCAACACCCAATTGGTATCATTCCCGAATGTGCACCCAGGTGTTGATCAGGGAAACCAATTTTCTGGTGAGTACAT
>CM052438.1:108776085-108814975 GCA_028533085.1 Varecia variegata
ATTTTAATTCTTTCACAGAACTTCCTTGGATGCCCCCCCCCCAAAAAAAAGAGCAGAGTGGGAAATAATCAGATGATATGTGTGTTCTGGTTAGTTGAGGCCCAGAAAACCAAAGAAAAAGATGGTTTCTTTGATTAGTAGTTGCCATCATCCCTCTTTCCCCTGCGGAGGCCTAGTTAGTGGTGTTTACAAACTTCGGCTTCTCTTGCAGGTGCCAAGTATGCCCTTCCTTTCATGTGTAGGGCAGAGAGTGACTTCTCAAAGGGGAAGGAGGGGGGAAATTTTTTTTAGCCGTTGAGGCCCCTGGGTCACTGTGACCCCAAGATCTTCATGATCGAGGAAGAGAAAGCTTTTTCTTCTTTCTTTCTATCTCCCCAGCATATTGCAAATGGTGTTGAGACCTAATGTTGTCAACTCAGATAGCAAATCTGAGTTGTTATTAGTGCAAAGATGCCCTAAGGGGGTAGGCAGTGTGGATGAGATCTGCAACGGATGTTATGGGGAAGTGTGTTTATAATTATAATTGGATTTAATGTACACTGGGACCAGATGATGGCAGCCATTTAAAAAAGAGATGCTTAATAAGAGAGGTCCCTTAATGACAGGCAGCAGGGCTCAGGTTATTATGGAAGAAGCACAGTGTTTCACTGGGTGTCACAAACCATGTGCCAGGTTTTATGGGGTTCCTAACAAAGCTTTGGGGTGAAACATAGCAACCATTGCTTGTCAGCTATTGGGCATAATGTTTTAATGCTGTTGTCTTTGAAAGGGGCATATGCGCTAGAGAAAGGCATTTTCTCCCTTTCAGATACACATCTACACATAAGCACAAACACGTAGGCCCCAGGCCAACGTTGAATAGTTTTTGGTGTTTCTGGAAATCTGCTTTGTTCTGCGAAAGATGGCCTCAATTTCAAAACTAAAATTTTGTAGCCGTGGAGGGGTGCATTTTCCATGTAGTGTGCATGAGATGAAGCAGCATGACTGCCATTATGGGTAATGGGAGTCCCACAGCTAAATCCCCAGCACCATGCTGAAAATTAACCCCCAAGTCCTCGTGGCGAGATAGGGGCTTTTTGAACACTCTGGTGTTTCTTTGTTGGGGGGCCAGAAAAAGTATGTAACATTTTCTTACGCTGTTTAACTTTAAACAGCTGACTGCTTAACTTCTGAGTTGTTTAACATCATGGATTTCAGGCCACTGCAGCTGTCTTACAACAAGAGAGCCATAGTTATGGACAAAGCCCGAAGGGCACACAGGGGAAGGTCACGCTCCTTGGAGATACCACCAGGGCCACCACAGTCCAGCAATAGAACTTCATGTCCTCTACCAACCTGCAGTATTCCTTTTTTCCTGTCCTGATGTGAAAGAAGTGTATGAAAACTTTGCTCATCTAATACAGGCCTCACCTATGGTTATGGCATTGTCTGTTCACAAAACATGACGTGGCCAACCCTAGGGTCCTTAAAGCAGAATATTTCATTTATCCTGACCGGGGAAAAAAGGCAAGGAATAGATAGGAGGACACTCAACTTCCGGTCACACAGTCTCGGAAGCTGAATTTCTGGAGAAGCTGCTCTTCAAACGACAGTGATAGGGCAGGGGTACCCAAGCCACAGGATGAAATTATTTTACTCAGTGACAGGTCATATATGCCAGGTACATTAAAATTGTTGTAGGAAGACAAACGCTCATGTCCTGTGGGGTGGAATTCCAAATTGATATGAGTTTTTAACGTAAAATGAAAGACTGTCTTGTGGTTCTCCCTTGAGAAAAGCTCACAACCTTCCCCGTGGGGCCGAGCGAGTGGGAGACGGGGATGCCCAGTACGCGAGGGCTGCGGTGGCCTCTGAGCCAGACGCCTGGACTCTGCCTCCCTTGCCAGGCCGGGTCCATTTGTCTCTTTCGGAAGTCACTGCTGGATCTTTGATGTCATCTTCTCCACCCCACCCTCCAGTCAGAATTAATTTCTCCCTTCTCCATAAGGCCCGTAGCACTGTTTGAACATTTACCATAGTATTTACCACCATCTGCCTTCTGAGTTATGTGCCTTCGGACCACCCCTCCACTGTGAGTGCCTGGACGGCAAGGCCTCAGTCATGTTCAATGTAGTATTTCCACTCCCAGCCCCCACAGCCTAGCACACTGTCAAGCAGAGTTGATGTAAATGTGGATGAACTAATTGAATGTAGACAGAATGAATGAATGAATGAACAAATGAATAGAGGCACCAAATGTTTTAGGAATTCGGGAGGGGAGACCATTCTGTATTCAAACATTTAGGGAAGGATTCTTTGTACTATAGGGTTTTCACCAAATCTCGAAAGATGAATGGGCTATGGGTAAGGGTTGAGGATATCTGTTGAATTTAGTTGTATATTGAGAGTATGACTGGGTTCTATTTCAGTTGATATCTTCCCCAGGAGCCTAGAATCAAGCTTTTCACAATATCCTAGGAGTTTTAATAAATCTTTATTAAACCACATTGAATTGAAATGAAATGAATTGACTTTAATCACATTGCTCATTACTCCCACAATGGCCTCCTCATCCCAATCCCAGTTCACGGTGGAGATGAGAGCGTCTGGTCTCCTGCTAGGGCCCCCAGTGGGTGTAGAACTGCTGGCTGAATCCAGCACTAGCATGTGAGACGTGCATGAGGTACAAGTGCTGACAGGTTCGCTCAGCCATTACTAGGTGTGGCAGAGACTGGGAAGCTGCTCCCCAAACTTCTTCCTGAGTACACCCTGGACTACACTTTCTAGCTTACCTTGCAGTTAGGTGCAGGCCATGTGATTGACCTCTGGCCAGTGGATTGTGCCACTTCCAGGACTGGCCCATAAAAATTCCCACATGGAACACTCCATTGCCTTTCTCTTTCTGCAACTTGGACCCTATGAGCAGACAGCTATCTCAGAAGCTGAGTCATGAAGATGGCAGAGCCAAGGTAAATGGAGCCTAGATCCTGAATCATAGCTTGGAGAAGAGCTGCCTGCCTACTAAGAACATCAATTTGGGGCTTTATGTAAGTAAGAAATAAACTTTTGATGTCCTGAGTAGGGTTGTCAAATTAAATAAATAAATTCAAATGTTAAATTTGAATTTCAGATAAACAATGAATCATTTTTTAGTGTAAGTATGCCCCAAATATTGCATGGAATGTAGTTACACTAAAAAAAATTGTTTATCTGAAATTCAAATGTAAATGGGTAGCTTTTTTTAACTAAATATGGAAACCCCAGTTTTTAGCTATTATATATTTTGGAGTTTGTCAATTATAGTAGCTGGCATTACCTTAATTAATACACCTGTTTTCATTTGTCAGAAGCAGCAGGACCACAGCACCTGAGCTGAGATTCCCCCTGGGACAAGGTGATGCCTTCAGGTTTCCTTGATGCTGAGATTATGCATGGAGCACCCTATGTGGACAGGGCCTAGGAGAACATGAAGAGAGAGATCCTGACAGCTTCTAGTTTACCCTTTTTCTTTCTTTTTTTAATTTAAAAAAATTTAGGGCACACAAGTGTTTTTTGTTACTTGGATGAATTGTATAGTGCTGGAGTCAGGGCTTTCAGCATATCCATCCCCAGAACAGTGTGCCTTGTACCTGATATGTAGATTTTTGTCCCTAACCCCCTTCCACTATCCCCACTTCTTAGTTTTCAATGTCCATTACAGCACCTGATGACCATACATATAATTTGTTTAGCTCCCATTTATAAGTGAGGACATGTGGCATTTGTTTTTCCATTCCTGAGATACTTCACTTAGGATAATGGTATCCAGTTCCAACCAAGTTGCTGCAAAGGACATTATTTCAGTCCTTTTTGTGACTCAGTAGGACTCCATGGTATAAATATATGCCACATTTTCTTTATCCACTCATCAGTTGATGGACACTTAGGTTGATTCCATATCTTTGCAATTGTGAATTGTGCTTTGATAAACATTTGGGTGTATGTGTTGTTTTATAAAGTGACTTCTTTTCCTTTGTGTAGATACTCAGTAGTAGGATTGTTGGATTGAATGGTAGGTCTACTTTTAGTTCTTTGAGGAATCTCCATACCGTTTTCCATAGAGGTTGTACTAGTTTGCATTCCCACCAACAGTGTGTAAGTGTTCCTTTTTTACTGCATCTCCACCAGCATCTACGGTTATTTTTTGACTTTTTAATAATGGCCATTCTGACAGAGGTAAGGTGGTATCTCATTGTGGGGTTTGTTTTGTTTTGTTTTTGTTTTTTGAGACAGGGTCTCATTTTGTTGCTCAGGCTAGAGTGCAGTGGCATCATCATAGCTCACTGCAACCTCAACCTCCTGGGCTCAAGCGATCCTCCTGCCTCAGTCTCCCAAGTAGTAGGGACTATAGATGCATGCCACCACACCCGGCTATTTTTCTATATTTTTGTAGAGACAAGGTCTCACTATGTTGCTCAGGCTGGACTCAAACTCCTGGCCTCAAGCAATCCCCCTGCCTCAGCCTCCCCAAGTGCTGGGATTATAGATGTGAGCCATCCCACCAGGCCTCATTGTGGTTTCAATTTACATTTCTCTGATGATTAGTAATGTTGAGCATTTTTTCAAATGTTCGTTGGCCATTTGTCTATCTTCTTTTGAAAAAAATCTGTTCTTGTCTTTTGCCTACTTTTGATGGAGTTATTTGCTTTTTTCTTGCTGATTTGTTCTTGTTTTTTGTAAATTCCAGATATTAGTCCTTTGTCAAATGTATAGTTTGCAAATATTTTCTCCCATTCTATGGGTTGTCTACTTACTCTGTTGATTATTTCCTTTCCTGTGCAGAAACTTTTTAATTTAATTAAGTCCACTTTATTTATTTTTGTTGTTGCTGTATTTGCTTTTGGGGTCTTAGTCATAAATTCTTTTCCTAGACAAATGTCTAGAGTTTTTCCTACGTTTTCTTCTAGAATTTTTATAGTTTCAGGTCTTACATTTAAGTCTTTAATCCATCTTGAGTTAATTTTTGTTGATGGTGACAGATAGAGATCCAGTTTCATTCTTGTGCATGTGGCTATCCAGTTTTCCCAGCACCATTTATTGAAAAGGACTTCCTTTCTCTAGTATATGCTTTTGTCTGCTTTGTCAAAAATCAACTGGTCACAGGTATGTGGCTTTATTTCTGGGTTAGTTTACCCTTTTTCCTATGGGCCTTTTTTTTTCCAGCCTCTTCCACTATATTGTGAGTTCTTTGGGTACTAGGATGGGGGCAGAGAGGGAGGTCTTGTAATGTTGGACCTATCCAAGACCTTGATCAAGCCAGTGATTGTCTCATGAAAATTCTTTGTACCATAAATACCCAGTGTAGCATAAAGGCTGAGCTTGGGCTCTGCTTTAGTCAAATGGATCTGTATTCAATCCTACGTTCACCACCCCAGGTCCAGGATGATCTCAGGAAAATTACTTAGGCTCTCTGAGTTGCAGTGTGCTCAAGCTGAGGACAACAATGGTACCCATCTCACCAACGTCCCTGTGAAGATGCACAAGGGGTGATTGGTCCACAATGAAGGATCTAAAAACATTAGATATTATTAGCAATGATGTCAGGTACTCTTTCTTTCCACCCTGCTCCTACAAAATGCCTTATTATAAATATTTGGGGTAAGGTCTTGTGATAGATTAATTTTATATCTCTTTAAAAGGGTGAAGCATGACCTGTGATTCTTGGCTTCTAATTGTAGCTGAGCACAGCTGTTTGTGGCCTTATTCTCCCAGTCTCGTCCCGTTTATTCTGTCAGGAGAGGGCAAACAGGCAAACGGAGAGCGAGGCAGGGTGTGCAGGGGGTGGTGTTAATTTTCACCTCGTAGCATGACATATTTATTAGTGCATACATACGTTAAGCGCGGCAGCCTGGTTTCCTTGAGTTAAATAGCAGTCATGCCCAACTGGCTCTCCATGTACCATTACTCCAAGTGATTGAGCCAATTTCTCCCTCTGCCATGAGTTTAAGTTGTAAACCTCTCAGCCAGACAGGGAGGCAATGATGGGCTGCCTGTTGTGATTATTATTAACCTTTAGCATTACACTCGCAAGACCAGGGGGGTCTGTGAAGAAGCCCAGGGTAAGACAGGCATGGACCGCAGGCTCCCATCCACCCCCCTGAGCCCAGTCTGCATCTCTTCCACGAGAAAGGCAAACATGTGAGTGTTCTCTTTGGCCTTGCAAAGAGGGTCGAGCCCACCAGTCTGGGGTGAGAGATTGCTTGTGCTGGGGGAATGGAGAAATGTGCCATTTGGCAGGAAATTAGAAGCGACATTGAGGTAAAGTTGGAAAAGTGACCTCGTATGGATGCCTCCATATTCAGAAATCATTGGCCAGCCGTAATGTTTTTCTCTTTGCCATATATTTATCAGCCAGACGCTGAGTTATCCGGCTGAAACTTGCAGGGACAATGACTACCGCCTGGTTGTTAGCAGGGTGACCGGGACCAGGTATGTTTAGCATCACTACACTGGGAGCCAGGCGGGCTGCAGGGACGAGAGAAAGTGTGAAAGCAGCTCTCCATCCCCGATCCACAGCCCTCCATCGCTTTCCCTCTTCCAATCTGTATTTCTTTTTTTCTTCAAGGAACCAAACTTCTTCCTTGTTAATTAATCATGAATTGGCAGGGATGACAGTTCCCTGAATGTGGGCAGCTTGTTTTGCTTTTCTGAACAGTTTGGTCTCTGCAAAAATCTCTGAGAAGAAAAAAGTCCAGCTCTCATCCCTGGGGTGTTCATGTTGCTTCTTTGTTAAAAATCCAAGTGTAGCTATGGGCTGGCACTGGGTGAAGTCTGCAGTCAAAGAAAAAAAGACTCCTGCCCTCAGAAAGGTTATAATCTAATAAGCAAGGCTGGAGTCAGGAAGGGCAGGTAGTGGGAGGCTGTGTGTTATTGCTTATCTTTCACAATAAAAGGGGCTGGGGGAGGGGGAACAAGCACCACACAGAACTTGCTTGCAATAAACATAACAGAGTAACCAAAGCAGCCAGAATCTGATTTTTCCATTTCCTATGATCTTGCTGGGCTCCTTCCTACGGTTTCTTGGAGAGGCCCCTGCCAACAGGATGATACACTCTGTAGCTTACATGGAATGAATATTGATTTGATAGGCTAAAACAAATGTAAGCCATGCCTTCAGTCTATTTGCCATGACATTTATGGAATATTGCTCAGGAGGTAATAACCACGGCTCACGCATGCCGAGGACTTACTGGGCGCCAGGCACTGGCTCCTGACACACATCATCTCCTTTACTGTTTCAGATAATCCCATGAGTACTGTTGTTATTCCCATTTTACAGCTAAAGAAACTGAGGCAGAGGGAGAAAGAAAACCTTCCTGAGGCCACATAGCTAGTGGGCAGCCAGCTCCCACAGACTCCACGCTTGGACCACTTACCCTTGTGCTTCCTCTTGGGATTCATGTCCATTCCTGGTGGCAGAGGCATTTGGTCCTTCAGCAATAGAAGGGACAGGGACGGAAGGAAGCAGATTTGTAAACCACTGAGCTTTCCAGATCCAGTCACCACAGCATCAGAAGCGGGTGGAGTTGGGGAAGGGCTCTGTTTCCCAGAGATTGAACACTGGGGCCCCTGCCAGCTTGCTGGGGGGGCAAGAGTACAGATCTGTACCTGGCTTTCCCTGAAGCCTGAGTTTGCTCACAGTTCTCTGCAAATGAAGAGGAAAAATTTATGTACCAGCCTAACCCATGGGGGAAGCAGTAGAGGAAAAGGTGGGCAGGAGCTTTCGCATCCTTCATAGTGACAGAACGTGGGGAGAGTGTCCGTGGTGCTGTGTAACATTGCAGGAAGCAGGAGCAGCGAGCCCAGGTCCTGGAAGGAAGTAGTTAGAGGCCCTGGACAGGTTGGTGGTAAGGAGAGGTACACTCTGATCTTTTTCTTTCCTCCAGGTTGAGGAGAGGAAAGCAGGTAGTGGGTTAATATGGAAAATGGATAGGCTGGTAAAGCTGTTACATTTATTTCTAAATGAGGACCCGTCAGGCACTCATGCCCACGCATATGCATTCTATAGGACTAGACGGTAAGGCAGTTCACTCTTCCATAAGCATTTAGGAGTTTGCCCTCTTCAAAATGCCTCATAGACTCTTAAAACCAAAAGGGACTTAAAATACCATGTAATCTAACCTCACTATTTTAAAGGAGAAGACGAAGAACAGAGAGGTGGTACAACATTCCCAAAGCCATCTGACCAATTAGAGTAAGATCCTGGGACCAAAGACCATTTGAGGCCATCACGAGGATGTCATTGAAGCCACTCAGCCTTTCTTGGAGAGCTTTTGGAATTGCCTTCCAACTACGTAGCATTAATCTTTTCAAAGTCGTCGGTCATGGCATATCTTGCCCGTAGAGGGAAGATTTGATTTTAAAACTAGCACCAATAGCTCAAGAGGGTGATGAAGCTGGGTAATAAAATTTAAGGTCACAAACAAGTGGGATTGGGGAGCAGTAAAGCTGAAAGTCTCCTGTGGCTCATAACCCAGCAATAACAGCAACAGAGTTCTAAGAATTATATCATCTTTTTCAATGTGAAATGTATTTTTTCTCAGCATGTAATCTACATTTGGAGATATATATTATCTCCATATATCTATTTATCTATATATACATATGCATAAATATGCATACACATATGTATGCATAGTGAATCTGACATATTAGTTTAAAATTGATCCTGTTACGTGATAGCTATGATTCGTATATGCACAATCCAAGAATGTGTTCCTTTGGAGGTTAGTGATGGTGACGATTCTTAGGAGAAGCAGTGTACCCTGTCAGCGCCTAGGCTTTGGAATCATACTAATGTGCATATCCTGCCCAACCTTTTCTTTTTAAAGCAATCACTGCCAGGGTTGGTGGCTCACACCTATAATCCCAGCACTTTGGGAAGCTAAGATGGGAGGATTGGTTGAGGCCAGGGGGTTGACACCAGCTTGGGCAACATAATGAGACCCTGTCTCTACAAAAAGTTTTAAAAATTAGCTGGGCGTGGTGGCGCATGCCTGTAGTCCTAGCTACTCAGGAGGCAGAGGCAGAAGAATCACTTGAACCCAGGAGTTTGAAGCCGCAGTGACCAGTGATCGGGTCACTGCACTGCAGCTTGGGTGACAGAGTAAGACCCTGTCTCTGAAACATGAAAATAAATTTTAAAAAATTAAAAATTTAAAAATCAAAAAAATAAAGCTGTCACTTGTGCCCCATGTGAAAGAAACAAATCGGTTAAGATTACATATGATTCCAGTGTTATATATGTTAGATTTCAGGACAACAAAACAAAACAAAACAAAAATCCTCTCTCACTCCCTCACCCATGTCTAAAAATAAAATGCCAAAAATATTTCCAGGAAGAGAAATTTGGTGAAAAGCACGAAAGACTATGAATTGACTACAGTCTACTGCAAGGCATGGGTTTCTCTGGCTTATTGAAGCTTTATTCAGTAGAAACCCTCAGTCATCAGAGATTTTCTTTCAAGGAAAATCATTCAAATAAACTACAATATTTGACTGTGTGGAAGCTCTTTTCAAAGAAAGAATATCTGCTCTTTCCAGAAAAATGAGTTCCCTTTATTGAGTTTACTGCCTGGTAAGTACCTTCAGTAACAAGGGGGAAAAAAATAATGGAGGGGTGGTAATTTTTTCCTCCCCCAACATCTTTTTGCAATGTTCTGGAATGTTTACGTATTGCTTTTCCATTAGGCAGATTGGAGAAAGCATGGCAAAATGATAAGAACATTAGATTTCCATTCAGAGGAGTTGGATTCAAGACCCGCTCTGCCAAACAATTCCTGTGTAACCCTGGGCAAATCACTTAACCTCTCTGTGCTTCAATTTTTCCCTCTGTAAAACTGGAGACATTGTATGGAAAAAATTTTTTACTATTTTAAAGTACTTGCTCAGTTCTTTGAGAGAAGCCCGAAGACCTGTCTCTAATTTACCATTTGACCTTGAGTAAGTTAATTCCCCTCCTGGGGGGCCTCAGATTCCTTGTGGATAATTTGAATTAGTTTTGTGGATTTTTTAAAAATTTTCAATAGACTTAGAGGTTATAAGTATTTTTTATTACATGGATGAATTGTATAGTGCTGAAATCAGGGCTTTCAGTACCTGTCACCAGAATAGTGTATCCGATAGGTAGATTTTTGTCTCTCTCCCCCCTCCCACCCTCCTGCGTTCTTAGTTTTCAATGTTCATTACACCACTTTATGACCATATATATCCCTCGTTTAGCTCCCACTTATAAATGAGAACATTTGGTATTTGTTTTTCCATTCCTGAGATACTTCACTTAGGATAATGGTCTCCAGTTCCACCCAAGTTGCTGCGAAAGACATTATTTCATTCCTTTTTATGGTTCAGTAGTACTCTATCGTATATGTACACACACCACATTTTCTTTATCCACTCATCAGTTGATGGACACTTAGGTTGATTCCATATCTTTGCAATTGTGAATTGTGCTATGACAAACATTTGGATGCAGGTATCATTTTTATAAAATGACTTGTTTTCCTTTAGGTAGATACCCAGTAGTGAGATTGCTGGATTGAATGGTAGGTCTACTTTTAGTTCTTTGAGGAATCTCCATACTGTTTTCCATAGAAGTTGTACTAGTTTACATTCCCACAAACAGTGTATAAGTGTTCCCTTTTTACTGCATCTGTGCCAGCATCTATTATTTTTTGACTTTTTAATAATGGCCATTCTGACAGGGGTAAGGTGGTATCTCATTGTGGTTTTAATTTTCATTTCCCTGATGATTAGTGATGTTGAGCATTTTTTCATATTTTTTGGCCATTTGTCTTCTTTTGAAAAAAAATCTGTTCATGTCTTTTGCCCACTTTTTGATGGGGTTATTTGCTTTTTCTTGCTGATTTGTTTGAGTTCTTTGTAGATTCTGGATATTAGCCCTTTGTTGGATATATAGCTTGAGAATAATTTTCTCCCATTCTGTAGGTTGTCTATTTACTCTGTTGATTATTTCCTTTGCTGCGCAGAAACTTTTTGGTTTAATTAAGTCCCATTTATTTATTTTTGTTGTTGCTATATTTGCTTTTGAGGTCTTAGTCATAAATTCTTTGCCTAGGCCAATGTCCAGAAGAATTTTTCCTCCATTTTCACAGGACGTCCTATCCCCAGTGTATGTTTTTGTTTGCTTTGTTGAAAATCAGTAGGTTGTAGCTATATGGTTTTATTTCTGTGCTCTCTATTCTGTTCTGTTTGTTTATGTGTCCACATTTATACCAGTACCATGCTGTTTTGGTTACTATAACCTTGGAGTATAATTTGAAGTCAGGTAATGTGATGCCTCTGGATTTGTTCTTTTTGCTTAGGATTGCTTTGGCTTTTGGGCTCTTTTTTCATTCTATATGAAGTTTAGGATTATTTTTTATAAATCTTTGAAAAATGACATTAGTATTTTGGTGAGAATTGTCTTGAATCTGTAAATCACTTTGGGCACTAAGGAAATTTTAACAATGTTGATTCTTCCAATCCATGGGCATCACGTTTTTCCATTTGTTTGTGTCATCTATGATTTCTTTCATCAGTATTTTGTAGTTCTTCTTGTAGAGATCTTTCAATTCCTTGGTTAAGTATATTCCTAGGTGTTTTATTTTCTTGGCAGCTATTCTAAATGGTCTTGAGTTCTTGATTTGACTCTCAGCTTCATTGTTATTTGTATATAGAAATGCTACTGATTTGTGTACATTGATTTTGTAACCCGAGTCTTTACTGAATTTATTTATAAATTCTAGAAGTCTTTTGGTGGAGTGTTTAAGGTTTTCTAGATGTAAGATTATATCACTGGCAAACAGCGATAGTTTGACCTCCTTGTTCCCAATCTGGATGCCCTGTATTTCTTTCTCTTGCCTGATTGCTCTGGCTAGGACTTCCAGTACTATGTTGAATAGAAGTGGCGACAGTGGACACCATTGTCTTGTTCCAGTTCTTAGGGGGAATGCTTTCAACTTTTCCCCATTCAGTATGATGTTGGCTGTGTGTTTGTCACATATGGCTTTTATTATTTTGAGATATGTTCCTTCTATGCCTCATTTGTTAAGGGTTTTTGTCATGAAATGGTGCTGGATTTTATCAAATGCTTTTTCTGCATCTATTAAAATGACCAAATGATTTTTGTTTTTAATGCTGTTATGTGGTGAATCACATTTACTGATTTGCATATGTTGAACCATCCTTGCATCCCTGGGATGAAACCAACTTGATTATGGTAAATTATCTTTTTGTATACTTTTGAATTTGGTTTCGTAGTATTTTGTTGAGGATTTTTACATCTATGTTCATGAGGGATATTGGTCTGCAGTTTTCTTTTTTTGTTGTATCTTTTCCTGGCTTTGGTATCAGGGTGATACTGGCTTCATTGAAAGAGTTAGGGAGGATTCCATCCTTCTCAATGTTATGGAACAGTTTCAGTAGGATAGGTGCCAGTTCTTCTTTGTAGGTCTGGTAGAATTCTGCTGTGAATCCATCTGGTCTGGGACTTTTTTTTTAGTTGGGAGATTTTTTACTATTGTTTCAGTCTCACTACTTGTTATTGGTCTGTTCATGATTTCTATTTCTTCCCGATTCAAGCTTGGGAGGTTGTGTGTTTCCAGAAATTTATCCATTTCCTCTAGATTTCCTAGTTTGTGTATGTAGAGGTTTTCATGATATTTTGTATTTCTTTGGTATCAGTTGTAATGTCTCCCTTTTCTTGAACTAGTTTTATCACCAAGCCTCCTCTACCTGTAAAATTCTATAATTCTCTGTGAACTTGATCAGATACACTGAAATTAGGTGCTGGCAGCTTCTGAGGGAGAGAAGATATGATGTGTCTAAAGGAATGTCTTGTTATCACAACTTTGACTCCCATCATGAGGGAACCCAGGTACTGGGAACTCTCCACACACAGGCACAGGCAACATGAGAAGCAGAGTGAGATCAAACTGGACTTCAACTTGGGGCAGGAAATGTGAAAATGCTTCTGCCAATGATGGCTCTCTGTGGCTCTAGAAAGGAAAGGAAATATCAGTGGTGAAGCGTGGGCAGGTCATAGAGGAAGAAGTAGATGAGGGCATAGTGGCTACAGTTAAGGAGGGCATAAGCTGTGACCCAAATAAGGTCCTTGGTATAGAGAGGGGGTGGAGAATTAGAGATAGAGATAGATACAGATGTGCTACTTTGAATCAGGTCTGGAAACACAGGTGTTCCTCCCTTGTTCAGAAGTCATGCCCAAACACCATACACCTGATTCAGAGTAGACACTATAAAGGTTGATAGTTCCTACCTCAGGACCTTTGCATTTGCTGCCCCCCTCAACTGCAAATCTCTCCCTCCAGCACACAAAACTCTTTTATCCACTGATCCTTTCCCTCAAGATCTCAACTGAAACAGCACTTCCCCAGAAGCTCCTCCCGACCACTGCCCTATCTGGGCAGCCTCCTGCCCTCTGAGGACCTCTGACCTTCTTGATTGTTTTCATAGCACTTGTTACTACCAGAAATGGTTTCCTTTGTTTATATGACTGCTTGTTTATTTCCTGGCTCCGCTGCCTGGAGCTTTCCTGGAGCTCTCCTCTAGTTAATGTAAGCTTCATGAGGGCAGAGGGCTGGACTATTTGATCCATTTTGTGGTACCTCCAGCACCAGGACAATGCTTCCATAGTAGGCTCATAATAAATATTTGTTCAAAGAATGAAAGAACAAAACAAGAAATGGGCTATTTTTTTTCTCTCCCCAGGAAGACTTTTAAACAAACAGTTCCTGGGAATGCAGGATTCAGGCCCAAATAATTAACAGCCCAGGAAGCGAGAGGAATATTTCCTGCCACAGGCTCTGAGGTTGCGATGCCATTTGCATGCTGCAGTTGTTTTCACTGATACTGCTACCTAAAGAAACCTCCTTATGCATCTTTATGTCCCTTCTCTCTAAGGGTATGCCAGCCAAGAAGGCAAAATGAGTGATAATGCCTGAAATTTGTATGGCACTGTACCCAGTACTTGTGCATAACAGTATCTCATTTTACCCTTTTATAAATGAGGAAAGCCAAGCTCCTAAGCCTATGCAACTTGACTGAGATCATAGAGTTGGGACTTGGATCCAGGTCTGCCATCAATGTCGGTGCTCTTGCCTTTGCTTTTAAACATTCTACAAATGAATACAGGCTTGTTGGCTCCCTGTGAAGAGGTCACATCTGGGCCTCCTATAGATGGGGCAGGTAATAGGAACCATGTTGGCAGCGCCAGGACTAGGATGAGGCAAGCAAGGAGGCTAGGATGCAAGATTTAAGGAGGCATCACTCTTGGGGCGCTTGCAAGATTCTAAGAGTGATGCCTCCTTAAATTTTGTACCAAACGGCCACACTGGCCTCACCCAGTCCTGGCCCTGCTCAGTGGAGTTTTCTGCAAGCTCTCTGGCCTTTCGTGTCATATCATCTGATACTTCTTTGTCTAGAAATAGCATTAAAATAGCCAGAGGGTGAATTGATCTTGGGGGAGGACTTGGCCCACTTTGCCAGCTTGTTTCTAGCCACCTCTTAGCAACCTCCAAATGGCCACTGGAATTATTTTTCTAAAGAACAGATCTGTTACTCCCCTACTGAAAGCTCTTTAATAGCTCTTCTCATGGCTTACATTTAAAAAAAAAAAAAAGAGCCCAAACTACTTGGCATGACCTTAAGACCTTTACAAATTGGCACCATTCTCCAACCCCAGTGAACCACTCCCTACTGCCTGAACATGTCGTGCGTTATTATGCTTCCACGGCTTTGGACAGACGGTGCCGTCTAGCCGAGGTACCCTTCTCTGTCTGTCTAAGCCAAAATCATTTCTTCTTCAAACTCCTTCAAAGTCTAAGGTCCTCTGTGCCCAGCACACTGCCTTGCCTTCAGAGGGTCCTGAGAACGTTTGGGCGGATAGATGGGAGGAAGAGAAAAGTTCCAAATTAGAAGTGCAAAGATGCTGGGACTTTTGCAGCATCTCAGATTCCAGATTTCCTTCAACACATTGCCACCAAGCAGGTTAAGAGGAGGATGGTGAATGTGGTGGGCAGAGAAGAGGAGGGATGAGTATTAAGTCCTTGCATATACGTGTATGTGTATGTTGGGATATGGCCGGACCAATACACAGCCAGACCAGATTGTTAGGTCCCCTTTCCTCGTTAGTTCTGGCAAGCCCACACGTGTGCCAATGGACTTTCAAAGGCTGGAAGATACCACATGTGGCTGATGCTGTGGTGACCTGCCCCGCCCTTGTCCTTCAGTTTCCTCTTTGCCAAGACTGTCTCACAAATTGGGGAAAATCTGATGCAAACCCAGCTCACCACCAGCAGCCAGATCTAGGAGGCTAATGCTAGGCATAGAGTTGGGATCCTAACAAGCCTGCTAGCCAGGGCCTCCCCAGGCTCCTGCCCTACATTCCCTGCACAAAAGAGGGGTGGGCAGTTATTTTTAGTGCTCAGCCTGGGCAGTGCTAACTTTATAGCCTGGCTAAGTGTGAGTCAGCCTTTGAACTAACTTGTTTATACAGTATTTTCTCATGACAGTGTGGGTCCTAGTTGTTCGTAATGAAATGAAACCAGGTTACCAAGTACCCTGGGACCTCCCCATCTGCCCAGGGCCTATTTTTAGACTTTGCCCTTTGGCATTCAGGCTTCCCCGAGCTGCTGCGGGGGTCAGGGATGTGTGACTGGTTTGCAGCTCTAACATGATGCTGGGCTCTACAGAGCCCAGCCTTCTGGTGGCTCTGCTCCTCCCTGCTTTTTGCCATCTATTTGTTTTCCCTCCTCTTCTGTGTTTAACTTTTCTGTCGTCTTTGCGTGATCTTGAGAATCCAGCCAAAGTCAGGCTGACATTTTGGCCCAGTCTCCCCAAGGAGCTCACATCTGAGATCTTTATTCCTGGAAAGAAAGTTTATGTATGTGTTGGATCAAGAGAGGCCTCAGAGAAGAAAGAAGAATCAGCATGAATGCTGTGGTGATATAGGAATAATAAATAATAATGATGCCTACATTTGCAGAGTACTAACTACGTAGTAACTGTGCTGAGTGATTTTTCATGCTTTTTCTCATTTAACCTCACAACTTTCCTAGAAGATGAGTATGACTGCTATATACCCATTTTAAAGATGGGTTTTTGCTATGGTCTCAATAGTTGTGTCCATGCTCCCCACCCCCCATGTTTTTATGCTGAATCCTAACCTCCAAGATGATGGTATTAGGAGGTGGGAGGTGATTAGGTCATGAGCCAAGAGCCGTCATGAGTAGGATTAGTGCTCTTATAAAAGAGACCCCAAAGAGATGACTTGCCCCTTCCACCCTGTAAGGTCACAAGGAGAAGGCACCATCTATGAACCAGGAAATGCACCCTCACCAGACTCTAAATCTTCCAGACCTTTGATCTTGGACTTCTCAGCATCTAGAACCGTGAAAAATAAATGTTTGTTGTTTATAAGTCATGCAGTTTATGGTATTCTGTTGTATCAGCCCAAATGGATGAAGATATTAATAGTATTATACCAATTTCCAAATGAAAATGTAGGCTCAGAG
Organism: Varecia variegata; assembly: GCA_028533085.1. NCBI lineage: Eukaryota > Metazoa > Chordata > Mammalia > Primates > Lemuridae > Varecia > Varecia variegata. The sequence continues at coordinate 108,792,636 of CM052438.1, forward strand.
AGTTACATTTCATAGTTCAAGCTCAAACAGCTAGTAAATGGGGCTGGTGTCTGGGTTGGTCTTACAGCTGGACCAGGCTGGTACTACTATTTGGGTGCCCCTGAGCGAGTCACTTCATCTCTGTGAGCCTCAGTTATTACGAAATCTATTACATCTATTACAAAAAAACAAGGAGAGAGAGTCTTACTTTACAAGATAGTTGGAATGTTTGCATGGGATAAGGAATGTGAAGTGCTATGCAAGTGTTAGTAATTATCCTTATGAAATCTGAAACCCTGTGAGATCTGGGATAGAACAGAATAATAGAAAACACTGGGAATTTATTTTACATATAAAACTGATTTATATGTTTCCTTGGTTTGATTTGAGGTTCTATCTTCTATTTTAAAAGATTATCATCCTTTACAACCCGGGCTCTTTGGATAGACTACAGGACTTTACACTCTTCAAAAGATGGTTTTATTTGAGCCTCATTGCCTACCTTGGCAGTTAGGTAGGACGCATACATTATCCCCATTATGCAGACAAGAAAACGGACACAATAAGTGGCTGTCAGGAGGTTGCTCAGAGCTGGGTCCCCTGACATCTATTTTGTCCTCTTTGCATTCCTTCATGTTTCTATCGTAGGAACCTGGGCAGGTGACAGTGTGTACAGATTGGCAGGGCTGTGGGCTGGGGGAGGTTGTGGTGGTGAGTATGGTGGTAGTGGATCCCAGGCACTCCCTGAAGAGTCCCAGCTTATCAGAATGTGCATACGCCCCTCATTAAACACCAGTTATACAAAACTGTATAGGATGTGAGCTGTGCATAACTACTTGTCCTGTTATTTTGTTGTCATTTAAATAAGTGTTTTTAAACATTTCAGTTTTGTCAGCTTCTCTTTGCATTTTGGAATCAGTGCAATTTGTCAGGTGTCAAGCAGTTTCATAGACCTTTGTTGGGCCTAAGCACTCTGTCTAGAATGCCAGGGCAGAATAATAAGAGGCTTTTACCTTTTATTGAGTTTTGAGATTGAGCTTTGCAGTTTTGGCCAGACAGATCTGAGTTTAAATCCTATCTCTGCCACTTACTAGCTGTGTGTCCTGGGCAGATTGTTTAAACTTTCTGTGTCCCATCTTTAAAATGGAGCTAGTAGTATGTATGTGTGGTACTTTTCAAAGTTGGTATGAGTTTTAATATAACATATATAAAGGTGCCTAGTCCAGTGTCTGGAATGTATTATAGTAAATGCTCAATAATGTAGCTATTTTTTATTATAGTCTTTTTTTCCTTTGTTTGCCCTAATCTAGTTGGGCTCATGGAAATGGCTCCCTACCATCTCCAGAAAGGGCAGCCTTTTTGACAGTGTCTTTGTGAGAAGGAAGAATGGGCCGTAGAATTCACCATGATCCATGTCTCTTTGGAGTGGTTATGAAGAGGATTTTAATGGAAATCCAGGCAGCGGCCAGGTGGGGTTGACAGAGGTTAAACTCTAGGTCCTCAGACCCCTCTCTCCACTGGCCATCCTTCATCCCTTTGCTCTATTAAGGGCCAGAACCACATCCACAAGGGCCCCAATTTCAGTCCCCAAGTCAGGTTTCAGGACCCCCCCTTTCCCCATCCCATAGTAGGATGTGAACCAGAATGTTTGCCCTGTCCCAGCAGCTGGGCTTGGTAAGAAGAACCGAAGAAAGGAGTAGCATAAAATAGGGGTGAGGAGCAAAGAGAAGCTGAGCTGTTGAGAGAGAACCCGCCTGGCCTGGGGGCTGGAGGCAGTGAGCGTGACTCACAGCCCACCCCGCTAGGAGGACAAAAGCACTGCAGTCCCTGTGGGAGCACCAAACCCCACCCTGGCCTGTGTCCCTGGACCAGGACAGAAGTCAGGGCTGGATCAAGAACCCAGCCAGGAGTTGGGGGTGAGAGAGGCTCATTCCCACTGACAACTTCAGAATCCTCATAGGCACTTGTTAAAAATGTAAGTTCCTGAACCCCACCCTAAACCTACCCAATCACTGTCCGGGGGTGGGAGTAGAGTGTTGGAGGTTAATAAATTTCTCCCAAACATTTTCAACCTAAGAATGGGGCACCTGTGGAGCTGAGCAGAGAAGTGCTTGAAAAAGTTTCTCTATGGGTTGATTTTAAATATTATGCCAGTTAGAGTCCAGACAAGATTGACAACAAACATTTTGGTTTGATAAACGTTTATTTTGTACCTACGATGTGAACTTATTCTACCAGCACGCAGCTGGCAGTTAGAGGGAAAGGCGGACTCCGTACAAAGGAAGCCTGAGCCTGTGTTGTGGGCAGGGCTCGGAAGGCAGATGTGCGATGTGCCGAGGAGTTGTCTGGCAACCAGAACCGGAACCACGAAGGAAGAACCCAGAGTTGACCAGGGAGGCCTTCCCATTTTTCATTTTTGAGGTCCGGGATTTGCAGAGGTAGAGTAGCCCTCTTTTCATTTCTCTTAAACTGAAATGTGGGGAAGCCTCCGTTCTATCTTCCCCTTGATGTTACTCCTCTTGAAGATGATGAAGGAAGATTGAACCACTGGTCTGCTTCTATTTGCTCCTCTGACATGCAGGCTCGGGGCAGCTATGAGTGCCACATCTTAGCCAAAGTAAAGGAACTTTCTGTCTTACCCTTCTCCAGCAAAAACAGCAGTGAGTCAAAATAAACAAGCTTTGGAATCCCAAGCCTGGCTCCTCCTACAGAAAAGAGAAAATATTTCTTTTATGTTTATGGGGGCCCCGGTGCGCGCCCACCCGCGCACAGAGCCGGACAGTGACCAGGTCAGAAAATCCTGGTACGCGACGCGCTCGCGGCGGGAGGCAGGATTGTGGGGCTTTCTTCGGAGATGCTTTTTTAAAATCTCCTAGGTGAAGTTGACTTTCTGTGGCTCGCAGGCCTGATCCCGCCAGCAGGCCGTCTCCGCCCCCTTGCGGTGTCCCCTCTCGGGCCAGGGCCGAGCGGGCGCCTGACCCCCGTCCGCGGGAGGCCAGAAAGGGAGGAGGAGGCCGGACGGTCCCCCGAGAGCCGGAGCCGGCGCCGGCGCGGCCGCTTCCTCCGAGCCCTGCTGACCTCTAGTGGTCACCAGGCAGAACTGAACGGAGCGCTGGAGCTCCTGGTCCGCGGGTCTCAGCCCCGGTTTGCACGCTCGAGTCACCTGGGAGCTTTGAAAACTACCACCGTCCAGGCCCCACCGCAGCCGTCTGTTCTGCATGAAGTCGGAATCGCCGCGGGACCTCGGCATGGGTCTCTTTATTAATGCTCCCAGAAAATTCGAATGTGCAGCCAGGACTGAGAGCCGCTGGTCTAAAGCGGGCATTTGCTCGGCTCCAGTATGGGCGTGTGCCAGCGCAGGTGGCTGCGATGTCAGCGTCTGAATATGGCTGAGTGTGCCTGTCCTTGGTCACGGGTGTCCTTGCATCTGATGTATGGACACCCGCGTGGGCTTTGTGCCCGCCGGACAGCAGGTGTGTGATGCCGGTGTCTGGCCACAGGGTGGGTCCCCACGCCTGCATCGGTGGCTGCATGGGGAGAGTGAGCTGGGGTGGGATGCATACACTTGGCACAGACTCAGGAAGTAAAGAGTCCTGTCAGTAGGTCTTCTGCCCTCACAGTTAGAGAAAATGGTTTACAGCCCCCTTCACCTGTACATAGTTCACACTCTTTGCTGTTGGGAAGTTCTTCCTGTTGTCTCCCCTCAGTCCCCTCTCAAGAGGAGAAACATCTAGATTGAGAAAACGCCATCTTGCCCAACAGCTCTGGTAGCAGCCATACAAACACTGAGTCCAGCCTGGAGCTACGTGCCCAAGGCTGCCTGGCGTGGCTGGGCTGTCTTCGGTCTCACCACTCCACCGGGCCCTGGATGAAATGAAATGGGTTGGAAGGCAGCAGACCCAGTGCTGGCACAATTAAATTAATTTCCAGCAGCTGCACGGGATTAAAATTACCCACTTCTCCTCTATGGTCTCTGTCTAATGTTCCTGCAAACGACCTCCTGGTACTCTGCTTCTCCTCGCTTCCCTTCCTCCTGGTCACAGCCTTCGGGCTTTTCACTTCTAATTGCGTTGCCAAACCCAGGTTGCCCTTCCTCCCCCTGGGCTTGGCTGGAGGGCAAAGTCCTGGTGAGACCCCTCTACCCCAGGTCTGACTGGCCTGACCCTCCCTGTCCCAATTTCCTAAGGAAGCTGGGCAGGGACACTTTCAGGGGGCAGTGTGACCCTCAAGAGTGGGACAGTCTGATGCCTCAGCCCTCACAGAGGTCCCACGGGAATGGAGCCTGACACCCCCCATGCCTGTCCTTCCAGGAAACAGAGCAAAGGCAATCCCCTGTGGCAGGGCGAGCACCAGAGTTAGAGTCCAAGGATGTGGGCTCAGATGCTGTGCTGCTGTCACTAGCTCCTCTCCTCTCTGAGTTTCAGTCTCACCTTCTGTAAATAGAAAAGAGAATATCTACCTTACAGGTTGTTGTGCAAACTAAATGACATAATATATGGAAATGTGTATATGTATATATCATATAGGTATAATAGATAGCTAGATAGATACTAGAACCTGGCCCATGGTAAATGATCATATGTACTAATAATATTAACAATTATAGTAATACCTAGCATTTATTCAGTGCACATACAAGATGATGTTTTGAGCTTTTTATGTATTACTTAATTTAATCATTGCAGCAATGCTCAGGGTAGATCCTTTTATTATCCCCATTCACAAATGGGAAAAATGAGGCGGAGAAGAGAGCTACTGGGAAACATGCCCAAAGACAGTTCTTTGGTGGTAGACCTGCAAAGTGAGCTCTGGGAATCTGATTATATGCCCTGAAAGAATAAAGAATGTATCACTGCACTGTGCACACATTTAGGTACAGTATTTGCATGTGTGAGCTCCCCATCTTTGCATATTATCACTGCATAAACCAGGCCCTACACCCTTCCTCCTAGAAGAATTTCCCCAGGGGAGCCTCCTCTTAGGAGAAGCAAGAGGAAGCAAACCATCCAGAAAAGTAGCAGGAAGGGAAACCAGATGCCTTTGGACTCTGGGACAGAGGGAAAGAGTCCCAAGGAACTAGGTGAGCCGACTGGGTGGGGCAGTCCATCACCCACCCCTCAGATTGTGAAGCAGGCTCGTGGGAATTGAAACAGGCTTTCCTCTGACACTGTCCTTGCTCAGATTAGCCTGTTTCTTAGGGACTCTGGGGCTAGCAGATCAGACATGAGGGGCAGCTCCCCCGACGTTCCTGTAGTCAGCTCATCTCCAAAGCCTCATCCACCGATTCCGGCGGTGAAGCCTTGTCATTTCTGTGCTTTGCTTATAATTGACTCTTCTTGGAATTTAATTTTGAATTCTCCTCTGCTGCACTCTGTTCCCTTCCTCACTGTGTGCTGAGTGGAGTGGGGGCTGGGGAGGTAGACTAGGGACGGGCTCCTGCCCTTTCCCAGCTTTGTGGTGGTGGCCTCATCACCACCTTCTCTGGTCATCTCTCAGGTCTCATCTGGCCTGATATTCTGAGTCTCTGATTCCAATCAGGACCCAACAGCCCTGGCCACCTCGGTTTGAGGGAGGGGGTGTGTGTGCAGGGGAGGGCATTGCAGTTGTGGGCCCCAGATGACACATGGCACAGGGGAGAAAATGATGTGGGGATGGGAGCAAATGTCACCCTGGCACTGTCCCTGCCCAGATGACTTGACCTCAGGGTGAGAATCAGGACTTCGGATGATATGGTGTGGTTGTGGGGTTCGGAGCCATCCAGCCTCCCAAGTGCCTCAAAGGGAAAAAAGGAAACTACAGAGCAAGGAAAGGAGAAGGCCCAACAGGGCCTTTCCTAGTCACAGCTATCCCCTGCATGGCACTTGCTTTGTGCCAGCTCCTGTCCTGGGCCCTTAGAGAGACCAACTCATTGAGTCCTTGGAACACTGCTATGAAAGTGGGAACCATTAATATCCTCATTTTACAGATGAAGACACCAAGCCCTAAAAATGTACACAGCTTAGTAGCTGGCAACACTAGGATTAGAAACTAGGGAGTCTTGCTCTAGTGTTTATAATTTTAACCATTATGTTATGTGACTTTCCAAAGAGAGTTTCCATCCAGGCCTAAGGAGTCATTTGAGAAAAGGTAAATCACAAAGTACTTTCTGGAAGCTGCATTGGAATGCTCCATGTCGCCCCAAGGCAAATGCCTTGCACTTCTACATCCAGAGGACAAGGAACAGGGAGAAGCTTTGTCCTCTTGAGATGGCTTTCTCAAATTGGCCCTTTGAGGGCCTCTCTCCAGTCCTCCTGAGGCCTTCTCTTCCTGCCCTGACCGCCCCCATCCCCACCCTCCGCAGTGGGAAAACTGGCAAGGCCTGGGCAGCACAATGTGTCTGCTCTGCACAGGGCAACACTGGCACATGCATCACTTCACAATTTCTGCTGAAAACACCAGCTGAAGACAGAACAGGGAGACGAAGGCTGGAGGCGGACTGGAGTCAAGCAGGCAGCCAGGGCCAGGGGCGCTGAGCTGCGATGGACTCCGGCGCAAGTGAATCATGGGAGAATCCCAAGTGCAGCCCTCACCCCATCAGCAGCTCAGCCCCAAGCCTGGGGGTGGTGCCGGCTGAGGTTGGCCTCATGCCACAGAAGCAGAGAAGTAAGAGGGGAAAGGTGAAAATGAAAACAACCCCAAAAGAGAACGGGGAGGAAGATGAGTGAAAGTCCCAGCTGATGCAAATATTGACATAACCATTATGAGGGTAAATAAAACTCCCATTTATGTTATTCAAGTGCTCTATTCTTTGAATACTTCTGTCTTGAGGAATTTTTTATTTCGCCATAGAAGAAAAATGTTTTCATATTCTCTCCCGCTGCTCAGACCCAGAACCCAGCGAGGCCTCGTGCCCCCGAGAGCCGTGATATTATTTGTTAACATTTTTATGATGCCAAATGGTCTGTAGGAGAACGGGCGCCATTCTTTAGCTGGGAAACCATATGGCACGACGAGTAATAAATAAGGTATTGTGATAGTTAATGAACCTAATTGCCAGCAAAGGCTTTAATACAGAGACTGTGCTGCTGAGAATTTAGCACCACATTAGGGATGCTGCGGAGCTCCCCTGACTTCTGAGGCTTAATTTAAGTTCTATATTGCAAACTCCAGAAAATAATTCCAAACCCTCCTGCTGGAAAAGCAACCTGCTGGTAGACTGTGATTATACCGAATTACTAAAATCGCAATCAATTTTATACACACAGTTAACCCTTGCCAGGAAGTACTCCCAGAGAGGAGAGGGATCAAGATGATAGCCCTTTCTATTAATACTGGGCTCTGGACTAAAAAGGACAATATGAATCTGGAAAGGTGTGGCATCCAGAGGAGAGGATCGAGCCAGGGGGCCTTGTTAAGCAAAAAGAGGATGCGGGGGAGATGCTGATAGAAGATCTGAGCATAGTTATAGCCCATTGGACTCTTCTAGTCCTCTGGGGTCCCCTTCACTGTGGGACAAGAAGACAGAAGGTCTTGGAGAGAGGGGTCTATGCTCACCCACCACTCCCAGCAGCAGGAAGCCCTGGCAGGGAAAGGAACTAAGCCATTGCTGCTATTATTCCATAAGTCAAGGTTATTAACTAGAGAAGATCAAATTGCGGCAGTCAAATAACCTTGCACTGTGTAAAATGTAAATGCCGAACAGCTGCCACTGAACTTTCAATGGTGTCTGGAAGGTTCCCTGGGTGAGAGGAGCACACCGCAATGCCAGGGGGAAAGGCATGTCTTCCCCGCTCGTTGTTGGAGCTTGAAGAAGGCTGTGCTCACCCTCCAGCCCTGGCCAAACGGAGGGGAATGACTGGCTGTAGGAAGGGAGCTCCTGGGAGCAGAGCAAACCCGGTGTGAGAAGAGAGAACGCTCCAGGGCTGTGGCTGTCCCCAGAAGGTGCCAGTCCCAGGGCACCTCTCATCTGTCAGGCCACCTCCCGTGACAATGCCCCAGGATTTGGTTTGGAGAGCTCAGCAATTTCCTTTCCAGAAGAGTACCCCAAAAGAGATGGGAAACCCCATTTGGTGCTCCCTGTGCTAAACTTTCTTGCATTTAGTGAGGGGTGAGCGGGGCAGGTTGAGAGGTGGGAGAGAACATTGGAAATTAGGACTCTTCACTTAAATCAAGAAGACAATGGATGGAGCTCAGGCTGGAGAATCCAGCAAAGCCAAAAACGCACAGAAGCGGAGTTCGGAATGTCAGAGACCAGGTGGGAGGCAGATGCAGGTATAGCTGAGCCTTAAATGCCAAAAGAAGAGTCTGGAAAGTCATTGAGACCAAGTTAGAGACAGAAGCAGATATAGAAGAGGGTCTGGCCCAAGATGTGAGACCCTGCAAGGGATGACCATGTGTGGCCAAGTGGCTCCTTCCCAGGAAGTGAGGACAAAGCCCCTTTCCCGCTGTGAGGGTGTGTTCAACTTCATCTGGAGAATAGGGATCTTGGGTAGACTCTGGAGTCCCAGCAGTAAGGTTTATAGGAGAGAGGTCTCATGAGCGTGACACCGAGACATTCTCTATATACAGCAGAGTCTGAGGCTTGGGGGTGGGATGGAGGATGAGGCATTGCTATAGATGTCAAGCTTCTTAAAGGCAGGAAACCTGTCTGATCTTAGCAGCCAGCCTGTACACCCTCAGGAATGTGAATGAGATGGACATTAGGAGAGTACCCTTCACAGATGACCAGGAGAGGAAGCGCCTGTGTCAATGCAGCCTACCAGGCAGTCACTGCGGGTGACAGCTCCTCCAGGCAGAGCTGGTAGACATAGGATCACCATGGTCTGGTAGAGGGGAAAGGAGCCAGCCTCCCATTCAGCCTCACTCTTGGTACAGGACCATCTCTGCTGCCCTGGGCTTGTCTCGAGGCTGTAGTGGTCACCACTGCTTTGGTCCTGAAGTGGATGCTGTCAGCTGCCTTGTTCATAAGCCCTGCCACCAGAGCCCAGTGACAGGAGAAGCTGAGACCCCAAAGGTTTTTCCAGCCCCTGCCTATGGGGGTAGGGATGAGGAGGAAGGGCCATAAGACCCCCACATGGCCCTCTAACGCTGTTGGAGCTTCACAATCAATTGGGGAGTTCTCGAAAAACACAGATAAGGGACCCAACCCCCAGAGGCTCTGATCCAGAAGATTCGAGATGTGCCTCTGGGTGGAGAATTCTTTCCCTTGGCAGTTCCGCACCTAGTCCTCCCTCTAACTTCCCCCCTCTGCCCCAGACTGTGGAAGGAGAAATACCCACTATACTCTCCCTGATAAGCAATTGAGGGAGATTCTCACAGAGATTCTGCTTAAACTGCAAGCAAGATGTAAAGGCAAAAGGAAGACGTTCTTAACTGCAGTGTGGTTAAACCCTGGATCAAGGGCACAGGTAAAGTTGTTCAATTTCCACCTCTGGTGGCCTTTCCGGATTATACAGATACACATCTGGAAGCAGAAGGTTGAACCAAATGACCCTTAGATATTCAGCTTTTGTGACCTTATAAGTAGTTCCACATTTTATAGATGAGGAAAATAAATGCCAGAAAGTTTCCATGACTCTCAGAAGCAACTGACTAGAACCCAAGTGTCTTGACTCTAAGAATGTTCTCTTTCTAGAACATTTTGCATCTTTTTTCTTCAAGTTGAATAATCTGGGCATTGAAAGAATAAAACAAGAGCCAGGGAAATTGCAGGATCTGTGTTCAAACACTGGATGTACGGGGGACAGAGGGACCCCTGAGGAGGTTTCCAGTCTCCACACAGCAGCTTGTAAGGTGCTACAGGAGCCTGTTATCTGGTTGGAGAGAGTTTTACAAAAGTGACAAAGCCATATAATAAATATGTAAGTTAATAGGTGTGGGGGGTCTGGAATGAAGGACCTAATCAGACAACGCTTCCTGGAAAGGGACCCAAGGCAGTAACCATCTACTGTTCGCTGTGAGCTGATCATCCTGCTCTGAGCTAAAGGTTTTGGGGAATTCAAGAAAGGTAGATGTGCCCACCCACAGGGAGCTTTCGGTCTAGTTGGAGAAGCAATAGACACATAAGGGGGCTGGAGGACACAGTCACTGTGGTCTCCTAGTGATCCTTCACTTTCTCGAGATTGTGAGAAGTGGGGAAAGTTGGACCAAGTTGGACCAAGACTCCCTGCGGCAAATGGAGCTCGCTGGGGATGCTTGGCCAAGACCCTAGAGGTGCTAGGGGAAGGGCTGCTTTCCCAAGGTCAAGTGTGTTGAGGTCAAGCTGGATGCAGGCTTCTGAGCTGGCTCCTCCACACCCCCGGGGCTTGTGGCCGAGTCAGTGGCCCCCCAGACCCCCGCTCTCCCTCTTGCCACAGGAGATGGTGGGAACCCACCATGGACTCGGAGGGAGCCCTGTCAAATTGGCCAAGTGATGTGATGAAGAGCCTCCGAGTGTCAATTTAATACTGTATATAAATACAACTTTACAATCACAAAGAAGGCTTTCTGCTCAGAGGAGACCATTGGAATATTTTATGGTGATGCAGATCAAGTGAAAAGAAGGAGAATAAATAAAAGGGAAGATAATTATTTGATGGAGTTCTTTTAGGATATGCCACAGCAGGGAATACTTACAAAGAATACATATTACTAGACAGACACCGCTATTCACGCATCAGACTAACCTATAAATTGTCAGACGCGAGAACGAGAGGAAAGAAATGGGAGAGATTTGGGTGCCCATCGCGCCATTAGCACCGGGTTGCGCACTCCACCTTGCTCGCAGCGGCTCTGCGCCAGCCACAGCACAGTCCCGCAGAAGGGAGACGCCACCTAATAAATGTCTCTGGAAAATTACGACTGTACTGCTACAGTAAAAAGATGGCGCCGTTTATCTCCGCGCCATCTGCACAGGCTCATTTGTTGCTCCCGAGGCAGCCCACACGCACCCAGCAAGTTTGCAACTCTCCAACACTTGGAGTGTTTGCTTCACAAGCATGCTGTGGGGCTTGGGATGCGAACTTCTCTTCCGGCTCCGCGAGGTCAGCAGGAGGGAAGCTGGGAGCGGCCTGCAGCTGGACTTCCTGGTGGGCACGAGCCACCGGCTCACTTCAGGGTAGGGACCAGGAGCCTGGAATCCTCATGCAGCTGAAAAGGAATATGAGAGATCATTCATTGTTCATCCATTCATTCAACAAACAATATGGAGTATATGCTACCTGCCAGGCACTGTGATGGAGATGACGCATACCTGCATAGCTTGCTTGTACTTCCTGCAGGTTCCTATTCAAATGCCATCTTTTCAAGGAGGCCTTCTCTGGGCCCACTTCTCTAAAATTACAACAATCCCCTTTTTATAGCAGATGCATCCTGCTCTGCCAACATCCCCTCAGATCCCTTTGCCATTTTCATGCGCACAGACTCCCAGTGTGTGCTCACTCTCAGTAGCCAGCACCTGTGGCCCTCTGTAGACAGACAGCCTTCAGCTGCTGGAACCTACTTTGCTGGAAGTGCCTGGGAATGAATAATATAACCCAACTCCCACCCACCCTGGGGGTAGCCCTTAACTGATGCGTACAAACGTATCAACACTCCAGCTCTCTTGCCTCCAATGGCTACGACATTGTCATGCGTTTGGTGTTGTCGAAACATAAAATATTGAGGAAGGCGTAGACAGTTGTACAACTAGCAATATGTAAATGCTGCATTGCACAGGGTCTGTGGGCTTTTGGAGTGTGTGCATTGAGTTCATTCCAGAGACAGGGCTAGAGATGGCATTGCTGAAAGCCGGCAGCTGAAAGGGACAAGGTGTGGTGGGATGAGGCCATCGTCCCTGCTCTGACCCGTCTATTTTCCCATCCACCTGGAAAACACAGGCTGCTTTGGCATCTCTTGCAGTCTCTGCAGAGCAGCACCCAGACCATAAACACCACGTGACTGAGATGGCTTAGTATTCTTCCCTTCTCTTCTTTGGTAGGCTTCCCTGCAGATGCTGAAATAAAAACCTCTCTCCACAGAAGGATCGCTTGAGCCCAGGAGTTTGAGGTTGCTGTGAGCTAGGCTGATGGCCATGGCACTCTAGCCAGGGCAACAGAGTGAGACTCTGTCTCAAAAAAAGAAAAAAAAAAACCTCTCTCCGCTCCCTCTGCCTTTCCTCCTTTTCCTTCCACACTCAACTGGAGAACCTGGACTTCCTGGATACAAACCCACCTTCGTGCCTTCAGGAGAGACAAGCACTGTTCTTTGTGTTATGTGCAGCAGCCCCTGTGAGACTTTGGCCGGGACCATTTGAACTAGTTATGCCGCTGATGGCGAGAGCTGGCGCTGGGGAAACAGGGAACAGATGATGAAGCTTAGTCGGGCTTTTTTCGGCACTCGCAGAGCCAGCGACGGCCCATCAGGGGACAGGCCTAATCAGAGCCGCAGGAGGGCGCAGGATGAACTAGCCGTGCAGAGGCGGGAAGTCTAGTGAGGGTGACAAAGGTCTGAGCGATGATGCACCACCGGGACCCTGGGAAGAGGAACAGGAGAGGGAAGAGCCGGCAGCTATTCAGGATGTTTAATTAACAGAATTTGGTGACTGATTGGATGTTCACAAGGAGGGAGGTTAAATCTGGGAGGAGAGCAGATTTTGGTGGAAGGAGCAATGAAGGACAAAGAGTGAGAAAGAGAAAAGGGCAGAGAGGAGGGTCAAAGCGATACCAGAAGGACGACAGAAAAACAGAGAGAATGACAGACACCGAGAGAGAAGGAAAAGGAGAGTCGACAAGACTCCTAGGGAGACTATTAACTTATTTGGAACCCATTTCAGATTTACAGAAACATTGAAAAAGTAGTGCAGAGAATTCCCACGTACCACTCACCCATGCCCTGAAGTTCGCATCTCACGTAACCATAGCTCAGTTATGCAAACCGGGATGTTAACATTGGGGCGATACCATTACTGGACTACAGGCTTTATTCTAATCTCACCAGTTTTCTAGTGAGATCTGGAGGGGGAGAAACATAAACCCAGAGAACCAGAGAGGGAGAACAAGGTTAGACAAAAGTCCACAAGTCCCCCCTCCTAGGAGCAAGTTTACAGAGTTGACTCATCGGAGCCTGAGGGCTACCTTTTTAGCACATGCCATTTATTGGGTACCTCATACATGGCTAGTTAATGAATGTGTGGAATCAAGTGCTCCCGGCACAGAACCAAAGGCATTGCAATGAGTGCCCATGTACAACCAACCCACAGCCCTTTGTCTTCTCTAAGCTCCGTAGCATCCGGGATCTGCAGGCTACACCAACAGACCTTTCCAAGAGAGCTTCTGCTAATGATGGGTTCTCAGCTCCATCCTCCGGGGAGAGGTTTCCCTATTAAAGCTTTGCTGAGCCTGTCGTCTTAAATCCTCCTCTGGGGCACAGTCGTGGCAGCCAGGATCTCTACCCAGCTACCTTGGAATTTATAATTTAGGGGCCTAGGAGAAAGTTTATCACTGTCCTACAGAAAGGAAAGGAGCCCTTTTACCCATCAGTGGGGTCTTGAGCAGCCTTGTCCCATTAATATAGAGAGTAACCAGGCAGCCTAGGGATGGGGGGACCGTCAATCACCAGGAGGTTCATTAACGTCTCCCCTCTGGGCCTATCCAGCTTGGAGGGAAGGCAGCCCCAGAAGAGAACAGGTGTGGAAATAGCAATCCAACCGAGGCTCACCACACCCCTTCTCAGGCCAACTCCAAAGCCTATAAAATGCCCCATGGCCAAGCCAGCCCACTTCTGGAACAATGACAGGCTCAAAGTCTTTTTAACAAGGCCCTTTTCTGTAGGTCTTTGTTGCATTAAGGAAGACAAAGCTGCTATTTTGTCCTCTCCTGACTTCCTTATTTGTACTCCTAGTGGCAGACCCTGGTGTTTCTTAAAGGCCAACAGCAACCCTTAAGGGGTGGTGCCCGAGGAGGGGGAAGACAAAACTTTGACTAGCAGCAGAGAGCAGGGCAAAGCCATGACATGTTCCTGCACCAAACGACCAGTGATTCCAGGCCAATGTTGATTGCTCTTTGTGGAGCTCCTAGGCCATCTGAGAACAGATGTGCTTGTATGTGTGCATGTGTGTGTGTGTGTGTGTGTGTGTTTACAGAATGGGGTAAGGGGAGGGACTGGAAACACCCCTTAGTTGAGGGATATTTAGCTAAACTTGGATACAACTGCATCTCACATACCTCCAGGCACCAGGAGTGGGCCATGCAGGGTCCCCTCTCCTCCTTGCCCTTGAGGACCTTCCCACGGCTCCCCGTCTATTCAGAATTATTAATAACTCTGATCTCTCTCCCAACTGGTAGAGAGATGTGTGGGAGTGACAGACAAGAAAGAATCAAGGACCTGAAAGAACTTTTTTCAAGTTTTTCATGCTATTTGATTCAACCCCCCAAAATAATGGAAGAAATCACCCTTTGGTCAACTTTCATCTTTTCCCCTATGACAAGGGTAAGAAATAGCTGGCTCATATTGGAACAGAAGGAATTCAATTTAGCCATAGTGCCCGGAACAGTGTCTGGCATGTAGCAAGTGCTCAAAAGTATATGTTAACTCAACCAATGAGCAGGTAGTAGCTGTAGGAGAAGCCTTAGTAGCTTGTTGTGGAAAGAGCTTTGGATTAAAGAGAACCGAGTTCAAATTCTGGACCTGCTCCTTCTAGTGTGCCCTTGGGGAAGTCGCTTGACTTCTGTCAGCCTCAGTTTTCCCACTTATGCAAACAAGATGACGAGCTCCCTGCTGGAGTGCTCTGGTGAGGATTGCGTAGGTAATGGGTGTGCTAAGCAGCGGGCACAGCTCGGTGTCTGGCTGAGGTAGATAACAGATAGTAGCTACTTTTATGATTGTTTTTAATAGTTGGAACCACTCAAGCTGAGAAGGTTCTGGAGAACATTAGCCAAGAAGGCAGATCTAGGGTTATTTGGGGATAGTCCTGCCCGGGGGCAGAAAGACGGACACTTAAGGTGAAGACTTAAGGCCCAAGTGTTTCCTGATGCTTGGGGAGAGCATAGAATAAGCAGATGTGTCACCTGTCTTCCAGGAAACGTGGGGTCTGCAGCCCACCAGTGTGCATACAACCGCCCCCTTCTCTCTTCCTCTCTTTTGTTCTCGCTCGTCCCACGGGCCACTCCCATGCCCAGCGGTCACTCAGCTACCAGTGCAGCTCCTTCAGTGAGGAAGGTAGGTTGTCTTCGGTGCCAGGACACACTTTTCTTCCCAAGTTAGCAGCCTGTAGTACCTTAGAGGGCAGGAAGTGTGTTTTACTATTGCTGGAACCCTGCACACAGTGGGTGCCTAATAAACACTTGTTGACAATAAAGATGAGAAATGAGGGTGTTGCGACAGAAAGGCAGGCCAGAGGGGAGGCCGTGGCAGGCTGCGTTAGGTACCGTGAGGTCTGGAAGCAGCCACAGGGAAAGGAGGCCTTTCTACCTGGTTACACCGCACGGCCACAGGGCTTTTCAGGAGTGGGAGACCGTTGGCACCAAAGCCAACTAAATAATTGTCTGCGGCATTTCACATTTGCCATCACACCTCTCCTCACCCTCCTCTCCTCCCGTCTTCTATCTCCCACTCCCTGTGTTTCCCTTCTGCTTTCTCTTTCCTTCCAGCCTGCAGCCTAGGGGGACTGTTAGGGGCACCTGCTCACTCAGCGTCTCTGATGGTTGCTGACACAGGTCTGGCTTTAGAATCCATCAGAGTCCGAACCAGAGGAGAGCCCTCCCTGTTCCATGGCGTGGGGGTGGGGGCTAAAGTGCGGCATCCACCCTGGACCCTCAGCCCCCAGTGCAGCCACACTGCAGAGCACCTTGTGTGGCAACGTGTGGTGCCAGCTACTTTTACATACTGTCATCTCCTTTAATGCGGCAACCCTGAAAAACATATTTTTCTCCCCATTTCCCAGATGATGAAAAGTCAGTCTCAGACAAGGGAAGTGCCTGAAGGCCGTGCTGTGGAACCTGGGCGTGCATGATACTCACCCGGGAGGGTGGATTGGAACAGAGTGCAGGGCTCGCTCCAGTGTGAGTTTCGGATTCAGGGAGTGTGGGGTGGAACCTGGTAACTGGCATTTCAACAAGCTCCTAAGTGACGCAGATGCTGCTGCTCAGGGAGCAGACTTTGAGGACCACTGACTTCAGGGGGCAGGGCTGGCAAGTGGGAGACCAGCGATTGGAATTTTCAGGCTTTCGATCCCAAATCTGGTGTTCATTCCCCTCCTCCATGATAGCTATCCATGCTCTCAAATCTATCCATCTGAGCGTCTGGAAGTTGTGCGGACGGGCGGGGTCTCCTGGAAATCTGCAGGGCCCCTGGGAGATGGGGTAGAGCAAGCTGCCGGTGCTCAGGGCTCCAGCGCCAGGGAAAAGGTCTGAGGATGGAGACCCCAGTCACGAGCCTGACCCACTGGCCCCTCGAGGGTCTTTTACAGGGTGTTTTATGGGGGAGTTTTCAGTGCCAGCATCAAGGCGGGCTGAGGAGCTCGGCCCTGCCCGAGTAAACAGCAGCCTGCTCAGTGTCGGCAGTGGCGGTGGCGGCCCCCATGGCAGGACAGTTTTAAATTGCTACTGTATTGAATTTTAACCAAGTTACTCCATTGGTTGTGGAAATGGGGAACGGGGGAGGCAGGTGAGCTCAGGAAGGAGCTGTGAGACTGTATTTCTCTCCATTTGGGGCTCACTGGGGATTCTGTGCCGAGCAGCCCCTCGGGGCTCAGCGCTGGAGTTTATGTCAAGCCCTGTGCTTGATGGGTTCAAGGTTTGTGCCTCCTGGTTAGTGGGACCCAGGAGGCTGGGGAACCCAGCTGCTCCTGGCACTCATCTCGCCATCCCTGCAGGCGGGGACTGACTTTGACCTTTGTGGGTCCTGAAATAGAAGCCGGAGCTAGCATGCAGCACCATAAAGCTTCTTGGCAGACACACGCTGCTACCTGGCTCTTCAGGGCCTCCTGCTAGCTAGCAGAGCATCTCCAGAACAGTGCCCAGAGGCAGGGGGATGGCCACAGAGGCCCTGCCTGCCTGAAATGCCAAGGATCTCGTGCCTCTGCCAAGCTCATTGCTCAAAAGTGAAGGCAAGTATGTTTTTCCCCTGAAATCTGGGCATATTCCAGACACCCATCCATCTTTGCCTATTTTTTCCCTGCTATAAGCCCCTAAGAGGAATCCAAGACTACTGCCTCGGAGCAATTTAATCCAACTCAATGTGCAGAACATGAGACTGAGGAAACTATCCCTAGAGGGCATGGTAGTAATAATAATTATTGCTGTCATTCATTCAGGGCATCTAAGTGCTGGGGACTGTTCACGTATTGCTTCATTTAGTCATCTCAGTGAACAATGACTTGTGTACTGCTGTCATCTCCCTTTTACTGATGGGAAAACTGAGGCACTGAGGGGTTGAGTAACTTGGCCAAGACCACACAGTCAGAGTGAGCGAGCCAGGAATCGAACCCGGCTGGTTCAGCCCCAGGGTATGCACCCCTGACCTCTCCTCCACACTGCAGCCCACCCCTCTCACCTGCCCCTGCAGCTGCCTGGGCTGGCTTAGGAACTCCCAACCACATACCCATACTTATGTGGCCCTGGTCACTGGTGTTCATGTGGCATCTAGAATTATGCTACTTTGCAGGAGATAAAATGGCAGGAAGATGACAGTGGTGCCAGAGGGCTCTTAGAGAGGACTGGAGGACAGGGCTGTGACCCTGGAGACTGAGATGTAGCCAAAAGTGCCAGGACTTGGAATCAGATGACAACCTAGCTCCCCAGCCTACTGCCGGAGTGACCAGGGGCAAGTTACTTAACCATTTTGGGTCTTCGTTTCCTCATATATAAAATGGAGATAATACCTATATGAATTGTGTCTCCCCAAAATTCAGATGTTGAAGCCCTGTATGTCCATGTTAGGTTAGGACTGAGAGAAAGACCAGGTGCAGACCCCACTTGGGTTAATCAAGCTGAGTTTTCTTATTTACAGACTGGGAAGGAAGCCAGCCGATTCAGGACGTACAGCAGAGATGCCAACAGCCCGGAACAGTGCAAGTGAAGACTCCTTAGTAAATGAGGGTCACGTTAGAATTTCTGGAAGCCTGAATTCTTTCCAAAGACATACTTAGGTTTGTAAGCCTGAAGCTCTTGAAGAGCCCTCTTTAAGAAAAATAATAAAATTAGGAATACACAATTGGGTACAAAGTGAATATTTATTTATATTGAGAAAAGAAATCAGAGCAAATTACACATTTTGAAAGGCTAATAGATATAGCAAACATTCATCTGTCCAGGGCCTTGGAAGAGACTGGTGCGAGTGAGGGGTCCTGATGCTTAGCTGCTGGTACATCTGCTTCCACTTACGTGCATAAACACATACCCATGCCTAAACAACAGGCTGGAGCTTCCGGCACATGACCTGCACAGCGTTCTGCCAGAGACCCCTCACCTGGGGGTCACTGAGTGTGTGATCATCTCAGAGTATGTGCATCTCAGTGTACAGTTTGTACGCAGTACACTAAGGCATAATCAAATCCTGACTCAGGCTCCAGCACAGCCTGGTCACGCACATTCCTGAGCTGCGTGCATGGAACTGGAACAAGTTATCCTGCGCAGGTGCCAAGTCAGGCTATTGAGCCCTTAGACCAGCTCTGGGGCCTGTCCCGTGCAGGCATTCCAGGCAGGAGAAATGGCTTGTGCAAACTCCTAAAGGGGAGAGGTGGCCAGGCCCTTTTCCAGAACTGCTGGTAGTTCAGCGGGGCTGGGATTTATGCATGTGGGCAGAGGTAAGAGAAGGGCATGGGGGAGGGACTAGTCATGAAGGAATTTGTGCAGATGCTTAAGGGTTTTGACTTTATCACGGAGGTAATGGGACGTCATTGAAGGAAGCTAGACGTGTAAGAGGCATATTTGGATTATGTTTTGGAAAGATCACTCTATAAGCAGTGTGCAAGGTCAAGGTGGCTTAGTAAGGCAGGGAGACCATTCGGGAGGCTACTGCAGTAATCCAG
Source organism: Varecia variegata (assembly GCA_028533085.1). Taxonomy (NCBI): domain Eukaryota; kingdom Metazoa; phylum Chordata; class Mammalia; order Primates; family Lemuridae; genus Varecia; species Varecia variegata. The sequence continues at coordinate 108,811,579 of CM052438.1, forward strand.
GTGTATCAGTCAGGGTTCTCCAGGGAAACAGAACCAATAGTTGGAGAGCTGGAAACCCAGGACAGTCAATGGCATGGTTCCAGTCCAAGTCCAAAGGCCGGAAAACCAGGAGAGCTGATGGTGTAAGTTCCAGTCTGAAAGCCAGCAGGTTCAAGATCAAGGAAGAGCCGATATTCAGTTCAAGTCCAAAGGCTGGAAAAAATGGATGACCCAGCTCACAGCAGTCAGGCAGGAGGAGTTCCCTCTTATTTGAGAGAGGGTCAGCCTTGTTGTTCTATGCAGGCCTTCAACTGATTGGATGAGGCCCAACCACATTGGGAAGGACAACCTGCTTTACTCAGTCTACAGATTCACATGTTAATCTCATCCAGAAACACTCTCAAGGACACACCAGAATGATGTTTGACCAAATATCTGGGCACCACGTGGCCCAGTCAAGTTGACACATAAAATTAACCATCACTCCAAGGGAGAAATGATAATGGCTCAAATGAGCACAGTGGCCACAGCAATACAATAATTATACATTAGAGAATTGTCAACAAATCAAACAGGCGTTGGTGACGAATTAATTTTGAAAGATGAAGGAGAGAGTCTATGGTAACACGCGGATTTTGGTTTGGGAAGATGAAGTAAAAGATGGTTCTTTTTACTGTGACAGTGTCATCTGGTTGTTCCTTAGTCTCCACAGTTCATGGGAACAAATGCTATCACCTTAACAGTGAAATATCAATTTTACTAACTCCCCAAGAACTCCTGGCATCTTCACTCACATGTCTGAGTCATTACTGAGTGATGCCACCCTTGCAGAACTGAGATCCTGCCAAGCTGGAGATGCACTGTGCGTGTCTTCTCATAGGCATCAGTCAAGCATAGCTTGGCCCCAGGTGTGCAGAAACTGCAGGTAGTGTAGGTGGTGCCATGTGGCCACCTGCTGGGAGGTCAAAAGGGGAATACTCCCTCTCCTCTGGCTATGAGGCTGTCATAGTGACCTTCAGCTCCTCCCTAAGGGCCCCTGTTCTCAAGGTACAACCTGCCATCCACTAGGTTCTGGGGCTCCTCCAAACCAGCTGCCTTGCAGCACCTAGATCCCTGCCCTCCTCTGACTGCCAAGCACTGATGTTGGATGTACCTCATTGTACCAGTCTTCCTTTATGGTGAAGTCTCTCCCAGAGGCACAGAAAGTCTTATCATTTGGCATCTGCCAGCTACCCCCACTCTCCCACCCCTTCCAGTGCATCTGACATGCCTATTTATGCCTGGAATCCAAACGGAAATACTAGCAATTTCTGTGCCCACACGCAAATGATCCTCAGCCTGGTGTGTCAGTTCAGGTAAACAGATACTTGAAGACCCAAATATTGTATAAATCTTGGTGTGTGTTTTTGTTTTTGTTTGATCTGGTGTTTTGTTTGCTCACTCTTGTGGTTGTTTACTTTGTTTTGTTTTGGATCTCAGGTACAGAGAACTGAGTTAAACATAATGTCACCTCTGTAATATCTGTGCAAGATCTCCCTCTTATTTCTTTATTTGTCTTATTTCCTTACCTATAGTGACCATATATTTATCATACAAACAAGAGCACTTTTGAGAAGAAAGGTAGCCACTTTTTAAAAAAACATTTGTTTATTTACTTTTTTAGAGATAGGGTCTCTCTTTGTTGCCCAAGCTGGAGCACAGTGGCATGACCATAGCTCACTGCAGCCTCAAACTCCTTGGCTCAAGCGATCCCCTCGCCTCGGCCTCCCACAGTGCTGGGATCACAGGTGTGAGCCACCGAGCCTAGCCGAGAAAGGGAGTCGCTGTAATGATTATTTTGCTGGGACCATAGGTGGAAACCAGGCCTGCCACTGCCATCTGGACATATGGTCACCCTGCTCATACTGTACATCTGTTTTTGTATCCCCTCTAAGAAGCCATTCTATTTTGTTTGATTTGTGTGTGTGTCTTGCTTTTATATATTCTTATAAAATCTGTGTTTTTGCCTTATGTGCATGCATTTTAAATATATATTAAATGAATTTAATTAACCCAATGACATTTTATTATAGCTCTACTGTTGTTTCTTACCTTTTCCACTCAGCTCTGTTCATGTTTGTATCTAATCTGTTGCTTCAGATGGATGCATAGTACTGTGGTTGTGCAGTCACCACAGGCATTGATTGACCACCTGGGTGATGGGCACCCAAGAAGCCCCAGCCTCGCCCCCCTGCAGGCAACACCGTAGTGATTCTCCTCGTTCAGGGAGCCTCTAGGACTGGAGTTCAAAGTGCTTTGGGATCTCAGGAGCAGAATTGCTGACTTCCCGTGTGAGTAAGTAGTGCCACACTGCTCTCCAGAATGTGTCTACCTCCTTGTCACTGGCATGTACATTCCTGCCCTAGCCCAGCTGGGTCACCGAGGACTGAGAAGGCTGAGAACAAAACCACAGAAGCACCAGCATTTGGGGAGGGAACAAAGGGAGTAAATAGGATGATGCAGACTGAGAAAAGACTGGCCGTAAAGGCGGGAGGAAAATCAAGAACGGCTGCAGCAAGGTGAGACAGTGCTAGCAGCGGTGGTGCAGAGCTCCGGCTCTGAGTCACACACACCTGAGTTGAACCTCTGCTCCGCCACCATCTGGTTATGTGACTTTGAATGTCTTATCTACACACGGGCTCGATTTCCTCCCAAGTAAACTTGTATATCACAAGTCCCTGCCTTCGCAGGTGGTGACTTAGTTCTGAGTCTAGAACATGAAAACAGCCAGTAAATATGAGGTATTTTATTCTCTAACGGCTTTTCTTGCAAGCACTTATTAGAGTTTGTGGTTATATTGTCATTTGTATGATTATTTGATTATTATCTGTACGTCACACTAAGCGATATGCTCCCTCGGGACAGAGACCTTGTCAAGTTGCTCACCATTTCATCCCTGGCACCTCATACAGTGCCTGGCACACGGCACTCACAGTCCATATTCATGGAATTAGTTCACCCATGAAAGCAACATGCAGAGGATAATTTTGGATTGCGGTGAGTGTTAGGAGGAAGGAAAAGGCAGCCCGAGGTGTTAGAAAATAACTGAGATAAGGGGAGGATGTAGATGGATCTGTCAGGGGAGGCTTCCCTGAGGAGGTGACATAAACTGAGAGAGGAAGACAGAGAACCGACCACTCACAGGGAGAGTTAAGGGAAGAGCCTTCCAGACAGAAGGACGTCATGTTTGAGGCCCTGAGGCTGAAAAGGATATGGCATATCATGAGAAGTCAATGAGGGATCTTAATCAGGAAAGTAATTACATAAGTAGAAACAGAGAGAATAGTTGGGAGGCTCTTGCAGGTGGAAGATGACAGTGGCTTGATCTTAGTGGCCAAGAGGTGGAAAAGAGTAGGTGGGTCTGGAATGCATTTTGGAC
>CM052438.1:108815475-108842707 GCA_028533085.1 Varecia variegata
GTCATGTTTGAGGCCCTGAGGCTGAAAAGGATATGGCATATCATGAGAAGTCAATGAGGGATCTTAATCAGGAAAGTAATTACATAAGTAGAAACAGAGAGAATAGTTGGGAGGCTCTTGCAGGTGGAAGATGACAGTGGCTTGATCTTAGTGGCCAAGAGGTGGAAAAGAGTAGGTGGGTCTGGAATGCATTTTGGACATAGAAGACAGGACACCCTGAATGACTAGGTGATAGGAAATATATCAGTCAAGGTTGACTTGGGAAATTCTGTGAGTGGTATTGTCATTTACCAGGATGGGGAAACTAGGGAAGAAATAGGGTTGGTGGTAGGAGATTGGGACTAAAAAGCTGAGATTTCAACACTCCAAGGTTGAGATGACTATGAGATCACTCTAGGGAGATATTGAATAAGTGGTTAGAGAGATAAGTCTGAGACTGAATGGGAGTGGTCCTGATGTATTTGGTGTCATCAGCACCTAAATGGTGTATAAAGTCATGGAATGGAATCCAATAAACTCCCAGAGTAATGAAGTGTCAATAGAGATGATGAGAAGGTCCAACATAGAGCCTCGGAGGGAGGGACCCTTGGAGGAGGGACCACAGGGAGACGGAGAAGGTGTGGACAGTGGATTGGAGGAACCAGGAGAATGGAGAGTCAGGGCAGGCAGGAGAGAGAAGGAGGGAGTGATAAACAGGCAAATCCTGCTCAGAAGTCACAGAGAGTAGAATAGAGAAAAGAGGCCTTTGCAATTGGCATTGGGAAGTTTGCTGGTAAGTTTTTTAAATTACTCACAGAAAAAACACAGGTTTATTGAGATACAATTCACATACCACAAAATTCACCCATTTCCAGTGTACAATAACTGTGTTTTTCAGTATATTCACAGAGCTGTGCAACCATTGCCACAATCCAATTTTAGATTATTTTCATCACCCTAAAAAGAAACCTTGTATTCATTAGCAGTCGTTCCCTCTTCCCCTCCCCACCCGCTCCCCAATCCCAGCTACGGGCGGCCACTAATCTACAGATTTACCTATTCTGGAATTTTGTATAAATGGAATCCTACAATATATGGCCTTTTGTGTCTGGCATCTGTCACTGAGCATGATGTTGTCAAGGTCTGTCCATGCCATAGCGTGTATTCATACTCCATTCCTTTTCGTGGCTGAGCAATATTCCTAGTTTTATTGACCCATGTATCAGTTGATGGAAATTGGAGTTGTTTCCAGTTATTAATAATATGAGCTGTTAAGAATAATTCTGCTGTGAACATTTGTATACAATTGTTTCTGTGGACACATCTTTTCATTTCTCTTACGGGTATACCTGCAGTCGAATTGTTAGGTCATACAGTAAGTCTATGTTTAACATTTTGAGAAACTGCCAAATCGTTTCCAAAGAGGGTGCACCATTTTTACACCCCAACAGCAATGTGTAAGGGTCCAATTTCTCTGCATCCTCACGATCACTTGTTATTGTCTGCCTTCTGGATTTTAGCCATCCTAACGGGTGTGAATAGTATCTCACTGTGGTTTTTGATTTGTATTTCCCTAATAACTAATGGTGTTGAACATCTTTCCGTGCACTTACGGCCCATTTGTCTGTGGCCACTAGTTAATTTGACAAGGACAGATTCATGGAGCAATGGGCATGGAGGAAAGACCATGTAAAAGGAAGAACTGAAAGTGAAGAAGTAGGAAAAGTAAATTTAAAAGCTATTTTGAGTTTCCCTTTGCAGCAGTTTCCAGGGACGCTTCTTTGTTGTTGTGTTTTCTGAGAAACAGGAGACACTAGAATCTGTTTCTGAGAAAGATCCGGCAGACACAGTTGCTTGATGATGCAGAGGAGAGGGGAAACAACTGCAGGGCAAATCCCTGAGACGGCGGCGAGGGCAGGACTCACAGCACGAGCGATGGGGTTGCCTTGAAAGGACCCCCCCCATGTTAACCTGTGCGACTCTGGGCACAGGTGCTGGCCCATCTGTGGACTTGGTGGCAGGAAGACGAAGGGGTTCTTTTCTGACGGTTCCTATTTTGCCAGTGAACTAAAGGACAAGGTCATCAACCAAAAAACAGAGTGGGACAGGTGCGGAAGGTTTGCAAAAAGAGGGCAAATAATAAAACAGTTCTTTGGAGAGTAAGAAAGAGGTTTGCCAGTCTGTGTTGAGTGCTCATGTGGTTTGAGGCTGTGAAATTATAGTAAATCCAGTCACCTCAGTTTGCTTTTCTCCAAGAACATTCACCTACCAAGATGAGGGAACAGAAAATGTAGATAATTGGACTCAGGCCGGGACGCGGCTTCACAGGTGAGTACAGTAGAGAGGGATCCTGCCGGCCAGAGAGCTGAGGACGTGGGTAAAGCAGTAACTATAACAACAACCACAGCAGTGGCTCTCAAGGTGTGATGCCCAGGCCACCAGCAGCAGCGCCCAGCCACTTGTTAGATATGTAATTTGGGGGTCCCCCCTAGAACTACATGAGAGGACTGCAGGGGAGACTGTGTCCTCCCTGAGGACAGGAGTGAGGATATTGCGGAGCTGGCTGGTTATAGATGGGAAGCTCCAGAGGAGAGATGAAGTCAAGTATCTATATATGTTTGGCATTTATTTCTGGATTTTCTGTTTGGTTCCATTGGTATATTTATCTGTACTTGCTTGTGATTATGTAAAAAGTCTTGATAAGCAGTGATGCAAAATCTTCCAATTTTGTTATTCCTACAAGATTTTCTTGGCTTTTAGCATTTTGATATGAATGCATTAAAATATAATAATATAATAAGAGCTGGGCACAGTGGCTTGTGCCTGTAGTCCCAGCTACTTGGGAGTCAGAGGCAGGAGAATCACTTGAGACCAGGAACTTGAGACTAGCCTGGACAACATAGTAAGACCCTATCTCTAAAAAAATAAAAATAAAATAATTAGCCAGGTGTGGTGGTTTGCACCTGTAGTCCCAGCTACTTGGGAGGCTGAGGTGGGAGGCTCACTTGAGCCAAGGAGTTCATGACCAGCCTGGGTGATATAGCAAGAACCCATCTCAAAAAAAATTTCAACCTGCGTCAGGACTGCCGGGAGTGCTGGTTAAGACACAGTTGCTTGGCTCCACCCCCAGAGCTTCCAATTCGGTAGGTCTGGCGTGAGACCTGAGAACAAAAGTGTCAGGCAAGAAGAAAGTCAGAATGAAGTGATGTCACGGGAGCCATGGAAAATAGATTTGGGACAGTGTGGCCAACACTGGTAACGTCACAGAGAGGGCTAAGAAGGTGGGCACTGGAAAATGCCCATTGGATTGGACAAGTAGGAAGTCTTTACTGATCTTAAAGAGCAGTTTTATTTTGAAAACAAGACATGGGAACAGTCACAGCAAAATACAGAGTTATTTATACATCATTATCTGCTACTGATGCCAAGTGCCAGAGCTAATTCCCAGGGTGGGGACTGGTTCTCCTGGAACCCAGGGGGTGAGATGATTAAGAGGCAGCAATGGGGTTTTCTCTGCTGAGCAGAAGGATGAGTTTGCTGAGACAGAACTCAGCGTTCAAACACAGCCATATCCTGAGTCCCAGGTAACAGACAAGACTGTGGGGGAAACGTCTGTACAACCTTGTCTATTTGCTGGTCCACATGTCGTCTCCACATATGTTCAGATACATCTACTTACATCCATCCCAGCTCGCTCTCTCTGTTACACACATTTATTATCTGGCTTCATGTATATAGTCATACAGGCAAATCCAGGTTCTCCCACTTGCTACTGGAATACTTCTCTCTCTCTCTCTCTCTCTCTCTTTTTTCTTTTGAGATAGGGTCTCACTCTGTCACCCGGGCTAGAGTTCAGTGGCATGATCATAGCTCACAGCAACCTCAAACTCCCAGGCTCAAGTGAGCCTCCTGCCTCAGCCTCCCGAGGAGCTGGGACTATAGGCACATACTATCATGCCTGGCTAAATTTGTATTTGTTGTAAAGATGGGGTCTCGCTCTTGCTCAGGCTGGTTTCAAACTCCTAGGCTCAAGCCATCCTCCCACCTTGACCTCCCAGAGTATTAGGATTATGAGTATGAGCCACCGCACCCAGCTGGAATACTTCTCTTGACCTCCGCTTTGCAACTGTGAAGTAGAGACCATAATTGTACCTCTCGTAGAGTTGTTGTGAGGATTAAGTGAGATCGTGTGTATAAATAAAGGTGTGTATGTTAGATAATTGTTATTTTGTCTACACATCAATTACTCTTTCCACACATAACATTGCCAGCTAATTAGCAATTAATTCCCAAGTGTTGGATGACAAGTTTAAAAGTATATTTATAGTGACTGACTTATATGCATCTACGTATGTCTCTACCTAGAGATCCATACACCTTTGCTTTCAGCATTACATATAAACATTTACACACCTCTTCTACCTGTCTGTGTCTTTCTAACAACCATCTACACAGACGATATGTAGACACAGAATTTCTGACAGCAACACTCACACAGGCAACATCCTCTCCTTAGGTAAATGAGAGGTGCTCTACTCCAAATCCTCAGAGGATCAAATGCCAAGATGGGATTAAATGTGCAAGGATTTTATTAGGGGAAAAGCCTGTGGGGGAAGCGGGGAGGGAGCCAAGGGAGGCTGGGAGAGCTGTCAGACTACCAGGCAAGGCTGACATGAGTGAGAGAGGGAGGGAAGGTTGGGCGGAATCTTCCTAGACGGCCATGCAGCATGAGGAAGGCTTGGCAAGGCTGTCGGGGAGTCCTCCAGCCTGTTAGCCATTAGAGGAGTCCCCTATCTCCCAGGAACGGGCCTCTCTTCGTACCCCTGCCCCACTCAGTCACTGGCAGGAGCAGCTCATGGGAGGCGTGGCCTTGGCACAGAATCCGCCGTGGGCTGCGGTGGGTTCAGAGCGGAGGCTGGAGTCCTTGATGAATTACACTTGCTGCAGCAGGGGACCCAGGGGAGGTGATTCTCATGGCTACCATATGAGATGCCATCCAGTTTTGTGTTTGACCCAAACACTCGAGATTAAAAAATAGAACATCAGTTCAAACCTGCGTGCCTGTGTGGTCCTCCCTGGCACCATGGCTATTCTAGATGGTGCCTCTGCTCAGACTGTCCCTTAGGCTGGTGCCTCAGGGAGGCCAGAGCAGTGGCTGCCCACGAGCTTTGTGCTCCGCCCCAGGCACACCTTGGGGAGCTCCGGCTAAGCTTACGCGGCTGCTCCTCGGCTCCTTTCAGGGAAGATTTCCCTACCCAAGGAGGGGAGAAGCCAGGACACTCTTGGCCAGTGTCTGCGGGGACCCAAACCTCAGGTCGGGCACAGGGTGAGTGGGGAGCACCCTGTCCAGGATTCCCCACCGTATCTCCCTCTCCCAGGGGCCCACGGCCTCCTGCACGGCACGGCTGCTGGTCCAGCCCTGATCAGAGGACGAGGGATCGAGGGGCTCCGTGTGAATCCCGTCGTGCTCCAAGGCCGAGGCCCGCTGACGAAATCGTAGAGAGCCGCAGCGGGCCGACCAGTACTGTACAGATGAAAGTCTTATTTATGGGAAAGATACATCTGCAGAGGGAGCAGTAAACTGCGAAGCAAAGTATGAAGGTTGGCAGCAAATGCTGTAAAGTTTTACATTCCTGAAAACGGGGGATAAAAGATATAACCATTTAAAACAAAGTGGATAAAAGGGACTTCCACACGATTGTAAAACAGCCTTATAATAGTTAATTGCTAGTTTCTTATTACAACAGAGAGTCAAAATGGCCTTTAAAGTCCCCGGAGTTGGAAAGTAAAGGGAAGGAGAGAAGAGGACAGGAGGGAATGACCTACCAGAAAGAAGATTCAGGCCCAAGTTCCAAGTGTTCTCAAACAGAGACCACTGTCATTCCTACAGGCCTGCCCGGTCCCCAGTCCTGAGGGCTGGTCACTGCCCAGATCTGTTCTGCACGTTCCCAGTCACTGTCTGCCACAAGGCGAGGGGACAAGACACTTCACCTGCCTGGGCCGCAGCCTCTTCTTCTGTTCAACAAAAGGATGCAGGATCACTCCCCAGGCCCTTCCAGCTCCAATCCTTGTCAACACTATTCACTCAGTGCCTCCATATTCCAGGCACTGGGCTAGGGAGGTGGGGGGCTTGGGATTAGGATTCTGAGAATAGCAGGGAAGACAGACACTTTAACAGATCGTTGGACTGCCACGTAGTAAATCATAGAACAGAAGCATGTGTGTGATGGATACCCAGAGGGGGAGACACTAAGACTTCACAGCGGAGATGAAATCTGAGTTGGATCTTGTAGGTTGAGTAGGGACTTATCAGAATGACATGCTAGGTAGAGGGACCAGCATGCATAAAGGCACATGATGAAAGCTTCCTAAGGGGCACAACTCCAGGGGCTCCACTCACATCAGAGTCCATGTAAATAGTGTCCTCGGTGTTGTGCAGTACACAACCTATGCAACCTGACACAGCAGCACTCTAAAGTTGGGCCTACAATTGCATGCAGCAGATGGTGAGGCTGATCCAACATCCTAGCATACACCACAGCAGACCTTCAGGGGAGGACTTCTAACCCACCCCTATTTCCCACCATCTCTCTGACATCAGGCTACTTAGTAGGACTGCTGCTTACATATGGCCTGGCCCCAGGGGGATTTCTGTTCCACTCCCAAACTCTGGGGAACCCCATGGAGCTCAGGAACCCCCAGGGAGTCAGAAAGCTCTGGAGAAACCCAAATCTATTTCCCCTGTTAGCAAAAACAATTGTACTTTCTCTGTACTCTGCAGGGGAGCTTATGGGTTTCTCCTCTACAAATGGGATTATTATTGACAAATAGACTTTTAAGGCAATGGTTTATCTGGGGATCCCTTGTCAATCCAGCCCTGCCTAGCCAACTTTCAACCTCATGGGGCATGTCCCTGCTGCCGGCAGCACCCCTCCACACTGCACCCAGCCCCTACCCCATCCCACATACAAGGACGTCTCCTGGTTAAGAGTGGAGGGAGTTGCCAGACCATGTTCCTCAGGTGGTGGGGGTGGGGAGCCCTCAGAGCCCCTCTGTGCCTGGGCGAGGGCTCCTGACCCTCCCAGTGACTGCTTCCTGCTCCACAATCAGCCCATCCTTCTTCCCGGGGGAGGGGAGGGCAGAGGCCAGAGAAGTCTCCTCCTAGCTCTGCTGAGGACATGCGGCATTTGACCTTCGACCCCAACAGGAAATCCTTCTGACCTCAGAGGTGGACCTCAGGAGGAAAGCCATGACCCCACAGTGGACAAAGGGCCATGCTGAGGCCCCTCCCCACCCCCCCTAGCTGGAGATCTCTTGACTCTAGGGGGCAGGTCAAAGAATCTGCAGGGATTGGAAGCTCACAGCCGGGGCCTGGGGCTCAGCGGAGGAAGGGGCCTGGGGGAACCTAAGGAGGTGGGGTGACCGAGCACCCTGCTTGCCCAGACAGCCACGCTTTACAGCCTGGTGTCCACGAGCAATTATCAACAGCACCTCCCTTTCCAGGACAGGAATGCCCTGGTTTGGATGACAGATTTCACTGTCATCCTAACAGACAAATGGCTTCCACAGGATCTGTGCTACCACCCCCCTTCGTTAATTCTACGCCGCGCCAGGCACAGTGTCCAGCCCTGATGTAGCCCTGAGTAAAACCCGGTGAAGTCCCTGCTGCAGGGGCTGGCGATTTTGGCAGACACAGCCCCTAACCAGCCAGAGCACCATGCGGAAGTTCCGGGGGGAAAGTGATCCGTTTTCTTAAAGAGTCTCAGAGAAGGTTCCCTGAGGAAGTGACTTCAGGGCCTTCTAGTGGCCACACAGCCTCTTCAAGGCCACCTCCTACCCCACCCCGTGCCCTCTTTGTTGCCCCACTCCTTGCTCCCTACCCAAACTGGCAGTGACAGTGACCGCTGAGGAGTCGTCTTCCCTCTGCACGTCCCATGTCCCATGTCCCTGTCCCCAACCACAGTTCCTTTATGGATTCGCTCACTAAATGCAAGGCGTGGGCTCTATGTCAGACACTCTGTGAGCAGTGGGGGAGTGAGAAATATAATACCTGCCTCCAGGACCTACAGGCTGGGGTCCGGGACAAATGCTAAACACATCATGCAACAATAGACACGTGAATCACGATCACTGTGGGAGTGAAGGCCTTGGGAGGGGTGGAGAGCGCACACTGGGCGCGAGGAGAAGGTAGGAGGAGGAATGCGCTCCTCACTCCCGTTCAGGAGACTTTTAGGAGTGAACCCCCCGTGGGAATGTTAAGCCCAATGACAAGCCCGTGTGGATTTGAGTTTCATTAGTGAGAAGCAGAAAAATGAGTCCTTGGGTGAAAAGGGCAGAGGGGGGTGGATGTGTCAGCCAGAGCTGGAGCCTGATCCCATCGTTAGGTGTCACCTAGATGGAAAGGCAGGATTTCCTGCACCTGCAGCGGGGAAGGTCTCTTGAGGTTACCCCATTCATCTCCTGCCTCTCTGCACTGTCTTGGACGAGGAAGATGGATCAAGAGAAGGGGTGTCTCTTTTAAAGGCTTCTGGGGGAATGACTGTACACTCCATGCTGTGGTTAACACCTCTTGCCCCAAGAAGCCCTTACCACCTTCTAAACCCCCTTCTCCCCAGGAAGATGAGCAGACCCTGGGGGTGGGGATGGGGGAGGAGAAGGACAGAAGCACCCCTGGCCTGACTTCTGTCTCCTGCCCGGAGTCCTTGCCTCCACAATGCTGCTTTTCTCTTCCCTTCCTCTAAGCTTATAAAGTAGCTCAATATTCATCAACATAAAGCTGCTGCACAAATGAACGTTGCATAATAGAAAGTATCGTTTCTTTTATAGTTTTAGTGAAATGAGTCTGTGATGGACCATACCTCGACTTTGCGGTGCAGGAGGCTTCTAGATCTATGCATAAGAGCAATAATAAGACCATAGTTAAAATTTATCAACCATTTTTACCTTGTGCCAGACCCTCTACTTGTATTGCCTCTTTTAATCCCACAACAATCCATAGGTAGGTGCTTTTATTATGTCGATTTTACAGACGAGGAAACGGAGGGGCAGAGAAGTTACGCAAGATCTCGCAGACTAACAGGCAGCACGATGGCCCCCCAAAGACGTCCAGTCCCCAACCCCCGGAACCTGTGATAGGTTATATCACAAGATAAAAGGGACTTTGCAGGTCTGATTAATTTAAGGATCTTGAGATGAGGAGATTATTTTAGATTAGCCAGGTGGGCCCCTTATAATCGCAGAGGTTTTTGTAAAGGGAAGAGGGAGTTGGAGAGTCGCAGAAGGATGTGTGACAAAGCAAAGCTTGACTGAGAGAGAGAGAGAGAGTGATTTGAAGGTGTTTTGCTCTTGGCTTTGAAGATGTCGAAAGGGGCCGTGAGCCAGGGACACCGCCGGCTCCAGAACACGGAAAAGGAGAGGAAACACATGTCCCCTGGAGCTTCCAGGAGGAGCACAGCCCTGTCAACCCACTTTGGACTTCTGCCCTCCAGAACTGTAAGATAATAAATTTGCGTTTTAAGTTAGTGATTTGTCACAGCAGTGGCAGGAAACTGGTACACACAGCTAGCAGGTGGCAACAGCAAAGTCCCGGGAGTTGCCATGGGATGGGTAAAGAAATCACGTCACTGAAACCCTAGTTAGGACCAACTTCCTCCCTCCAGCCCTTGGCCCGGAGCTCCTGGAGGAGTGAGCATCTCCCCATGTCCTGCTCCCCCAACCACTGGCCCCCTTCCCCAGCTCTGCCCTGGGCAGCACCTGACTCCCCTGCTCTCCTCGGATCTTCCAGGAGCATCTCAAAGCCGGTGGGGGATGGCTGAGCTGGGGCCATAGAGACATGCGCGGAAGAGTCTCCAAGGCAGAGTCCTCCACGGGCCTCGTGTGGGGTTTGGGGTAGAACCGCTTTCTTGGCCGTCGGTCAGTATCTTCTTCGCATGAGCAGAAAGGGGGAAACTGGAGCAGGCTGCTCAGTGTGAGGTCCAGGCCCGAGCACGTGCAGGAGGCTCAGTTCCTCAGGGATCAGCCCGGGCACAGGGACGTGTCGGGGCAGGTGGCTGTGGGCCAGGCAGCTTCTGCCAGAACAGGGCACAAAGCACGCTGGAACATGAGCCTTAGCGCTGGCCCAAAGGGCTGGCCTTGAAGGAAGGGGGCTTCAAAGGCCCCTGGAGAGGAATGGGGGCGCTATTGCGGGTGGGGGTCGGGGAGGGGGCAGGGAAATGTTTCCTGAAGGCCCCTCCATAGAACGTCTGGACTTTGCTGCCACCTTGTGGACAGCGTCTAGAAGGCAGGGTTGTGGCTGCCCTTGGCCAAAGACGGGCACCCCACTGCGGCCCTGAGGACACATAGTTCTTTCCCAGTGGGGGGTCTCCCAGGCGCGTGGAAGTGGATTCCCGGGCTCCCATAGTCTCAGCTGTCATAGTCATGATGTGACTTTCTGCCAAGAGTTTAGTTCTCTTTGCAGAGACCCAGGGACACAGGAGTGGCGTTGCTTGGGAGAGACCCGGAATCAGGATGGGCCACCGAAAGTGGGCCGGTACCCCGGTCACCTGCCCAGAGCAGGAACGCAAAGCTGCAGCTTCAGCTAAGAGCTCTGTGCCAAGAAGCTCGGAGTGTGCAGGGGTGAAGGAGAGGGGCAGCCATGGGGGGAAAGGGAGCCGCAGGTACAGGGTGCAGAGGTCTGCGTTCATCCTGGTGGGGGCAGGAACTTTAGCCCCCTCCCCGTGCCCCCCCCCCCCCGGCTTTGTGGTGGATGACCAGCTCATTTCACCCTGCCCATCTCTAAGTGGGGAAAAGAAGGATAAAGGCCTCTTCTCTACTGTCCCCTAGGAGCGATTCTTACCAGTTCAGAATGGGATGTGAACCGCCGGAGGACTGACATGCATGCTAGACGTCTCTCCAGCACAGCCTCCTGATTTCCGGGGCTTTTGCCCCACATTGAGAGCACGGTGCCCCACACCATTTATCAGCCAGGTACTAATATGATGGTCCCCATTTTACAGGTGAGAAGATGAAGCACAGAGGAGTTAAGTGCTCATCCAAGGTTTCACAGCTAGCCTGTGCCGGGGACAAATTTCAAATTTGGGGTCTCCCACTCCACATGGTAACTTATATTGTCCTCAATAAATATGTTGCAAAAAAGGAATGGGAGTGGCCAGGCTTCAGGTGTGCCAGCCCTAGGTTTGCTCCCCACTAGAGCTCTGATGGGAAATCGAGGCAGATCTCTCCTCCCTGGTCTGCCCCTTCCCAACCTAGATAGACACAGTTCTCTTTTTAAAGGCTTCTAGGAAATGAGATTCTATTCCTTCCCTTTCCGACTCCCAATCTAACTCATATTAGGGATAGCAGCATCAGAAAGTTCTTCCTACAGTCTAACCTCCACACTTCCAGACAGAAGAGAGAGAGCGGGTGTGGAGCAGGCTTCTCTTTCAGAGAGGGGTATTCTTGGTCCCTAAAATGAGGGTTTAATTCTCTAACCATGACAGTCAGGGCTGGCCAATCACCAGCCTCAATGGGATAGCTTAAATTATAGAGGACCAAGTTAGAAAAAAGAAAAAAAATTACCCAACTCCCAGCACTGGTACTGCAGCTGATAATTAATTATCTGCTGTCTGTGCGCGTTGGTAGGACTCCCCCGGCTGCTCACTGGTCAGGGTGTGCGGTGCGGCCAGGGGAGGCGGCCAGTCAGTTGGTGTCAGGTCAGGACAGTCGTGTGGGGACCGTGCAGACCCTTCTCGACTTCACCCCCCTCCTTTCCACCCCTCCACTCCCCTCCAATCGAGGAATGAGCTGCCCTCTCTTGCCCACCACCCCTCCCCAAGCCCTCCGAAGGGAGGAGAGAGGGAGTGATTAGCACGGGGCATTGTCCCCGGATAATGGGCCCCAGCTGCTGCATGAAAGAAGCAACAAAGCGCCTGGCGGCTCCGCTTGCATTATCCCCTCATTAAATCTCTGTTATTAGATTAGATTCGAAATGTATTGATTCAGAGGCTGGGGGAGGGAGGCAAATCTGGCTGGCGAATGCTGAACCACACCTCTCTGCGAGCTCTTCCTCTCCCTCCTTCACCCAACCAGGCAACTTTTCTTCCTCGGTATTCTCTTAAGGAAACCTCCCCTAAGCCCATATCCTGGTCTCTGAGCTCAGCCACTCTGCCTGGACCACTGGGCGTCCGCTCCCTGGAGGCATCTCTGAGACCCCTGAGCTCAGGTGTCCTTAGGGGGAAAGGCAGCCTCCTTCCGGGATGGCTTTGTGGCAGTGCGGATCATGAACTCACTCATGGAGGGCCAGAGGAGTTCTGGCTGGGCCCTTTGAACACCTTTGATGGAATCTTTTTAGTAGAAATGACAGCTTTGGAAAGCAGGGTGGGTGGGAAAAGGAGATGAGAACTGGGAGTATTTGTGGGGAATAGGGAAGACTGCAGGGAAAGGCGGCGGGGGCGGAGAGAATTGCCAAGCTTCTCAGAAGCACCTATGAAGACATAAGAGTTCCTGGTTTTCTCTCCCTGCTCAGGAAAGCATGAGAGGGGATTAGCGGAAGTGGCAAGAGGAAGAGAGGAAGCACGTTCTGGGGGATATAACAAGTGGGAGGGAAATTCTGGGTGTTCTCACACCCTGGATGGACCGAAGTTCTCCTTGGAAGGATGGGCAAGATGGGGCATTCTCTGGCCTTGGGCCTCAGTTTCCCATCCCTGGGCAGCACAGCCCAGATGCCAGATCGATGTGCTGATTGGATGTAGCTACTGGAGCAGAAGATGTTACATGTGGCGGCTCATTCTCGAGGTGGTTAATTGGCTGCCTCGATGCTGGGCTCTGTCGCCCCATTGATTGTGGGTGAAGGGTGGGTGGGGGAGGTGGAGGATCAATAGCGTGATTAGTGTCCTACTAGCTCTTTGGTTGGACACTTCGCCAATAGCCACCCACTTACTGACCAGTGGTGCATTCGTAGTGCCAGACTGTCCACTTTCTAGCTCTCTGGCCTGAGACATGAGACTCACCCACAGCATGGCTGGCCCAAGCAAGTCCTAGTGGAATGGGGCCGCTTTGGGTCCTAGGACAAGGCTCCAATGTATGGGCTGCAAGGGCCATCCTGAAAGAGGAGTGATGAACAATCGTCACCTCTAGCCCATTCTCTACTCAGCAGGAGGCAACAGTATGAGTGGGGCCAATCCCCAGCCCCCAAATCTCTTGCTTTTGCTGGAAGACCTGATCCCTACCCATCAAGAAAACAAAAATAAATATAACTGATCCCTGATCACTAATATCAAAAGTACTTATGCCTGGGAGGGAGATAGCAGATGAAACCTCATTCCCAGTTTGCCGTAGGAACAATGAGCCAGTTAGACAGGATTTATTGGGTCCTTTCTGCATGCTGGGGAATCTGGGGTGAGAAGCAACCGAGAGAAGCTGAACTATATAAGCCCCTTCCTCAGCCTCTAAGCTCTTTCAGACATGAATCTTCCAAGGTTCCATGGTTCTGCCCTCTACACAGTCTCCTGGATGGTTTATGAACTAGAATTGCAGAGTCTGGGGTGAGGGAAATGTATAGTTTCTGGTGTCTCATACTGTAGAGTCTCTTTTATTAATAATTGGCCTGGAACAACTGTGGAGACAGTGAAAATGTTAGAACTCATCCCAGATATTCCTTTTGGGTCCATTCCCTTTAGCCTGGCAGTATTAATCCCTCTCCACCATGCCTTCCGCAGAGGGACAGGCAGCGCAAGATAGGGGAGGGATAAGGCTGCGATGGGAGTGGGAGAACCAGAGAAAGCCTCATTCACACATTGTGGACACTAAGACAGGTCACCCTTGGAGGGGGGTCTAGCATTCTTTTTCTCTGAATGCTTGTCAGGTGGAGGAAGCAATGGAGTTGGGTGTTCCTTAGCATGTCTTAAGCCCTGATGTCTGGGAGAGGGAGCCAGGATATGAGACACAAGATCAAAGACCATTGGTCTAACTGCCTCCCTCATGGTCTTGCTTTCTGGTGGATGCACCGGGGGCTGACTGCTGACAGTTTCCAAAGGAGATAAGTAAATCCAAGCCTTGGCTGTCTTGGTATTTTCCAAACACCAAACCCACTGGTGCTGACCGTGGTGCTGAAGTCATTGTCGTTTCCCCAAACCCCCATCCCCAATTGTGAGATACCCTTGCAGGGAGAGAGCTTGCTTCCAGCTGCACTGAGAGATCATGAGCCTAGAATAGTAACAGGACTTCATAGATCCTTCCAGCATCTTTCGAAGGGGGTGCAGAACTGAGCTTTCTCCTCCCTCCTCTCATTGCTGAGTGTTCATTTTCCTGACCCTCATATCTTAAATCCTACTTCCTACTCATTCTTCTTCATAACAGCTACCATTTGGTCACCTCCAAGGTCCCTGGGCCAGAAAGCACCAAACAGGTGAAGCTACAGATAATTCCCAAACCTCATTTCTACCAGTAACTTTAAGCCTCTTCGTCTGCCCATCTACTCTTTTCCCAAAGCTGCTGGCAAAGGGTCGAGAAGAGAGTTTAGGGCTTCATGGCAACGTGTTGCCCCCACCACCCCACCATCTATGGAGGATGGTGTTCAGGGAAGTGGCCACAGGTGAGGTGAAGAAGGAGACATAGGGGTTGGACAAACCTAGTGCAGAGTTGTCAGGCCCTACTGCAGCAGAGAGTTGGTTTTGCCTTCAACCTAAAAACAAAGTAGGGGGGTGAGCAGAATTCCAAAGTGCCTTATTCAGAGAAGGGACCATGGGGAAGCTTAGGCTTGATACATAGATACATAGAGTGAAGTTCAGGAGTGCTCAGGTTTCTCCTGGTCTAAGATAGCATGTTTTAAAGCCATAATGAGCAGTTGGGTGGGAAGAGGATGGAAGGGTCTTGAATATTAAATTTTGGGGGAAAGGGTTCAGACACTGGTTCAGGATTGCTGAGATGACTTGGCATTGGAAATGGGATGGGACCGTATCTGTGTTTTGAAGATGTCCCTGGTATCTCTTGGGCCCTGAAGGACCTAAGCAGAAATCCTCTGTCCTCATCCTAACCAGCCTCATACCTTCCTCCCCTGCTGGGCTGTACCCACTCAAGAATAATGCCAGATGGACCAGAGCGTGACCAGGGTGACACTGTAGGCCAGCACCACCATCAGGTAGATGCGGAAGAGCAGCTTGTCCAGCACAGAGCCCACCTGCAGCCAGTCCCGGGCCACCTCTCGGATCTCATCCCGCTTCTCCAGGAAGTGCCGGATGGAGGACAGTTCCTGCAGCAGCCCACGCACAGCCAGCGAGGCCCCTCTCGGGGGCGGGGGAGGGCTGCATCTGCCCCTCGGGGTCTTCTCCAAGTCCAGGGATCTTCCCAAATGGCCACAGTGGTTTCCCATGACTGAAAGAAGGGCAGAACTTTGGCAAGGGAGAGCCAGCGGGATGGCCTGAACATTGTCGCTTATGTTTCTACAGCCTGCAGAAAGTTTCGTTAGGAACAACTTCAGACATAAAAAGTATAGAGAGGAACTTACATATTTGCAAACCCACTATCCAACTTAAACAAATTTAAAAAGGCAATATGATTGAGGATCCCTGTGTATCCTTCCTTAGTCACAACCTCCTCCCCTTCCCCCGATCACCAATATCATGAAGTTCTCCTTCCTGTGTGTTTTTTCAACCTATGGGCTTTCCCCAGCAATCTGACATCCATTATTTTATTTCAGCCTCAGAACAGCCACACAAGAGAAGCAGAGTAGGAGAGATCACTGTTCCCACTTGCTATATGATAGTGCTGACTGCGGAGAGAGGCTAAGTGACTAGCCCCTGGTCACGTAGTTGGAGCATCATTTAATGCCAAGGCCCAGGAATCTGGACCCCTGCTCCACTGCTCTCCTGCTATGTCTTCTTGCCTCAGAAGGGGGTGGCTGTCTGGATGGCACTGCTGTGATCTCCATGACTCTGAGTCCTGGACCAGAAAATACACCTTCAGGTATGGCTACCATCAAAATTAGCTTCAGGCCAGTGGGATGGTCTTAGATGAACCAAAAGTCTCATGTAAAAAGCCTGGCCCTGCCCACGAGGAAGGATGAAAGGGAGTGAGAGGAGAGGAGTGCTTAAGAACAGGAGCTTGGGGTCAGATGGGTTCAAAGCATGGTTCCACCAGTTCCTGGCTCTGTGGTTTAGGGCAAGCTATTTAACCACTGCTCTTAAGCTATTTAAGAGCTATTTAAGCCTCTGCTTCCTCATTTGAAAGAATAAGAATCCTATTGGGCTGTCTTGAGTATTACATGTGACAATGCACAGAAAGTGCTTTGCACGTGCCTGGCACAAACTGCTCAATGGATAACCCAACAAACCAACCACCACCACCACCACTAACAACAACAATAGTAGCTATAGCAATTCTTCAGGAGGTGTGAGCCCCTCATTTAGTGTCTCCCTGAGCCCCTGTCTCTCTGCCTCATGTTGAAATTCTAAGGAACCTGGTCTTTGAGCTATTAAGAATGAGAGAGTTTTAGAAATCCCAGCTGCAGCATTTAATCATGTGAGGCAAAAAGGCCTATAATTGCCCAAGGGGCATCCATTTGACCTCACTCATGGCTCCATCTCAGAGAGAGGCCAGTCTCAGGCCAGAGGGCTCAGCTTCCGAAGGGGAGCCCCTCTGGGGCTCCTACCCTCTCTGTCCATACCCAGGTTGATGAGAGGTTGTGAAAATGAAGACAGGGTCAGGATTGACACCTTTGGTGGAAGTCTTCCCCCTCCCAATAAGGCTGGGCATGGGCACCGCATGCAGGACAGCACCCAGTTCCCAGGCCCTGCCCAGCCTCCTTGGCCTGCCACGCCCTCCAGAGACTGCCCACCGTGTCCTGCATCCAGGCCAGAAGTGGCCCCTCTGTGGGGGACTCTCCCCTTCTCTCTCTCACCTGAACAGTCATCAGTCTTGGTGGCTTGGGAGGCGGCTGGGGGCCTGTGGGAGGTCGACTGCTCCCTGAGGCAAGGTAGCCGGGCGATCCTCTCCAGCACCAGGTGCCGTAGCCAGGCAGGCACGGGCTGCTGCAGGTCTTGTTTGTGCACCAGCCGCACAATGAAGATGGTCTCGGCCAAGCTTATCACCAGCAGCGCCATGCACACCACAAAGTAGACACCTGTGTGCCCCGGGGTGGGGGGAAAGACACACATGGGAGGTGGGAGGGGGCCGGTTTCTCCCCAGCCTGAGCTCTTCCTTCAGAAGAGGCCTTACCGATGAGGGGAGTGCCGATGGCAGTGGCCGGCAGCGTGTCGGACACAATGATCAGGAAGACGGAGTAGCCCAGGAGGAGCGTGATCTTGAAGGAGACCCTCTCGCCACTGTCTGGGGGCAGGTAGAAGCCCATGATGTCCATGACCATGAGGAAGATACTGGGCAGCAGCAGGCCGACCACGTAGAATAGAGGCCGCCGGCGGATGACCACCTGGCACCGGGAGAGGAGCTTGTGGGAAGCCTGGGGCGGACAGGCTGTGCCCCTGGGAGCCACCCCCAGCCCAGACCCCCTTGCTTCATGGAGCTTCCAGCTCGGATTTCTCAGACAAGGAAGTGGACAGACCCCATGTCCTGCCTCCCAGTCCAGGCTTGTGGCTGTTCGGGATAAGTTAGGGACATTCAGCCGAGTTTCCCCATCTACCTGGTTGAAGTTCCAGGGGAGGTGTGGGACCCTGGGGTTGAAAGGGGGCTATGGAAGTCCTTCCCAATAGCCCCCTTAAGCCCACCTCAGTGTGAGGGCTTAGGGGCTTTATTCACCGTTTCACCACATCCACCCCCACTCACGTAGAACTTCATTTCTGCGTAGTGGTCACTGCTCTCCATACTGAACTCCTGAAACTGGGTCAGCACTCCCAGCAACTCCCACTCTCCCTGGTTCATGAAGACGCTCTTGTCCGACTTCACCTTTTCTGGTGAGCGCCACAGGGAGACGTTGATGTCCTGGACTGAGAGAGAAGAAAGCAAGCCAGCTTGGCACCGAGCGCCGCCAGACCCTGTGATGGTGGAACGCGAGTGCGCAGCCACCCAGGGAGGTGGGGGCCAGGTGGCTTGACCTCGAGCCTCGGTTTCCTCAACTATGAAATGAGGCACCACTGCGCATCCTACCTGTCTCACAGGGCTGTGGTGAGGGCAAACGAAGTCTTGGATGAAAACCCACGGCACAGTGCAGAGAAACATACAACCCCTTCACACGCACACATACACACACACACACACACACATGCACACACGCACCCCTTCCAAACACCTTTCTAGGCTCCCCTGTTAGAATTACTCATTTCAGAAATAAACAAAAGTCAACAGACTTCACTTTTGCCTTGATGGAACTGCCTGTCTTTAAAAGTTAATAAAATAAGCCAAATCCACACTTAAAGAACAAAAGTTCCACTTCTCAATACCTACACTAGAGAAATATGCACCAGGAAGGACAAGAGTGCCTCTTGCAGCAGAATATTGGAAAAGACGTAAATATCCATCAATCAGGAAAATGCTTAATAGCTATGATGCATCCAAAATCATGAGATATAGGCCAGGCATGGTGGCAAATGCCTGTAGTCCCAGCTACTTGGGAGGCTGAGGCAGGAGGATTGCTTGAGCCCAGGAGTCTGAGGTTGCTGTGAGCTAGGCTGAGGCCATGGCACTCTGGCCCAGGTGACAGAGCAAGACTCTGTCTCAAATAAATAAATAAATAAATAAAATCATGGGATAGTCTGTAGCAGCTGAAATTTATGAGTAAGATCTAAATATGCACTAACTTAGAAAAATGTCCAAGAGCTGTTGTTGAGTAAAAAGAATCAAGTAGCAGTATATTTTAGTATGTGCAATATGATACATTTACTTAAAATAAAAGCTTAGAAAACAATTTCCATGCATTTTCCATAGATGTATATGTGTGTGTCTATATGCACACATGCATGTGTGGATATGAATGCGTAGAGAAGGATCTGGAAGGATATACTGTACTATATGAAGCTTATACTGACAAAAGTGGTGAACTCTTATTGCAGGGAGTTGTTGGAAAAGAGTGTGAGAGATTGAGGGTAGAGGTCAAAGGAGGCTTTAGCCTTATCTGTAGTTCGGCTTTTGGTCAAGAAAGTTATGTATCACTATCAGAATTTAAGTTTAATGAATAAGTCAGAACAGAAATGGGAGATGCCCTCTTGTAGCAGGGTGGTGCACACTGCTCTAGCCCTCCAGTGAGCACCTAGCATTCATCCACCCAGTAAAATTTGCTGAGCACCTTTCTTTGTGCCAGGCAGTGAACCAAGAATTTAACAGTGGGCAAGAAATCATGTCCCTGCCTGCTCTTAAGTTCATATCTAGGAGGGAAGTAGACATTGAGCAAGTGCTTACAGGGGTGGTAGAGATGGGGAGAGCAGGGTGTTGTAAGGTTAGGCAACAGGGATAGCCTAGCCTGGGGGATAACAGGGGAAACTGAGGAGCTGACACTTAGGCTGTGGCCAGAGGGGTGAGTCGAGGGGTTGGCTGGACTCGGTTGCTGGGGAGAGGGAGGAGGGCGGCAAGGTAGCCCAGGAGAGGAAACAGCACGTGGTAAAGGGAAAGAACAAGGGGCGTTGGGGCTAGAAGTCAAGGCAGCTGGGCAGGAGTGGAGCCAGGGCGGCGTGCAGCAGGTGAGGGTGGAGTGGTAGCAAGGCAGAGCCAGCCCACGGATTTGGATTGTGTCCTAGGACTGCCAGGAAGCCATTGAGGGTTTTAAGTGACTTGGTCAGATTTGCATTTTAATAAGATCTCACTGGCTGCTGTGAGGAGCATGAATTGGTGGGGGACAACAGGGAATGGGGGAGACCAGGGAGAAGGCTGATGCAGAAACCTGGGCAGGAGATGGGGGTGGCTTGGCTGGGAGTGGTGAGGAGAAGCGAGTGGATCGGAGAGACATTTAATGCCAGATTCTGTTTGAGATGTTGGAAAAGAATTGTCCTTCACTGGGCGTCTTGCAGTCAGTTCACACTGTCTCATCAAATCCTTATGACAATGGAAAGAGGCAGCAAGGGCAGAATACTCTCCCCATGTGGAGGATGAGGAAGCAGAGGCTCAGGACATAAAGAAGATCAGTGGGAAGTAAATTGGATGAGGGAGAAGGCATCCCAGGGAGTGCTCCTTGCCTGGGTGTCCCTGGGGTCCCCAACCTCCACCCCTCCACCCCCAGAAGCCCGCGTACTCACTGGTGTGCAGCCAGCTGGTGAAGGTCAGTGAGCAGTTCTGCACGTCGAAGGGGAAGTTGTAGATGTCCAGGCTACACGCGGTCACCACCTGGAGGGGCTTGTAGTTCTGGACCTCGCCGTGATGCTGAACATACACGTATGGGATATTTGGAGACTTCCCCACGTCCACGCTGGCCAGGGAAGAGGGGTCAGTTTGGGGGCACAAGAGGCAGGTGAAGCTCTGGGAGTCTGAAGATCTCCGAGCAACCCAGTAGGGAAAGAAATTCAGGGAGGCCACAGGCAGCAGGACAGCATGGGCAGTTTTGTCTGGCTTTGGTTTTTCCAACCTTTCTCTCTTAGGCTTCCTGACCTGCCATTGGCAAGGCTACTTTCCAAGCAGGAAAAAGCATTTCTCCTTTTTTCTGCTGGTCACAGAAGTCAGGGGGGAAAAGATCCATGGACCCAAAAGCCACAGGGGGTGAGGAGCTTGCCCAGCTGCCCCTGCACCGTTGCCCCCGGCCAGGCAGAGCTTGGCTCCCAGGATCACCTGCCCTGTGGGGACAGGCGGGCTTGTGGGGGAGAAAAGAACCTCATGTTCCATCCTGACTCTGGCTTGTCTTTGCTTCCCACCCCCAGAAATCCTTTGAAATGAGAATAATCCTCTCTGAAGGAAAAGGAGCTAGAGAAATCATGGGCAAAAATTGGGGAAGCCAGAAAAGTCCCACAAGACTTCATCCCACTCTCTTGGCTGATCTGAGATGCGTAGGCCCTCCCGAGGGACCACTGTGGGCCAGGGTGGGCGGAGCCTGAGGTCTGAAGCCTCCATGCTTCAGTGGGATCAGGCTGAGATATGAGAAGTCAAGACTAAGGCGACTTCACTGTTGAAACTGGAGATCTGGCCAGAAACGGATTTCCCACAGCTCCTCCAGCCTGAGCTACGCAGGGCATGGGAGTGGGGTCAAGGCCAACCACCTCCCTTGGGAAAATGTCAGTGTCGCTTGGAGTTGGGCAATGCAGTGGGTGTGGGTGGAGGGCTCTGGCCCCACCTGTCACCTTCCCTTTTGTATCCACCTCCCCAGCCACTTCTTTGCCCTTGAATTTGGAAGCCCAGCTGGTGCATCCCGAATGAACCTGCAGGACAGGGAGAAGGTATGTGGGCTACGGCCACATGGAACAGCGTTTGGCCACCGGGAATAAAGGCTTCCTGGATCCACTTTGTATTGGAGGAGCAATTTGTGGCCTGTCAGGCACATGTGTGACTTGGGAGGTTTGAGCACATCCTCCAGCTCCAAATCTCCCCTGTGACCAGGAGCAGTGGCCACCATCAGTGCTCTATTCCCTTTAGAAACATTACTGTTTTCTCTAAAAATGCAGCTGTCCCCATTAGGCTCTTATAACCCAGTGTGAGTTCATTCACTGGCTTCTTTCTCCATGACAGGGGCCCTCGGACGAAGTACAGAGTTTCAGCATCAGGCACAGAAAGAGAGGAGTTTTTAAAAAGAAAAATAAAGGAAAAAAAATGACAAAGACTTTGGGGAGTGTGGGCTCCAGCCAACTTTACCTACGGTCTGCCAGTCTGGTGGGACGTCTCAAAGGCGGCAGCAGCAGTCTTGTCTCCCAGCCCCCAAGCCACCCGGCCACCCCGCATCGATGACAGTACTCACAACTCGTTGATGAGGATGTCCGGGACCCAGATGCTGTCCGTGGGGATGGACAACTTGGTGATGTTGTCAAAGTCCTCAGGGTTCCACTGGAGAAACTCATCAGTCCAGTACTAGGGGAGGGGCAGGAGGGGTCACGGGCAGCCCTCTCCATCGTGGGGGAGGGTCACCCGCAGCTCAGGCAGACTTCACCCTCGGTGCCCAGGCAGCAGGAAGGCATCTTCCTGGGAAAAGCTGGGTGTCGCTGGCACCCACATCCCTCAGCCGTAACTGAGTCCCCCACCTCCATACTCACACTCTCCCTACAGGCATAGCAACACGGTGGATGCAGCCTCTCCCAGGGAGGGAATTCGGTCATTTCTAGTGTCATGGGTCCCCCAGCCATCACTGAGGGATCTCTGACAAATAACCTCTCGGGTCGTGGCCCAGACCTATGTGAATGGGGCTAATAACATCCACTTCATGCGGTAGAGGTGGCTATTAAGTTTCGATCCACTCTCAGAATGGCTGGTCTAAAATGCAAATTTTATCATGTTATTCTCTTGCTTAAAGTTCTTCAATGGTGCCCCATTGGCCTTAGGATAAAGTTAAACCTCACGGCCAACAAAGGCCTATATAACCTGGCCTCCACCGTCTCTCTAGCCTCAGGTTTGGGCCATGTGAATTCTACACATATGGAGTGCAGAACCATCCAAACCTGCACGTCTCTGCGTCCTCTGCTCCCTCTCTTCAGCCACTCTAGCTTCCCTGCTGCTCTGACTTCTTCCCCACAACCCCAGCGGCTGCCAGAGCAGGGCCCTCCTGCGGGCAGCAGCCTTCACTGTGTGCCTGCCCTCCCCTGCCAGCGTGAAGCCAGAGCTCCTGACAAGGCCTGAGTCCGCACACCGCACACCGGTGCCCGACCCGTGCCCGTCAGAAGCTGGAAGAGAGGAGAAACGGCTGAGAATGTGAGGGCTAAGTGAATGGAACGAACCGTCCTGTTTCAATCACTCAATTTGGTTGTTGTCCAATTTGCCTTAATAGGAGGAAGAACTGTCTAGCAATTAGAGCTGTTTGCAAGTGAAGTGGCTGCCTTGTGGGTCCCCTGGCACTGGAGGTGTTCCTGCAACAGAGGCTGGACAAGCATTGGTTTGGGATGCTGTGAAGAACTTCGGAAATTGGAGGGGGCTTGGAGGATTTCTCCTCCACTTATCTTTAAGCTCCCATCCACCCCCAGTCCTGAGATGGGAAGATTCTGGACTCCTGGATCTCCCACTGAGAGTACCTCTGAACCTCTTCCCTCACCTTCCCCAACCAAGGCCCCTGAGATTCTTGATTCCTTCAAATGAAGAAACCCTTCCAGCGGGGAGCAGTCCCATCCCAGGAAACCGGGGTAGGGGAGGGGCTGGCCTGCTCACCTGCCGGTACCAGATGTAGGTGGTCAGCACCTGATTCTTCTCATCCTGAGAAAGGAAAGCAAGCTCAGACAGGTGGTCCTGCAGACTGGGGGGCCACCCTGCACACACCACCCCCAAAAGGAGCTGCTTCATTTTGCCTCTACTTCCTTGGAAGGTAAGAGTGAAGCAAGGGGCCCTGGTGGGGGAGTGGATAAGCTGGAACCGCCTGTCCAGCCAGGAAAGATTGGGCTTTTACTAGAAAAGAGATGACAATTAATTCTTTTTCAAGTTCAAATATATATATGTGCATATATATTATACATACTCTCTATTACTTCCTACTGTGTTATGTGTTACACACACACAAACACACACCCCCCTATACAGCCTGCCTTGGTTCAAAATCAGGAAGTACAAAGCCACATAGAGTGAGCAATTCATTGCTCTCCCACCTCCCCCATCCAGTTCCCAGTTTCCCTCCCTGAAGCCCCACAGTAACCAGTATATTGTGTTTCTGCCCAGGGATGTTCTGAACGCAGGGACTTCATTCTGTATCAAGGCAGCTACGGTGACTGTGACGGAGACTGTAAAGTCAGGTCCTCCCACCCCACCCCAGCACAGTGCCACCGCATCTCTGCAATTGCCTCTTGTTTAATTAATTGATTAATTAAGTGATCTGTTGGTTGATTCTTCAACAACCATGTAACGACACTGCCATGTACCAGGGAACTGTGTAAGGCACGGAGAACACAGAGATGAATAGGACAGTCTTAACCCAACATAGAGTGATGGTTGCCCTTATGCAACGTATGAAAACCCACACACAGGAAGTGACCCACTGGCTGTAGGGGTGCAGGAGAGGCAGCCACACAGGCAACCCCAGGTTTCTGGTGTGGGCAGCTGTGCAGATGGCACTGCCACCCATTGTCAGCTGTGGTGCCAGACCTTAGGTACTGTGGGTTCTCGGAGGACCACTTTGCTTCCCAGGGAGTGACTTGGTCCCACATGGCGGCCTTCCACCCTGAAAAGGTCCCGCTATGAGAGGGGCAGCTCAGAGCCGAGTGCTCACCACGCTGAGGATGGCATAGACAATGACGTCAATGGACACGGTGGTTGGCTTCCTCCAGTCCCACACAGGCCGCACCCCCTTCTTGTAGTTGGCCAGGAGGTGATCCGACAGCCTCAGCAGAGCGGGCCTGCTGCTGTTCCGGCCCTGGAGGCCCCCCCTCCGCCTGGCTGGGAAGCAGAGCGGTTCAGTGTGGACACCAGAGCCCCAGGCCTTCCCCCAGTTCCCTTGCCCTGGTTTGCAAGCTATTAAAAGGAATGTGTCCCCACTGTGCCCACCTCATGAATCCCTAGATACTCCCACAGACTAAAATTCTCACCACTAGAGCATTTTGTCTGCAGAGATTCCCACCAAAACCCAAGTGCATGGCCTCCTAGAAGCGACCTGTTCTCTCATTTACATCAGAGCAGGCATCTTGCCCATAAGCGAAGGTGACAGGAGACACGTGAGCTTTGAAGGAGGCTGAGGGCTGAGAAAGGTGGAGAGTAGGGGGGTCTGTGGGGCCCCGGGTGAGGGATCCTGGGGAGCAAAAGGGAAGCTGGCTGTTACTGGGTGACACTAGAAGTGAGAGGGGTGCAAGAAACTGTGACCCCAAGTGCACAATTTCCAAGCTTAACGGTCTGCATCAGGGTTGTCCTCAGCTGAGGTCAGATCTCTGCACAGATCAGTCTCCTTGACCCCAGCCTGCAACCGGGGAAGAAAGAAGGAAGGGTAGACATTTGGAGAAAACAGACATTGTCCCTCCCTCCCGCTCTCTCTCCACCCCCAATGAGCCCCTCCCCCCTCGCTCCATGCACATACAGGCTATGGGGGAGGGGTTTGCAGGAGGGCTGCTCTACGGGCAGACTAGATGGGGTTAGGAGGAAGGTTGGGGTGAGGTGTGGAGGGAGCAAGGAGAAACCAAACTGCCCCCAAGGCAGGAGGGACAAAGACATGATGAAGAAGCCAACTCCTAGGCCCTAGTCCTATTCTATGCAGATTTTCGTGTGCACCTCAGTGTTCCTTCTGGGGACAGTAGGAGCACCTTCTGAAGGGAGGCAGGAAATATGAAGGTGAAAGTGCACGGGGAGGGGAAGAGGGTACACATTCGAGGACCACGGTACAGGTGGCAAAGAGGAGCTGGGACTGGCAGGGTAGACCTGGGTCTTTCACAGACCAGGTGCCAGCAGGCCCGGCTCTCGCTAAGCAAGACTGCCCCTTCTCTCACCCTGTGTGCAACCTGCACAGCAGATCAGTCCCACGAATTCCCTCTCACCCCCTGAGCCCTCATAAGGTTTAGGCTTCCTTTAGGGCAGAGAAGAGCAGAGAGAGAGGGAAGGCAAGAGACTGTGTTTTTAAGTGCCTCCTTTGAAATAACATCAGTTAATGTAGTCTTCATTTTGACCTTAGAGCAGTGCACTGTTTACAGACAAGGGTGTCCAGGGCTCAGAAGGGTGAGTGTCGTGCCCTACAAGTGCACGAACTGAGATTCAAGTCCAGAATCTTGGACTTGTGTTTTTGCTACATCGGCGACAGCCCAGATCCTATTGACTGGGACTCTGACCGGCGTGGAGAGAGCCAGACTGTCACTGCAGGCCTCCGAGCAAAGGACCACTGCTGGGAGGGACAGAGCTTCTCCCCAGCTTGTGTTTGCCTAACCCACTCAGCACCCTGCGATGACAGCTCCTCTCGCCCACAGCCCTGCACGTCTGTCCAGTCCTCAGATGGCACCCTTCCAGTTGTGCCCCAGCGTGCTCCAACCCAGCTCTGCAGGGAGAGGATCCTTCCAAAGGAGAAGGAACAAGGTCTGCAGCAAAAGGAAACAGACTGCTTGTATTCAAGGGAGTCAGGACGGGATGGGAGTGGGGAACGCAGGCAGAAGTTTGGCATTACTGGATTTTAAGTTCTGGAGGGGAACTTGAAGAAATGCAGGCCCAGAGAGCCCACACAACAAAACCAGCAAAGTCGAGGCCAGATGACGAGATTAGTGCTGGTCCGCACTCTGCTGCCAACAAGCTGTATGCATTACTCTCCCTCCCTGGACCAGGCATTCCCATTTATAACAGGAAGCGGTAGACCAAATGAGCTCAAAAGTCCCTTGCAGCTGCCATTCAATGAGTTTAGGGGCAGGGCGAAGAGAAGAGTCCTTTTCCTGGCGCCTAAGTATTTCTGAAACACAGCGAGGCTGCTCCTCTGCTCCCCTCGTTGCAAGCCCTGCTCTCGCCCCAGGACTCAACTTACCCAACTTTCTAGCTCAAAATGCTCTCAGCTCATATGTGGTAGGATAGCTGATTTTCCTGCAAATGCATCACTCCCAACTCTCCTTACCTAAACCCTCTGAGGATGGAGGCGTCCCCTACCCCACCTGCCCAGAGTCCGGCTGTGTCTCGAAGCCGCTTACCTTCTCCCTGTGCCAGCAGCGTGGGGAGGAGCAGGGTGAGCAGCGCCTGCCGGGCCCACAGCAGCATGGCGAGCTTCCCGCGTGGGAGTGCCTCCGAGTGGCTGCTCAGGGTGAGCCCCGCCAAGGGCCAGCCTGCCCGCCCGCTGCCAACCTCATGTCCCAGCCAGCCTGCCTCTCCGGGTCGCTGCCTGCACCTTCTGAGGCTGGAGGCTCACACTCCCTGGGCCACCAGGGTTGGGGAGCCGCCAAGTTTTCCAGCAATCAAACCCTTCGGCTGGATCAGGTTTCGGGCTGGAGGAAGGAGGAGGGAACGGCTGAGAGGGGAGCCCGCCCTGGCTGATGTCATATGGCGGGAGCTCAGTCCACCCATTCAGCCAGGTGGCTTGACCATGTTTCCCCTGAGGAGTGAATTGGGGACAGGGGCTGCAGGAACCCTGGAGCAAGGGTGCAGCCCGTCTGCTGGGAGGTGCACCAGGGTGCTGCTTTCATTTCTGTCCCTTGGCAAGTATGTTTCAGTGGCACTGGGCTGGGGTGGGGGAGGGTGACTCAGGCAGAGGGCCATTCTCTTACTCTTCAGGGTGATATAGTGCTCCTAGCCAAGCAGGTGACTGGGAACCTCTGCAGACAGGAAAGGTACC
>CM052438.1:108843207-108890069 GCA_028533085.1 Varecia variegata
TGGGGAGTGGAGAAACTACCTTAGGTTCTGGGAAACAACAGATGGTAGGAGCATTCACAGCTGGGAGAATCCCATTTTTGTTCTGTTCCTCAGTTTCCTTCCTTTATGAAACAGGAATCATGAAATTTATGAACATTTGGAGGGCTAAGCTCAAGCTGCTCTGTAAATAAGGCTGCTGGCACCCCATATTCCTCCCACCACTGAGGGACACCATTCCAGGAGGATGTCTGTAGTGCCATTAGTTAATACTGTCATTGCTTCAGCATGCAGGCCTGACCCTGGGGCTTAGAATGAGTTCCTGGCTGCAGCTGAGATTAGGGCCACTTGGCACTAGTCAGAGGGAGTCCACACTGGGGACCAGCTTGGTCAGGCTTCACCCCGGAAGGCTGCTTCTTAGAGGCTGACATGAGGAACCTGGGCCATGTAATCTGGGGGTGGAGCAAAGGTGAGCTGCGTGGGAAAGGAATGGGAAGTCCCTTTGGTGACCCCCAAGCCTCCCAACTCAGGTCCCTCTGCAAGGAGGTATGTGGTGGCTTCAGCCCTTGGCCTTTGGATCCTGTAACAAAGGTACCAATGGGGAGAACCAGAGCCCATCACTGGATATTGATAGAGGTAACTAGAAATTGGAACCCACACCAAAGACTCAGACTGGAGTCCATTTGTTGACAGCAAGCAGGTCTTATCTTTATTTTGTGATATATTATTTACTTTTCAGAGTACTGTCCAATACATTGCTTCATTTTGATCCTCCTAACTCTGTGATATGTGCAGAGTAAGTATAAACAGCCCCAATTTCAAATAAGGTAAGTTGAAGTCAGAGGAGTTGAGCTCAAGGTCACCTGGCTAGATAGTGACCGAGCCAGGACCAAAATCAGTGCTCCTGACTCTTAATCTGGTGTTTCCTTCAAGACATAGTTGGGGAGGAGGGAGACCCCACAGCGATGAGTTCACTGCAGGACTTTTCCTCTTCTATTAACCAGAGGAGCAAGTGGGGGAAACTGTAATCAACATTGATGGGAAGCTCAGGTGCCCTGGGGACCGTGGTGGCAAGACACCACGTGCACGTGGAGCGAGGAGAGGCCCGGAGTAGAAAGTAGGAAGTGAGGGAGGAAACAGGTGGAGTTTTGTGTGGACACTTCCTGCTCACAAACTTCTTATGTTCTTCATTTCATTAAAAGCAGCAGTGGAATTTCATGGACAATTGGCGTTGAGCACTAACTGGGAGGTAATGAGAGAGGGAAGATGCAGGTAAAGGCTGTTTGAATTTAAATTCTTTTTCTTCAGGGGGACGGAGGGGGACAGATTTTTTTTAAAGGCAATTTTAGTGCTAGGAAAAGTTTCTAGCAAACAGCTTTGGACTTTTGTGTCCTCTGTCGACAGCATTAGGACCGATGACTATCACCCAGCCCACTGTGCTCTACTCGCCAACCTCCTGACGACTGTTCTGGGTGGGGCACAGAGGGATGTCCAGGGACTGGGGGTCTGATCTTGGGTAGATTTTGTCTCTCAGACCTGAAAAGACACACTAGATATGTGTCCACCACCAGTGTGAGTTAGAATGAGCAGCTCTGCAATAGTTATTGCAGAAGCACCATATGCTGCACAACTCTGTATGGACCTGGGCGTAGATGGGGCATAAACTAGCAAGAGACACAGGTAACTATTCTAGGAGCGTGTGATCTACTTGACAAATCTCTCTCTCACACACACACACACACACACAGCCACGGAACATTCACAGGGAGAAGGATATAGGTAATGTGAGACTAAAGATACCAAAGGTAGAGATGAGGCGAGAGGAACAGGGTGATAGGTGGACAAGCTGGCCAGGGAGTGGGGGCAGAAGGCTGTTTGAGCAAGTTCCAGGACAGAACTGAAATACAGATGGGCAAATCCCAGAAGAATCTGCCAAATACAAGTAGAGGCTTAGGTGGAAATAAACCCCTTCCCAGGAAGGATGGCAAGGAAGTTGGCTTGGCTGGATTGAAGACTCTACAATAGGAAACAATGAAAGAAGCAAAGAAAGTCAAATACAAGGATGGATATTTTGGGGAAGGCTTGAATTCTCATCTTAGGATTCAGGTTATGAGGCCACAAGAACTTGTAAGATAGGCCAATCAATACAGATTTGGCTACTAGAGAAGACAAGCCAGAACTGGATTAGTTACCCAAGTGCTGTGACCAGGGCTCTCCTATTCTGGATGAGTGACTGTGAGCACAGATGGGAAGCTGAGGGGGCCACTGGGACTGCAATGGTTAATTTTACATGTCAGCTTGGCTGGGCCACAGCACATAGAGATGTGCTCAAACATTTTTCTACATGTTTCTATGAAGGTATTTTTTTTAGGTGACATTAACATTTAAATCAGTAGACTTTGAGTAGAACGCATTACCCTCTGTAATGTGGGTGGTTCTCAACCAATCAGTTGAAGGCCTTACTAGAAAAAGACTGACCTTCCTAGAAGAACAGGGAATTCTGTCACCTTTGGACTCAAACTGGGTCTCCAGCCTGCCAAAACACCCTGCAGATTCTGAACTTGCAAAACCACCACAATCACATGAGTATTATGGGTGGGATCGTGTCCCCCCCCACCCGCTTCCTCCCCCAAAATTCCTATGTTTAAGTCCTAAACCTCAGTACTTCAGAATGTGACAGTATTTGGACATAAGGCCTTGAATAAAGTAATTAAGATTAAATGAGGTCATTAGCATGGGCCTTAATCCACCTGGTACAGTGGCTCATGCTTGTAGTCCCAGCTACTTAGGAGGCTAAGGTGGGAGGATCACTTGAGGCTAAGAGTTAAAGGTGACAGAAGAAGACCCTGTCTCAAAAAAAAAAAAAAAAAAGGACCCTAATCCAATACGACCAGTGTCCTTATGGGAAGAGGAGATTTGGACACAGATATGTGCATGCACAAGGAAAGATCATGTGAAGATATAACAAGAAGGCAGCAGTCTGCAAGCTAAACAGAGAAGTCTGAGAAGATACCTACCCTATTGGCTCTTTGATCTTGGACTTCCAGCCTCCAGAATGCTGAGGAAATAAATCTGTGTTTAAGCTACCCAGGGTGTAGTATTTATTTATTTAGGAGACGGGCTCTTGCTCTGTCACCCAGGCTGGAGTGCGGTGACATGATCATAGTTCACTGCAAACCTGAACTCCTGGGCTCAAGTGATCCTCCTACCTCAGCCTCCCGAGTAGCTAGGATTACAGGCATGCACCACCACGCCCAGCTAGTGTGCATTATTTCATTATGGCAGCCCTAACTGACTAATACTGGGACAGTGGATTGCCAATTCCTTGAGCTAAGGGACCATGGGATGTGCCTGTCCTCCTGGTCAGTGCATCACACCGGGTGTGCAGTCACTAAGTGCTGTACTAGACTGGGCCTCAAAGCACTGGCACAGGAGGAGGACGGAGACAGTGGAAACAGCTGGGACAGTAGGAAAAAGAGCTTCAGAAGGTTATGGATGTGGTGGGAATTTTGTGTTCTGGTTGGTACAACGTCGACCCCTGGAATCAAGTCAAGTGAAGAATGATCTGTGACTGACTTCGTTTATATTCTCTGGTGTGTCTAACATAATGCTCAGGACTTCATCGACACTCAAGAAAGGTTTTGTTGAATGAATGACAATAAATGACCAAAGTAGGGCTGGGAGACGGAGTGATCTTACACCTTTAAAAAAAAAAACTGCTTAAACATACCTATATACATGCATGTGCCTAGAAATTTACTGAAAGAGATTGCGAGCGATGGTTACTCTGGGGGAGTGGACTGGGATAAGAAGGAAGGCTTACTTTTACTGTATACCTCATACTATTGATACATTTTCAACATGATGCAGTATTCCTGGGTCACTCAGCGGCCAATTGGTGCACGTACCTGGACTCAACAGAAAGAGGCAAGCGTTTCAACCTGCCATTCTTTCCCCTCCAATCTCCCCTAAGTGCTGTGACAGCACTTTGATCAAGACCAATAAATTTCAGTCTTCACAAGCCACTCCACAGCGCCCAGAGCGAGCACAGGGTGACAGTGTAGAGCCCCAGCATGACAAGGTAGCTTCGGAAGAGCAGGCGGTCAAGGCGGTACAGGAGGGCCAGCCACCCAACCTCCTGCCGGTGCGCCTGGTCCTCAGTCCGGAGGTGGTTGTTGATAGAGTGAAGCTGAGACCAGACTTCCTTCAGGGTTCCTGCCTGGGCCTGGTGCTCTTGACAGATCGGGGACCCTGCATGGTAGAGGAAAACACCCCAGGTGAGCCTGCACTTTCCCTGGAAGCTGATGGCCTCATCCTTCAAGGAAGGTATGGACAAAACTGAGCAGTGGACTGGGTTTGGGTTGGGGGTCTCCCTTCCTCCCTACTCAGGGGAGGCAAAGCTGTGCTGAAGGAAGCCTCGGAGGACACATCACAGCTATATCATGGAAGTAGAGTGTACGTAGGCTAGATCTATCTGGGAGATTTTCTGAGCTAGGGGTCAGCCCAAGTTGACTCAGTAGGAGCTTTAGGAGCTGGGATGATGCTTATACTTTTTTACATTAAGCAACTAGAACCCAGACATACACAAACTCCATGTGTGTGCATGTGCATGCCAGAACTTTACTATTCTGGAGTCAACGGCTCAGTCACTTTAGGTCATTGGAAACAAAAACAACCTAAGGGTAACTGAGAGTCTGACCTTCAAGCTCAAACAAGGCTTTCTGGAAAGGCAGCAGGAGGCAGCTTTCAGTCTCCAGAGAGGTACCATAAGATGCAGCGCCAGGCTTAGAAGCAGGTGTTTCAGATTTGTCACTTAGTCCAACACAATGCCTGGTACTTCACCCAAAGGAATTAGTTTTGAGGGTGATCAAGGAAGACAGGATAGGAACCTCAAGGCTTTTGACAAACCTGTGACCCCAGCATCCTGGGCTCTAGGATCCACTGTAGGTCCATCAGCATCCGTGTCCCCTTGAAGGCACGAGAGGGGCCATTCCTGCCCACTGCGCCGCTCATTGTGGAGGAACCTGACCAGCAGGATGGACTTGAATAAGCTGAGCACCAAGAAGGCTATGCAGACGGTGAAGAAGATCCCTGAGAGAAGGAACCGGAGGAGGTGGCGTTAGCTATAGCATCTGGTCCTCTCGCTCCTCCGGTCGAAATGCAACAGCAGGACTTTGACAGGAGTAATGTAAAGTGGGTGTCTGGTGCCCCCGGGGCTGCTTACCAATCAGAGGGACGCTCCCTGCGCTCCTCGGCACTTCGTCAGACATGTTGACCTTGAAGACGGTATAGCCTACCAGCACGTTGGTCTTGAACACGATCCTCGCACGGCAGTGGGGGGGCAGGTAGAAGCTCCACAGGTCCACGAGCATCAGGAAGACACTGGGAATCAGCAGGCTCACCACGTAGACCAGGGGGTGCCTGCGAATCACCACCTGGCCAGGGACAGGGACTCTGAGGAAAAGAGGATCTAAGCCAACAGACGGACGCTTGGCCAAATCCACAGCCAGAGATGCTCCCTGATGTCCCAACGTGCTTGCACAGTGTGAAAAGTCTCCGTAGCTTATCTTAGAAGTATGTTTGAGGTTATTTTGTAGTTTAGAAAATAGAAAAAGAATCCTCTAAGCTCTTATATAGAGCTAATAGTAATATTACTCATAATTACAATAAGAAGCAGCTGGCATTTATTGACCACTTACTGTGTGCCGGGCACTGGCTTATCTTATTCAATCCTCACCACTTCAAGGGCTGGGTCCTATTATCTCCAAACAAGGAAACTGAGGTTGAAAGAGGTTCAATTACTTGTTTAAACTCACACAGCTGTTAAGTGAAAAACTGTCCTAAAATCAAAATCTTCCTTCCTAAACCACTTATTTTGGTTTCGTCTATCTCCCTACTTGGATGGTGAGCTCCTTAGCACCTGTGCATCTATCAGAGCCTGGGAAGGAGCAAATAGCACAATTAAACTGGGAGAGTCGAAGAGGGCTCAACAGAGAGACTACTTGCAAGGTGTGGGCAGGTAGAGGGCATCCACAAGGAGCAGGGCAGTGCCCCCGGGGCTCTGGGGGACTTGATGAGCTGTTACCACCCTCAGGCCTGAAGGGGCCAAGGGCTAACGTGGTGACCAGACACCAGGAGAGAGAAAGCTGTGCGGAGAGACTGCCAGACCGGAGCTGTGGCTTTCTCTGCAGCCAGCCTGGCAATGACTCCACTGGGAGGAAAGGAGAGAGGTAAGTACCCCACTCAATCTCCTCCCTCCCCCCAATCTCCTGCCACTGTTCCCCCCACCCCATTGGCCAAACATGACCAGGGATCCCATCTCTGCAGGCCACGGCTCAGGCTCCAGGAGCACAGACAGGGAGGAGACGGGGGAAGTGAGTCTCTGCGGGGCCACCTGAAGCTACCCAGCTGGCCTACATGTGCTGCATGCAGAGACGGCGAGCAGCTTTTGTAGCTTGGAATTTGAGTCTCATAAAATTACTATTACTATTGCTGTCTTTCATACCTAGCTTCTTTGGGATGGCAATGGGAAGTGTCTTTAATAAACGCATACTCTATTCTCATCCTTCCTAAAGGGAAAGCGGGAATGGCAGGCCTGCAGCCCTCACTAGACTGGGGACTCTCACAGCATCCCATCTCTGGGGTGGTCACAATCCCCCCGGGGCCAAAAATAAGATCTATCTTGTAGTGGGTAGTCAATAAATGTTTGTTAAATAGATGAACGTTCTGGGCCCCTTGCTGATAGATTTGGACAAAAATAATGCTTGAAAACTCCCATTTCTGACTCACCAAATAATGGAATGTTCTCTGCATGTTAGATAACATGCTAGATGCTTTTGCATATATTATGTGATTTGTTTCATCATCACTGCAAATTTGTTGGTGGGTAATATCCTCCACTTTATAGATTTCCAAAATTAAAGCTCGGCCCCCTCAAGTGAGTATGCTCAGTAAGTGGCAGAGCTGGGACGTGCCCCCAGCTTCTGATTCCAAGCCCAGGGCTCTTCCCCACTACAGCATAGCTATGACTCTTGATCCGACCAGACCTCTGAGTTAAGTGCAAGGTTCTTCTCCCTCAGCCGCATCTCCCACTCTAGGAGAGAATCACAAAGAAACCAGTCAAGGCAGAGATGAAGGGCGGAGACTAGTGATAGAGCAGGAGGTGGCAGGCGAACAGCTTGGCTGGGGGTGTCACCTTGCTGATTGGAGTGGGGGCTCCCCAGCCATTGGGCCTGGGAGCACATCCCGACTCGGTGGAGCTTGGCAGGCCAGAGCTGTGTGGTGGATTGTAATCTGGCTGTTGTCTTTCACATTAAACATAATTGGCTGCAAATATCTAAACCAGAGCAACGCTCACTGCTTTGCAACAATTTGGTTAAAACACATTCTAACAAAGTGCAGACAACAGAAAAACAACAACAAAATTAACTGTCATCAACCTGCACCCCTGTAGCTCCTGTCATCATGCTGTGACTGAGATGGCTATGGCTAGGTGGGGGCAAGAAAAAGGGAGCCAAGTGTCAGAGTCCATGGGGGTGTTGTGTTGTGACCCAGCCTGGGCTATTGGTGATTTGGCCTTGGGTGAGTTGGTAGAAACAGCCTGCTGTTTCTGGAGGGTAGAAATGGGAAACCCCTTAGAGACTTCAGGCAGAT
This sequence comes from Varecia variegata, assembly GCA_028533085.1. Taxonomy (NCBI): domain Eukaryota; kingdom Metazoa; phylum Chordata; class Mammalia; order Primates; family Lemuridae; genus Varecia; species Varecia variegata. The sequence goes on from CM052438.1 coordinate 108,850,837, forward strand.
ACTACATGAAGGGGAAGAAAACTATAGGAATACCACCCCAAAGAAAAGTACAAGTTGACATGTTGGTTAGCAGAAAGAGCCCAGACTTAAAGTCAAGGGAACAGAATTTCACCCATCCCCCCCCCTACATCTGCCCGACACCCGATTAACGTTATTCCTAAATGTGCTCTTAGGTGATGCTCCCACCCAAGTGTCTATATGTGCTAGTTTAAGGTGATCCTGGGTGACCTAGTCAACCTCTCCATGACTCAATTTCCCCCCTCTTTTAAAAAGCAGTTTACTTTTTCCTTGTCAAGCATCTTGGGTAAAACCAAGATGAGCTGTTGTGCTCTTTAAATAAAGTTCCTATGTAAAGAGCACAGGCCGAGACGATTCCTCTCCAACCAGAGGCTGGCACAGGCAGTAAATGTAAGTCTGAGCCTGAGTCAGAGATGGGCGGTGAGGCCCCTCGAGGTCCCTGATTTCCAGGAGAGTTCAGTTTTATCAGAGCACGAGTTTCCCAAGGTGTCAGCTGAGGAAGAGGTGTGGGAAGAGCTAAGAAGTTAGGAAGCAGCAGGCTTCACAGGTATGCAGTCACACAGGGCCTGCCTTGGAAGGGCTCTGCACTCGGTTTAATGCTCCATGGGTGCCATTTTGAAATTCTTAATAATTTTTGAACAAGGCGCCCTGCATTTTCTTTTTTCACTAAAACCCACAAATTATATAGCCAACATCCAGAAGGATATTTCTCACTGGATATCAACAGTAGATGAAAGTATAGGGGAAAGATATCAGTACAAGGATGGATAATTAGCTTCTGCTGTGATATAAAGCAAAGTAATCTCCTGTCTTCATTTGGTTCATAGAATTGTAAAGCTAGATAGGCCTTCCAAAACCACCTCATCCATTCTCCTGCCTTTAGCAAGGGTGTTCCCACTCCTAGCACAGATCAAATAGTACCTAGAGTTTTGGTTTTCTTCCAGAACAAAGAATCCACCTTTTTCTTTAGTTTATTTAGGGGCAATGTTACCTAAGGACTAGACTAATTTTCTCTAAAAGCCCAGTGCTGCCTAAAGAGACTCTAATTTTATCACATAGCTTTCAGAAATTTTGTTTTCATTATCTCGTTTGATCCTCAGAGCCCTTTATTCCACAAACACTAATTGGGCATTAACAGGTTGTCAGGCACTATCCTAAATACTGGAGTTAGTACCACTTATAATAGGACAGGTCCCTGCTCTTACCCCCATCACATGGAATCAGGAACAGACTCTGGTGGTTGGATGTTTCACAAGTCTGTGGGCAGAGAGGAATTTTGCCCCAGAATGGAACATAGTCGGAGTCCATACCTGATATAGATGACTAAACAATGAGATTTGGGACTTTTTGAGCTTATATTAATATTTAGATGATATTTTGTGCTTAGAGTTGATGCTGGGTTGAAATTTGGAGGATGTTGGGATGGGGTGAATGTATTTTGCATGTGAGGCAGATGTAAATTTTGGGAGGCCAGAGGGTGGCAGACTAGTTTTGAATAGTGCCCCCAAGAATTCATGTCCTTTCTGGAACCTCAGAATGTGACCTCATTTGGAAATGGGATCATTGAAGATGTAATTAGGATGGGTCCTAAATCCAATGTGACTGGTGTTCTCATAAAAGGAGAAGAGACACACAAAATGAATGCCATGTGAGGATGGAGGCAGAGTTGGAGTGATGCATTTACAAGCCAAGGAATGGCAAGCACTGCTGGCAACCACCAGAAACTAGGAGAGAGGCATGGAACAAATTCTCCCTCAGAGCGCCCAGAAGGAACCAACCCTGCCAACATCTTGATGTCAGACTTCCAGCCTCCAGAATTGTGAGAGGATACATTGCTGGTTGCTTTAAGCTACCCAGTCTGGGGTACTTTGTTACGGCAGCCTTGTGAAACTAACACAGGTGACTTGCCCAGTAATGCACAGCGGGTGGACGGCAAAGAATGTACTGGAATACACTGCACTATGTTCAGTTGTGTGTCAGCATGATATAGGATCAGACACATAGTTTCTGGAGTCAGATTGCCTGGGTTCAAGTCCAGCCTCCACCAGTCACCTTGCAACCTCTGGTAAGTTACTTAACTTCTCTGCATCTCAAGTCATCTGTTTGTAGAAATGCAGATACTTAGAGTGCCCACCTCCTAGAGATTTGAGAAGTACATGTGCAAACTCTTAAAATGGTGCTTGGCATAGAGGAAGTGCTCAATTTTGTGGTTACTAATATTATGTCTTCCTGGGCAGAGGTCCATGATAGCTATCAGGAGCCTTGTTTTATTCATCTTTATGTCCTAAGTGTTTACCATTAAGCCTGGCATATGACAAGGGCTCAAATGATGTTCACTGAGTTGTTTTGGCATCTGGTGATAATGCTACTTTTAGTTCCAATGGAACAGAGGTGTCCACACATTCCATTAGCCCAAATGGGGGCTATCCTACTGAGGTCAGTCTTTCTGAGGGCTACCTCTTTTCATATCATACCAGAAGCAGTAACCCCTACTTCTGCTGGGGGAAGGTATGTCACCAGCTCAGTGAGACACTGCTCTCTGAAAAACTGCCCCTACCCAGAGCCCATCATTTCTAATGGACTAAAGGAGCTGGTGCCTTTAAATTCCACAGAAAGGGAAGAAAAAGCACTTTAGTTTCAGTCCGTGTTCCCCATTAGACACCCTTCAGGTGTTAGCAATATTATGCCACAATTTCATTATCCATTAAAGCCAGGTAATAATAAGTACACAAAGGTATTTGGAGCCTATTGATGTTAATGAAAGAGATCAATCTAATTCAGAATGTGTGTGTGGAGAGCTCCTTGGAGATGGAATAGGCCCCAAGGTTAGCCTCTAATTGCCTCCTTGATGGTAGACCCCACCAGTACTCAATTTTGCATGACCGTCTTTATGACATAGCTGGAATTTTGACACCCAGACTCACGCTTCATACAGAAGCCCATTTTCCTCCTCTCTCAAGCCCCTCCCGACATTCCCAACTCAGAAAGAACGGGAAAGTTGCTGCCATTGGAGTAAGATTCTCGCACCAGAGTGAGAGCTTCTTGGATCTGGACTGTGGATTGGGCTGGACTAACAGAAAGTCCATGATTCCCAAATCCCTTGAGTGACCCTGGAAGGATTTCTAGGGCTCTAAATTCTCTTTCTTTCCCCCATATGATGTAATGGTGCTTAGAAGAACCTTCTATCGAGCTTATGAGCTGCATTTAATGGGTATCTCAACAAAATTACTCTACCCTAATCTAGAAAGGAAAGTTATGACAGAAAAAGAGGATAAATGAAGCCTCTTTCTTTCCCAAATGCCCCTTTGAATGTTCCTAGGAGTACCCTGTGGGTGCCCCAACTCCTGCCCGAATGAGCACTTTACTCAGTGTGAGGCTGTCTGTGGTTGGGCTCGGTTCAGTTCCCACAGCTGTCCACCCTTTTCCATCCAACACGAGTTCCTAAATTTTATTTCTACCTCCTCCCACTTCTACCCTCATTCTTTTTTTTAACAAAAAAACACTGCCATACAGAAATCGAATGCTCACCCTGCTGTTTTTGGGAACCAACACCTCCGATAATGTGTTGGAGGAAACCTCCCCTCCCATGGCTGCTGGATGGCGTCCCGGGCTGCACACAGACATCCTTGTAGGGAGAAGTGCCTGTGCTCCGGGCCCCCTGTGGAACAGAGCCCGACTCCAGCGCATCAGTGGTGCCCTCTGATAAACAGTACGTGTCCCAGAGCCAGCAGCCATGATTGCACATTAGCGGGGACTCGGGGGGCATCCGGAGCACTTGATTTAGTATAAATGGCAGTCGTAGATGTCAGGCCAGGGCAATGATGAATTTAGACTAGATCATTGTTTCTCCTGTCTGCTCCCCCTGTCCCCAAACTCCTGCTGGGCAGCCTGGATGGAAACATGTCTGGTGATTAGATTAAGAGGAGATGGCCTTTTGCTGTCAGGACCCTGGCAGGCCCAGTGTTGGTGTGGAGCTGGGCTCTGAATGTCGCATCACTGGCCAAGGGCTGTGAAGGACACCTGGGTGCCTCAGTTGCTAGATTCAGAGTGGGATGTCTGGTGCGGAGCAAGAGAACACAATGAGCCTAGGCTCAGTGCACAGAGAGGCATGGAAGCTGAGCAAGGCTGAGACAGAGAGAGAGACCTGTGATAGTCACTGAGTCTACTTTGTCCTTCTAAAGCTGCGGAGTTGCTCCTTAGTCTGGCTCCCGGCCCTACCAAATATGATCTGTGACTCTGCTCAGGATTCTTTCCCTACTCTGTTCCTGAGGACGAGGGTGGAAGCCAGCCCTGCTAGAGAACCTACCTTATCCCCTGGGCAAAGAGCCCCAGGGCAAAGCTCTGAGAGTGTGAAATCGGCAGTGATGGCAGCAAAGGAACTGACCGTGGTTCTGAGATCCAGGGACGCCTCCCCTTCATTAAACAACCTTTTACCATCTCTGCTCATCATATTTGCAATGGAGGTAGTATAGAGAAAACCTTCAGCTGCTATTGAGAAGACAAATTAATATTCAGGGTGAAGGGTGATATGGAACTACAAATAATGGCTGCTCTGTGGAGTGTGTGTGTGTGTGTGTTCACACACACAAGCATGCACTCCTGCCTACCTGCCCCATCTCTTGCCTCTGTCTGTCTCCTCCGTGCAGTGTAGGTAATGGTGTGTGCAGCATTCTCCGGAGCGCTTGGTAGGTGACTATGTTCCACCTCGCACGTGCTACTCCTTCACATTTCCCTTTAATGCTCTCCATTATTCGGGCTGCATTAATAATGTTTGTGGGCTGATATCTTTAAAATTAATGAGGTGTTTACTCGTAGCCAAGAAACTCATTGAAATTTAAAAAAAAAAAAAAAGCTTTCTTTTTTTTTGCCTTCCCTTTTCCTCACTAAGAAAAGTGGACAAACAGGCCACAATGCAAGCTTTGCTTAAAACCAAGCAGAATTCTAGGCAAGAACCCAAAGCCCACTGCTAGGAAGGTATGAGTTGCAATTAGCTACTAGCCCGTGTTACACATTAGTCAGGTTTAAACCACAGCTGTGTCTAAAAGGCCCCAATTTAACAAAAGCTTTGCTGGGAACCTGAATGTAACACCTTTCAACCAATGGAGGGACACCTGTGCCCTCAGTAATAGTTTATTGCATCACCACCCTTAGCATATCCATTGTACCATAGCCCCTTAGTCTGGTCTAAATTTTCCTTCTTATTCCAAAGTTTTGTTTCTAGGAGGATTGCTCTTGTGTGCCACCCTGACCGGCCTGTCATCTCTATTTTTTAACTGGATCCATTACTTGGCTCCTATAACATGAAGGACCACCCTGCCCTCACCACCACCACCACTAGCTGACTTTGTGCGGAAAAGAAGAGTGCACTGCTAAACACTAACAATGTGAGTCTAGCGCTTGTGTGAACTTGCTGCGGACCACATGTCAAAACAGTTTGCCAGGCCGGGCGTGGTGGCTCACACCTGTAATCCTAGCACTCTGGGAGGCCGAGGTGGGCGGATTGTTTGAGCTCAGGAGTTCGAGACCAGCCTGAGCAAAAGCGAGACCCCCGTCTCTACTAAAAATAGAAAGAAATTATATGGACAGCTAAAAATATACATAGGAAAAAAATTAGCCGGGCATGGTGGCGCATGCCTGTAGTCCCAGCTACTAGGGAGGCTGAGACAGTAGGATCACTTGAGTCCAGGAGTTTGAGGTTGCTGTGAGCTAGGCTGATGCCACGGCACTCACTCTAACCCAGGTAACAGAGTGAGACTCTGTCTCAAAAAAAAAAAAAAACAATTTGCCAGAAGGACCAGGGAAGGGAGAATGGCTGCCTCTGGCACACAAGGCAGCAGCCTTCACTGTTCTGCACTGCACTGCCCCCCAGCCCCTGACTGGAAAAATTTCCCTGTGAACAATGCAGCCAAGGGCATTTTAAGGGGTGCAATGGAAGAGTGTATGGCTCATCATGGTTTTTTTGGGTAGTTGTTCCCTTTAAAAGCCACCAGTGGTCTGTGAGGATCCTGCAGGTGACTTATTGATATTCAAGTTAATAATATGATCATTTTATGCATCTGTATCTGCATCTGGAATTAATTGATAATTACTCAATGAAAAACAGGAAATATTAATAATGTTGATGAGACAGTCTTCCCAAGTTTTGTTGTTGTTGTTGTTATTGTATGTGGGTTTGTTTGTGTTTTTTCTCAGTAGCAATTAGAAGTGATAATGTTAGTAGGTGTTGAAAGGTCTGAGGATTCCTGCTGCAGGGGGATGGTTCAGGTCTCTGGTGCTTGAACACCACCCTCTCTATATCGGCTTGTGTAACACCTTTGGCAGGAGCCCAGGATCTCTCACTGAACCTCTGATCTCTGAAATGCTGGAATGCAGGTGGACATCCAGAGCTATCTAAACCAGCTGTTCTTGGGTGATAACGAATGACAGTATGCAATGGAGCAGAGATTCCTCAGCCCAACAGAGAAGGCAAGAACTGCAGAGAAGCAGGCAGCAGAGACAGGAAGGAGAAGAACCTACGTTAAACTGAATCTGTGCAAAATCTCCCGCGCTGCTCTGCAGGATGCTGTATGCTGAGGACACAGAAAGAAGTTCCCACTCACTGTCATTCAAAAACATCTTTTTGTCATGCTTAATGTCTTCTCTGCTCCTCAGGAAGGCCAGGTCTACATCTTCCACTGGAAACAACAGAAACAGTTGACTTCCCCCGAGAGAAAGAGATGCCAACACCAACCCACTTTTCCAACTCCCAATTCGAATCCTTCCTGTTTCTCCTGCCCCCGCATGCACTACCTCACTGGCCTTATTTGGATTAGGGTGTGGCGGTGGGAAATAAAATCTTTCTAGTCATTAAAAAATAAAAAAAAACACCTATGAATTTAGGGTATGGAGTCTGCTCTCCAGAGAGCAGAGATGGGATTTGCCCTGTGACTTCTATAACGTTCTCAATGGCAGAGGAAGCTTAATATTGTATTTCCAAATCAACAGCTTGGGCTATGACATCATACTTTGTCTGAATTACAGCAGGAGCCAAAAAACTGCAAGAAGAGATTCAGATTTTTGAATAGTCACTCATGTGCAAGAATAAAATAGACCTGAGGGATGATATAATGTAAGGTCACTATGTGTGCCAACCTAGCATAGCTATGTTTTTCCAACCAGGGGACTGTATCTCTCATGGTTTACCTGTGTGCAAAATGCTACTGAAGGTTAGGCTGCAATTCTGGATATCAAATGGAAAAGCATATGTCTCTAAACCGCATGCAGAGACCACCTGGATGGGCTTAGAGTTCTTAATGGTCCCAGATGAGTTCACATAAACATAGGGAAGGTCAGGGGATCTTTCAGTGTCCACACTATACAAAACACAAGAGAACATTCTGTTATAGAGAGGGCTTCAGTCATTTCTAAACATAGACAGACTGATTATGAAATAGTACTGACCGTGAGACCCAGGGCCAGCCTAGCATTGCAAAGACAGAATCACATTTCCCACGAGATGATTCACTCTGGCAAAGATGGGCTCAGTAGTGACAGCCTCTTAACTCATTTGCTATTGTTACAACACAGACATAATGAGTAAACTCAAGCATTAGTAATCATATCTGTATCTTAAATGACATCAACTCAGGGTACTTCTAACCTGAATATTCCCAACAATATGCATCTCTACAAGTTAGGAAACAGAAAATAGCGATACCGGCTATAAGCAAACAGCCACTGGCCTGAATATTCCAACTAGTCTAAATCCCACAGAGATACACACCAGCACACTTACAACTCATTAATGATGATATCAGGGGCCCAGATGGCATTTAGAGGTAGGGAGATCTCTCTAATCTCATCAAACATGCTGGAGTTCCAGGATAAAAACTCATCATTCCAAACCTGTTGGGAGTAGCCAAAAAGGAAATTTATCAAAATGGGGCAATGTTGACCTCACTAAAGAGCTAAGGCGATATTTGGGTTAATAATTCAATTTATCAGCCCCTTGTTACTGTCCTTTAGGGGAAAGAACTTCCCATCCAAATCATAAAGACTGTAGCCCCAGTCATAAACCAGGGCTGTACATTTTACACGAATTCTAATAAATAAGGTCTACTGCAGATCTAAGGATCTATAAACACAAATATAATACTATTCTATTAATTCTATTCCTTGGAATAATCATATTTTGCAGTAGATCCGGATCAGGAGTCCAGCATGCATAGAAACATAATCGTTTACCTCACGGTACCATATACTTGTCTTTAATATTTGATTCTTTGCATCCTGCAAGGCAAGAAGAAAATCCACACCAAATCTTAGAATGTCAATAAATCAAAGGGCAATTCAACAGTATGACAATTCAGAGGAAGAAAATCAAATCTCACCAAAGAATGCAGATTTTTAAAACATTACCTAGACTCTTCAATACCTGGGTAATCTCAGTTCCTATTAATTATGCACACCTGTCGCTATGAGATTTACTAAATTATCTCTGACAAAATGGCACTTTGACTGTACTTGACATCTTGAATGATTTGCTAATCTCTTTCCCACTTTAATTAGTTACTCCACCATTAATCAGACTAGAAGATGATAGGTAGTCTCAGACAATTCTGAGCTAAACAGATGAGACCATGCTTTTATTTGTAATCAAGATATTATTCATAATCTTTCAATGAGTATTATCTCAACTGTTATTGGCAGCCATTCCTGTTAAGTAAGTTACCCTATGTTTGGATTTCTCTGCTTATAAAACAGACTGAATGAGTTTATTATAAATGAGGCATATTTTAAATGATATAATGGATGTGATTTCCCATGTCTTCAATGAGTCAGTGATTTTTTTTAAATGACCTCCCAAAACAGCAATTTAAAAACTCCTCCTTAGCAATTTTTTCATATTTGATCTAGTAAAGAACATTTTAAAACTGTGATGTTCTTAGGAATTAAAAGAAAAGGAATATCTCACACTATATATAAACATTAACTCAAAATGAATCATAAACCCAAATGTAAGAACTAAAACTATAAAACTTTTAGAAGAAAACACAGGAGTAAATCTTCATGGCTTTCAATTAGGCAATGGTTTCTTAGGTATGACAACAAAAGAAAAACTAAATGGGCCTTCATCAAAATTAAAAACTTTTGTGCTTTAAAGAACACCATCAAGAAATGAAATGACAGCCTACAAAATGGAAGAAAGTATTTGCAAATCATATATCTGATAGGTGGCTTATATCCAGAATATAAAGAACTCCTACAACTCAAGAACAACAAAAACCAAACAGCCCTATTTAAAAATGGTCAAGGGACTTGAATAGACATCTCTCCAAGATAGATATACAAATGGTCAATAAGCACATGAAAATATACTCAACATCACTGCTATGAGCCAAATTGTGTCCCTCCAAAATTCCATATGTTAAAGTCCTAACCCTGAATGTGTCCATATTTGGAGATAGAGCTTTTAAGAGGTAATGAAGGTTAAATGAAGTCACAGGGATAGGACTCTAATCCTATAGTATTGGTGACCTTATAAGAAGAGGAAGAGAGAAAAATCTCTCTCTCCACCATGTGAGAATACAGTGAGAGGGTAACCATCTGCAACCCAGAAAGAGGGCTCTCGCCAAGAACCACATCAACCAGAACCTTGGTCTTGGACTCCCAGCCTCCAGAACTGTGAGAAATAGATGTCCGTTGTTTAAGCCCCCCAGTCTGTGGTAGTTGCTATGGCAGCCTGAGCTTTCTAATACAATCACTAATCATTAGGGAAATGCAAATCATCAAAACCACAATGAGATACCACCTCACACTCATTAGGACGGCTACTATTTTTTAAAAAGCAGAAAATAACAAATGTTGGTGAGGATGTGGAGAAAACGGAACCCTTGTGTGCATTGTTGGTGGGAATGTAAAATGGCGCAGGTACTGTGGAAAACAACAGGGCATTTTCTGAAAAAGTTAAAAATAGAATTACCATATGATCCAGCACTCCACTTCTGGGTATAGACCCGAAAGAACTGAAAGCAGGGACTTGGACAGGTGAATGCACAGCCATGTTCGTAGCAGCATTACTCACAATAGCCAGAGATGGAAGCAACCCAAGTGTCCACTGACAAATGAATAGATAAACAAGATGTGGTATATATAGAAATTGAAATATTGTTCAACCTTATAAAGGAAGTAAATCTTGACACATGCTACAGCATGGATGAACCTTATACTACGTGAAATAAGCCAGTCATAAAGGACAAATACTGCATGATTTCACTTATATGAGGTACCTGGAATAGTGAAATTCATACCGACAGAAAGTAAAACGGTGTCTGTCAGTGGGCAGGGGAAGAGGAAGTGGGAAGTTATTGTTTAAAGAATACAGAATTTCACTTTTGCAAGACGAAAGGAGTTCTGGAAAATGGATGGTGGTGATGGTGCCACAAGAATGTGAATGTACTTAATGCCATTGAACTGTACACTTAAAAATAGTTAAGATGATAAATTTTGTGTTATGTGTATTTTACCACAAGTAAAAATATTAATAAAAAATGGGTGAAGAACTTGAATATGCATTTCTCCTAAGGAGATATAAAAATGGCCAATAAGCACATGAAAAGATGCTTGACATCACTAGTTACCAGAGAAATGCAGATCAAAACCACGGTGAGATACCACTGCATCCCCACTAGGACAGCTACAATAAAAAAGATGGAAAATAACAAGTGTTGGCAAGGATGTAGAGGAATTGGAGCCCTCCAACGTTGTTGGTTGGATTATTAAGTGATGCAGCCACTTTGGAACACAGTCTAGTAGTTCCTTGGAAAGTTAAACATGCAGTTACCATATAGCACAGAAATTCCACTCCTAAGTATATAAACAAGAGAATTGAAAACATAAGCCCACACAGAAAAAAACCTGCATGAGAATGTTCATGGTAGCATTACTCACAATTGTCAAAAAGTAGAAATAACCATCAACTGATGGATGGATAAACAAAATGTGCAATATCCATATATGTCCATATAATCAAATATTATTCAGCAATAAAAAAATGAAATATGAATACACAGTAAAGCAGAGGCAGCAGGGGAAGGTGGCGGGGGCTGTGCCACAGCCGGTGTGGACCGTGGAGCAGCTGCACAGCGACCAGCTGCCCAGGAAGGACATTATCAAGTTTCTGCAGGACCACGGTTCACATTCATTTCTTGCAGAACATAAATTGTTAGGAAACATTAAAAATGTGGCCGAGACAGCTAACAAGGACCATTTGATTATAGTCTATTACCATCTTTTTTAAACTAAGCATTTCAAGGGTATTGAAAGCATAAGTAAAATGTCTGAGCAAGTGAAAAATGTGAAGCTTAAGAAAAATAAACCCAAAGAAACCAAGTCTGAAAAGACTCTGGATGTGGGTCCACCAAAATATACAAAATCTGTACGAAAGAAGGGAGATAAAACCAATTTCCCAAAAAGAGAGATATTGTTCACTGCTGGTATACAGAAACACTACAGGATGGGACTGTTTTTGATACTAATATTCAAAGAAGTCCGAAGAAGAAGAAGAAGAAGAAAAATACAATGCCTGTAAGTTTTAAGGTTGGAATAGGCAAAGTTGTCAGAGGGTGGGATGAAGCCCCCTTGATGATGAGTAAGAGAGAAAAGGGTCGACTGGAGGCTGAAGCAGAGTGGGCTTATGGAAAGAAGGGACAGACTGATGCCAAAATTCCACCAAATGCAAAACTCATTTGCAAAGTGGAATTACTGGATACTGATTGAAATGGCAGTGATTCGGATCTAAAGACATCAGCAATGATAAAAGTTGGCCTTGGAGAAACTTATGTTACTAATTAGAGCCTGTTACTATTATAAGGAAAGAGTCAACTGGAAAATTCAAGGAGTTAAGTTAAAACTTGTTATTTGGCCCCAATTTTTGAGAAATATAATCCCTTATAAATCCCTGAAGTCAAATATTTTACAACAGCTGTGTTAAATATTGGTCAAGGAGAGCGTTTTCCTTTTACCTCATGTTGTAAACCAAAAGGCTCAATAAAAATGTATCCACTGTCTTGAAAAAGAAAACCAGAAATATTAATACCTGTGACAACATGTATGAACCTTGAAAACATGCTAAGTAAAAGAAGTCAGTCATAAGAGGCCATTTATTATATGATTCCATTTATATGATATGTCTAGAATAGGCAAACCTATAGATTGGTGTTTGCCTGTGGCTGGTAGGCGTGGAACGTGGGGTGTGATTGTTCATGGGTACAGGGTTTCTTTTTGAGGTGACGAAATGTTCTGAAATTAGATAGTGAAGATGGTTGCACGACTCTGTCAATGTACTAAAAACCACAGAATTACATGCTTTAAATGGGTAAATTTTGTAGTTAAATTGAATCTCAATAAGGCTGCTATTTTAAAAAATGTATTAATACAAAAAAGGGAAACCATTTTTGAAGACATTTCCAGGGAATTTAGAAGTAAGAAGGCTGATACATATGATTAAAGAATTCTCCTTAAACTCAATTTTTCTTTCTTTTTCATGTATGATCTACCAATAAAATCTGCATCCTTAGAAAAGAATAAGATGGAAAATCCAAGACGATGTAATGTGGAATAAAATATGTAAAACATTTCCCCTGTTGATTTAGATTCAAAGCTAAAGAGTCATTTAGATAACCTTTGTATTTCTATAATATTTAGTACAATACCAAATTTCAGTAAATAGTGTTTAGGAAATCAATGGCATGAAAGCAAATGATGGCTCTGTTTTCCTCCCCACAACTGGGTATATTCGTTGCCCAGTCAATTATCCAGCCACATTAAAAATATATATTCTGGCTGGGCATGGAGGCTCATGCCTGTAATCCTAGCACTTTGGGAGGCTGAGGCAGGAGGATTGCCTGAGGCCAGGAATTCAAGACCAGCCTGGGCAACATAGTAAGACTCTGTCTCTACAAAAATGAAAAATGTTCAAAAAATTAGCCAGGTGTGGTGGTGCCCACCTGTAGTCCAAGCTACTCATGAGCAGAGGTGGGAGGATCACTTGAGCCCAGGAATTTCAGGGGTTTGAGGCTCCAGTGAGCTATAATGATGACACAGCACTCTAGCCTGGATGACAAAGCAAGACCCTGTCTCTAATATATATATATTATATATTAGATATATTATATATACATAGTGCACAGGGTCAAGACTACCTTCCCCTCTGGAGAATTCAGGTTGGGCAGGGGCTACGGAGGCACCATTGATATTCCAGTGAACATTGCACCTGGAATTGTGCAGTCCACAGACTGTATAGGCACACACAGTGGCTCTGCACAGGGTGGCATCACTGGAAAGAGAAACAAAAATCTTCTTAAAGTTTTCCCTTTTTACAATCAGGAAAGCAAATTGCTACTGAATAAAATTTCTAGGTACGTTGAGAAAGAAGAAGGGATTAGGAGCAGATACGTAGTAACCCTGCTTTAGTGGCTCAACAAAGCCTGGTCTGAGTGAACTTGTTCTACAGATTTTTATGGACCTTAGATAGATACTTGGGAAAGGCGGGTTTTAAAGTGGTATACAAAGTGAAAAGATTGAATTCACAATCATTTCCCCAAGGAACAGCTTGTAGGAGGACCAGAGGGGACTCCCAGCCAAGATTGGCTCAGCAGGGGTTCTGGCAGTTAGAAAAAAAGACCTCTATTGAGAGCTCAAGATTAGGTGACACCACTTCTTTGCAAATTTTACCAGCTGAGAGATCATGAAATAGATCATGTCTCACCCACTAAAGCACAAAAGGCTAGTTGCAATCAATGAGGTTTCCCTGCAAATAGGAAAAAAAAACAAGTCCAACATGCAGTTTATATTATGGGGCAATATAGCCGTAAACTACGCTTTCACGGGAAATATACTTTTCCATCTATTAAATGTCCTTACCAGTTTCTTTATCACTGTCCTACCAAGTGGTGGATGTATCTCACTGATTTGGTCACCAAGCTGGGAGAGGGTATCTATGTTTTCATGTTTCATTTTCACTATCATTGTATCCCATTGATTTTTATTCACTGCCATGTTGATGCCTGAGCTTGTTTTTCTCTTCTTGTCCATCGCTTGGTCATATTACATGTAACAATAACAAGAATTTTTTTCTAACATCTTATGGGGGTGGCTGGGAAGATGCGTCATTCAGCCCCAAAGAACACAATGTCAAAAAGTAGTTTGAGGCTAAAACTGAAATCTTTTTTTGTCAAAGGAAACAAGTTTCTCAATGCCAGCTGGTGAACATAATTGGTTCTCTGGTGGCATTATTCACAGCTTTTCCCTCTGTGTATCTCTCTCCCTTTTTTTTTTTTCCTTTAGATACCTTCCATCTTGCTTGTTAAAAGCAAAGGATATTTCAGAGAATTGGAATTCATTAGTCTTCCTAACAGAGGGAGTCTATTTAGATCTAAATTGGTGGTTAGCAAATATACAGATAATTCCCCCACATTCTTATTTATCTTCCCCAGTTCCGGAGACTATAGAAACAGATGCCTCAACGTCTGGCTGGGAGGCTCTAGTCAATGGACTGGAATACAAAGGTATCTGGGATTCGGAATTGACAAAACTCAATAGAAACAAATTGAAACTCTTCACTGTTGAGTGGATTATCTCTATAATCAGATTTCCCTAAGGTACTCATAATACCCAGAAATTCTAAGACTGTAGTCTTTTATATAAACAAAACAGGAGGCAAAACATTATAATGGAAGCGAGGTGCTGGGCTGAAAGCTCTTCATTGCAAACAAAAGTTACCAGCAGTTCGGCGGCTGGCAGATACATCCAACAAGTTATCTATTCACATTGAAAGTGTCCTTGTCTGTGCAGAATCTGGGAGCGATTTTTATCAAGTCCTTCAAAACTGTCCCTGCCTCTCTGGAACTAATTTTAGGCTTAGCCCACCTACACGTAATAGAGACATTCATGACGCACACTCAGAGAAGCCAAGACATTTATGAAGACAATCCTAGAATTGGTACTTAAATATTTTTAATTCATCCCTTCCTTTAACAAGTATCAATCCAGCGTCTTAGAAGTAAAATATACTGTGCTGCAGGGAAATACATACAAATATGAGTAACAAAGTCCTTCCCTCCAGTAGCCTATAATAAATTAGGGTATATGACATTTTAACAAAGAAGTACGTGCATTAAGAAATACACAGACTTAAGTGGATTTAAAGGAAGAAGACATTACTGTCACGTTGGGGAATTGAGGGACATTTCTCTCAGGAGGTGAGATTTGAAGGACTATAATATTTTGCAGGCAGAGAATGAAGAGAAAGCTGTTAGTGGAAGAAATAGTAAAATGAACTGCATACAGGCGGGAGACCACACGGGGTCCAGGTTTGCTGTAGTACATGGAGAAGATAAGGTAAGACAGTATACAGGGATAAAACTAGAGGGATAGAATAGAAGAATTTTCCTGATTTCTGCATATTCAATAATACGATATGTCTAACATATTTTGGTAACAAATGAGTATATTCTATTAATACAACAGTGGGGGAAAAATACATCTTTAGAAAAATAATGCTGTTCTCCTTACCTGCCATAAGAATCTTATTTTACTTTCTTTTGTCAGGGTAGGAAGAAAGGTTAGAGAAAAAATTTCAATTTGACACCTTTGTTCCAAGGCAAAACATTAATATAAAATGTTTTATATTTATCTCCAAATGAGCCTGTAAAGGAAAGCCTGAGCAATCTTACTTTATCTTAATCAATATGAAGTCAGAAAGTAGAAGGATGAAGAGAGACCAAAAAAGCAGCCTTAATCCCTTACTCAAGGCTGATTATACCTCTGCCCTGGGGTTGCACCTGGCATGGTTCCCATTGCATGTCTATATGCAAATCATGCTTCTACCACTGGACAATATCTGGTAAGCAGCACAATCATAACAACCCACTGACAACTAAATGGACGGGAGTAATATCTCTTTTAACCAGGTGAAGAAACAACCCCAGGAAATTAAGTCTCCAAAAATTCTAGATCAATATCCAATTAGAAAAGAGACTTAAAGAAGTTTTCTGTTAGAACTATGTAAGATGAGGCCTTTTGGCATGGGGGTACTTTCTGGCATTTAATTAAACAATATTTTCTAAGATCTTAGGGGCCTAGTTTTCTAATAGGTGGAAAAATAAAACCGCAATTTTTTGTCAAAAAAGGGTAATTTGGCTGGGCACAATGGCTCATGCCTGCAATCCCAGCACTTTGGGAGGCGGAGGTGGAAGGGTCACTTGAGCCCAGGAATTTGACACTAGCCTGGGCCAGACCTCATCTCTACAGAAAAGTTAAATAATAAAAATAGCTGGGTATGGTGGTGTGTGCCTGTAGTCCCAGATACTCAGGAGGCTGAGGCAGGAGGATCACTCGAGCCCAGGAGTCTGAGGCTGTAGTGAGTTATGTTCATGCCACAGCACTCACTCCAGCCTAGGTGACAAAGCAAGACCTTGTCTCTAAAAATAAATAAATAAATGAATAAATAAGTGGAATTTTTTTAAAGGGGTGAATTTTTGGTACCATTTAAATATTCACATTTACTAAGAAACAATTGATTAGGGGTTTATCCAAGTTGGGGGAAAATTACACCAAAGTAACCTGAATCAGTAAAAAAAAAAAAAAAAAAAAAAAAATTAAACCCTATACTCTAAGGTTCAAATTTATTTTTTCATCAATTTCAATGTCTAATTCTCAGTAAAAAAAATCAGAGATTTTATGATTCACTGCTAGCACTGATATAGAAACATAGAAAAACACCTCTATTAAAGTAAATTAAAGAAGAGTCATTAAAATATTTTAACAAACTACATTAAAATAATAACATTATATTGTGGGGTATTTATGTACATAAATGTAAAATTGCAGTTCAAAGTAGCACAAAGGATGGGGGAGCAGGTAAATGGAATTTTACTGCTGTAAATTTTGTACATTTCATGTGAAATATAATGTTAATTCTAAGTACACTTTGTAATAAGCTAATGATGAGTATGGAAATCCCTAAGGCAAAGTCTAAAAAATAATACAAAGATGGATAATTTAAAAGCTAATAAGGAACTAAAATCAGGTATTAAAAATATTTTTAAAATATTTTATTATTTTTAACATTTATTTAAAATTTTAAAATTGCCTAAAATAAGGCAGGATAAAAGGAACAGAACAAAAAACAGATGGGACAACTAGAAAACAAATAACAAGATGGTATTGGCAAATGGACTAAACATTTCAATTAAAATGCATAGATTGTCAGACCAGTTTTAAAAAAGCAATAACCTGGAATACTACTCAGCAATAAATAGAAATGAACTATTGGTACACACACCACCACAGATGAACATTAAGGTAATTGTCCTAAAAGGAAAAAGCCAATCTCAAAGGTTATATACTATATGATTACATGTATACAACATTCTTGAAATAATGTAAAAATCTAGTAGAGATTAGTGGTTGCCAAGGGCTAGGAATTAGCAGGGAGAAGAGAATGTGGCTATAAAGGATTTCTGTGGTTATGGTACTACTACGTACTTTGATTGTGGTGGTGGTTACACAAAGCTACATACATAATAAGATTACATAGAACTGCACACACACACACACAAATGAGTACAGATAAACTGGAAAAATCTAAATAAGCTCTGTAGATTGTAGCAATGTCAATTTTTCAATATCAAGACTGTACTCTATTTATGCAAGTTGTTAATAGTGGGAGAGGTTGGGTAAAGGGTGCACAGGACCTTCCTATACATTTCTTTGAAATTCCCTGTATATTTATAATTACTTCAAAATAAAAAGTTAAAACAAAAAAAGCAAAACCCAATTACTTGTTGTCTGCAAGAAATGACTTCAAATACAAATGACGCAGATAGATTAACAATAAAAGAAGTTGACAGACAAAAGAGAAATAGACAAACTACAATAATAATTGGGGATTTTAATATCCCTCTCTATGAAATTAATAGAACAGAACAAAAAAAATGAAAAAGGATATAGAAGCTTTTAACAACACTATCAACCATATTTATTGAATTGATATTTGTAGAGCAGCACACCATTCTATTCAACATTGTATTTTAAGTCCTAGCCAGTGCAGCAAGGCAATAAAAGGAAACAAACATAGGCCCAGCGTGGTAGCTCATGCCTATAATCCTAGCACTCTGGGAGGCCAGGGTGGAAGGATCGCTTGAGCCCAGGAGTTTAAGATCAGCCTAAGCAAGAGCAAAACCCTGTCTCTACTAAAAATAGAAAAAATTAGCCTGGTGTGGTGGTAGGCACCTATGGTCCCGGCTACTCAGGAGGCTGAGGCAGGAGAATCACTTGGGCCCAGAAGTTTGAGGTTGCAGTGAGCTATGATGATGCCACTGCATTCTAGCCAGGGTGACAGATCAAGACTCTGCCTCAAAAAAAAAAAAAAAAAGAAAACAAAGGTATAAAGATTGGAAATAACTAAAACTGCTTTTACTCACAGACAACATGATTTTCTACATAGAAAATCTGGAAGAATCTATCCAAAAAAGCCTCTGAAACTAAATAGAGATGTCGATCACAGGATTCAAGGCCAGTATCTACAAATCAATTGTATTTTTGTATGTTAGCAACAAACAACTAGATTAGAATTTAAAATACTATTTGTAATAGCAACAAAAATGTGAAATGCTTAAGGGTTAATTTAACCAAATAGACATAAAACACTGAAACTACAAAACATTAATAAAAGGAATTAAAGAACTAAACAAATAGAGAGACACATTGTACTGATAGAGTGGATGACTCAATATTGTTAAGATGTCAGTTCTCCTCAAATTGATCTATAGATTCAATGCAATATCACAATTCCAGAAGATTTTTTGTAGAAACTCATGAGTCAATTCTAAAGTTTATATGGAAGGGAAAAGGATCTAGAAAAGTCAAAAACAATTTTGAAAAAGAAAAACAAGATTGGAAGACACACTCTCAAGACTTCTATAATGCTACAGTAATCAATAGCATGTGGTATTGATATAAGAAGAAACATAGAGATTAGTTGGATAGAACAGAGTCTAGAAATAAGCTCAAAGTATATGAAGAATTCTTGCAACTTAATAATGAAATAATAACCCAATTTTGAAAATGAATAAAAGATCTGAGCAGAAATATTACCAAAGAAGATAAACAGTTGGCAAATAAGTACATGAAAAGATGCTCAACATTAGTCTTTAGCAAAATAAAGTTAAAAACCACATTGACATACTACTACAAACCTACTAGAATGGTTAAAATTTAAAAGATTGACAATCTCAAGGGCTGATGATTATGTAGAGGAACTGAAACTCTCATACACTGTGAGTGAAATGATGAAATACAAAATGGTGCAGCCATTTTGGAAAACAGTTGGACAATATCTAATAAAAGTAAACATAGATTTAGCATACAACTCAGAATACCACACTTAAGCATTTATCCAGGAGAAATGAAAACATATACTAATGTGTGTAGCAGCTTTATTCCTGATTTCTCCCAAAAGGAAACAACCCACATGTAAATAGGTAAACACTGGTAAACAGATAAACAAATTGCGGTACATTTGTACAATGGACTACTACTACTGAAAAATGCAATAGTATGGATGAATCACAAAGGTATTATGTTAAGTGAAAGAATCCATACACGAAAGGTAAAATACGATAGGATTCCACTTATATGACATACTGTATAAGCCAAAACTACAGGTGAAAAAAAAAAAACAAAAACAGATCAGTGGTTGCCAGGGACTGGGAGTAGAAAGAAGAGATTGGCTTTAAAAAGATAAATTTCATTCTAGGTAATTTATACCTCAATTTTAAAATGCATCAAAATGTGCTGCATACAGATAAAGTAGTGTTTAGAGGGAAATTTATAGCTTTGAATGCTTATATTAGAAAAGAGAAAATGTTTAAAATCAATTATCTAAGTTTCCACTTTAAGAAATTAGATTGGGCTCAGTGGCTCACACTTGTAATCCCAGAGCTTTGGGAGGCCAAGGTGGGAGGATCGCTGAGGCCAGGAGTTAGAGATCAGTCTGGGCAACAATTTTTTTTTTAATTTTTATTTATTTATTTATTTATTTCCCCCAGCATGGGCTTATTTATTTATTTATTTATTTATTTTTAATTTCAGAATATTACAGGGATATAAACATTTTGGTTACATAAATTATTTGTGTACAGTTTGAGTAAAAGTTGTAAGTGTGTCCATCACCCAGATAGTGTGCATTGTCCCTGTTAGGTGTGAATTTACCTGTTCCCTCCTCCCCACTCCCACATGCTTGATTTCCGTTGAGTTTTACTACCATATGTACATGAGTGTTGATCATTTAGTTCCAATTTAATAGCACGTACATGTGGTGTTTGTTTTTCCATTCTTGTGATACTTCACTTAGGAGAATGGTCTCCAGTTACATCCAGGTTGTTACAAAAGGTATTAGTTAACCATTTTTTATGGCTGAGTAATACTCCATGCTATACATATGCCACATTTTATTAATCCACCCATGTATTGATGGGAAATTGGGTTGTTTCCACATCTTTGTGATTGTGAATTGTGCTGCTATAAACATTTGAGTACAAGTGTCTTTTTTATAAAATGTCCTTTTTTCCTTTAGGTAAATACTCAATAGTAGGATTGCTGGATCCAATTGCTGGTAGTAGGATTGCTGGTCGGTCTACTTTTAGTTCTTTGAGGTATCTCCATACTATTTTCTATAGAGGTTGTACTAGTTTGCAGTCCCACCAACAGTATATGAGTGTTCCTATCTTTCCACATCCATGCCAGCATTTGTTGTTCTGGGACTTTTGATAAAAGCTATTCTTACTGGAACTAAGTGATATCTCATTGTGGTTTTGATTTGCATTTCCCTAACATTGAGCACTTTTTCATATGTTTATTGGCCATTAGTCTACCTTCTTTTGAAAGGGCAACAAATTTTTAAAAATTAGTCAGGCATAGTGGTACACACCTATCGTCCCCACTACTTGGGAGGCTGAGACAGGAGCATCACTTGAGACCAGGAGATTTAGGTTGCTGTGAGCTAGGCTGACACATGGCACTCTACTCAGGGCAACGAAGTGAGACTCTGTCCCCCCAAAAAATAAATAAATAAAGATGGCTCTGAAATAACTCATATCTAAGTAAAAAATAAAACAAAAAACACACAGACAAAAAATCTTAACATGTCTCACACCATCACAAAAATTAATTTTCAATAGATTATAGACTTAGGCCAGGTGCAGTGGCTCATGCCTATAATCCCCACACTTTGGGAGGCCAAGGTGGGAAAATTGTTTGAGGCCAGGAGTTCAAGACCAGCCTGGGCTACATATCGAGACCTCATTTCTACAAAAAATAAAAAATTTAGCCAGGCATGGTGGCATATACCTGTAGTGCCAGCTACTTGGGAGGCTAAGACAGGAGGATCACTTGAGTCCCAGAGTTTGAGGTTGCTGTGAGTTATGATTATACCACTGCTTTCTAGCCTGGTCAACAGAGAGATCCTCTCTCAAAAAAAAAAAAAATAGATTATAGACCTAAATCTAAGAGCTAATAATGATAAAGCTTATAGCAGAAGATATAGGAGAATATCTTTGTGATATCGAGTAGCAAAGATTTTTTAGAAAGCGCCCAGAAAGCACTAACTATAAATAAAGAGTTGATAAAAATGAACCTTGTCTTAGTCTGTTCTCTGTTGCTAAAACTGCAGACCTGAGACTGTGTAATTTATAAAGAAAATAAATTTAATTTTTATAGATCTGGAGGCTGCAAAGTTCAAGGTCGAGGGGCCACATCTGATGAAGGCCTTCTTACTGCATTATAATGTGGCACAAGGCATTACGTGGCAAGAGGGCAAGAGTATGTCAGCTCAGGTCTCTCTTCCTCTTGTTATTTTTTTTTTCTTCCTCTTGTTATTAAGCCACCATCCAAATTGTCTCCCAGGGGCCCCACTTCCAGATGCCGTCAACATATGAATTGGGAGATGAAATTTGGGGGACACACTCAAACCATAATAGACTTCATCAGATTTTTAAATTTCTGTTCATCCTAAGACCCATTAAGAAAGTGAGTAGGTAAGACAGAGAATAAGCATTTGCAAGACATAGCTGACAAAGGATTTGTGCCCAGAATATAGAAATAGCTCCTATGAATCTATAATAAAAAGACCAATGACCCAATAAAAAAAAGATGGGAAAAGGTTTAAACAAGCACTTCACAAAGAAAGATCTATAAGTAGCCAATAAACACATGAAAAAGAGCTCAAAATCATTAGCCATCAGGGAAATAGAAATTAAAAACACAATGAAATACCATTACACCCTTATTGGAATGGCTAAAATTTAAAAAACTGGTAACACTAAATGTTGGTGAGGATATGAAGCCACAGGAACTCTCAGAGCTTATTGGTGGGAATTTAAAATGTACTACCACTTTGCAAATCAGTCTAGCAGTTTCTCATTAAGGGTACACCTGCCTATGACCCAGTTATTCAACTCCTAGGTTTTACTTAAGAGAAATGGAAACATATACACAGAAAGACTCGTACAAAAATGTTCACAGCAGCTTTATTTATAATATCCTAAAACTGGAAACAACCCAAATGCCTATCAACAAAAGAATGGATAAACAAATCATGGTATAGCCATAACTGAGTACTACTTTTCAATGAAAAGCAACAAACTACCAATACACACAACAGCTTAAGGGAACCTCAAAATCGTTATACTGAGTGAAAAAGCCAGACACAGTAGCGTGCATGCAATAAAAATTCATTCATATGAAGTTGTAGAACTGGCAAAACTAATCACTGATGAAAGAAATCAGAAGGGCATTTGTCCCTGTGGGTGGAGGGGACGGGAATGGACTAGAGAGGGAATTAGGGACCTTTCTGAGGCAATGAAAATCTCTGATAACTTGATAGAGATACAGATTATATGGGTGCATGTAATTATCAAAACTCATCGGTCTGTACACGCAAGATCTGTGCATTTGAATATATGTATATTATACCTGAATCAGAAAAAAAGTTTTGAGAAGTAAATTGAAAAACAATTACGAAACTACTTTAACAAAACGAGCACAGTAAAGTCTGTTTTTAAGAGAAATCAAAATAAATCTGGGACCTATTGATACTGAAGACTTTGTAAGAATCAGGAAACAGGGGGAAGAGAGAGAGGTGGTAATTGTCAGGGTCATCACTTTTTGCCGGGTCACTAAGAACTCTGCTAACTACTTCACAGGCACGTCCTCATGTCACTCCCATGACCGATCTTTCAGATATAGTAGGAAATGGATGCTTTCATAAACACATCCTCCCAACACCCTCAGCAAACACTTTAGGTATAAAAGCCCCCTTATAAATTTAAGATATCCAGGCTTTTCTTTCCTCTCTTTTTAAAATTTCAGACAATAAGTAGTGGATCTCTGGCTAAATCTACTATAAACATTATCACTAACAAACGTGAACCATAGGAAAAAATACCTATTACCATTTTGGGGTTCAGCAACTTTCATAAAATATGTACTGTGATCTATGACAATTCTTAAAACATCTTAATTCCGTACAACTCATATTTCTAGACTATTTGCCCCTCACAATGTACATGGGGGGCTAGAAAGCATAATTTGCCTAATAAATGTTTTATCTCATGCTAACAGCTAAATTGAATCTAGCACAACTTCCCTGAGTCTCAAGAATATAACCTCTCCTAGGCGTCTGCATGAACTGCAGGTAGTTTTAAAATAAGGTAGCAACAGAGAGGGGGTGGTGCTATGTGGCCAAATAGAAACCCCCAGCGATCATCCCTCCACATAAACCCCAAATTCAACAACTATCCACACAAGCAAGCACCTATAGAAGAACTAAAAATTAGATGAGCGATCATACTAGCTGGTTTTAACATTATTCAAAGAAAGCGGCACAGAAGAGGGCAGAAAAGACAACCTTGCATTGCCTACGCCACCCCGCCACCTCCCGCAGCAGTGCCAGCACACCTCGTGAAGAGAAGACCTGTGTGCTCCAGAGAGAGAGAGTGAAGTGCATTGAAACTCAGGGCCATCCTGGCACAGGAGAACACAGCACAGGGCAGAATTATGCCGGTGCCCACGGAAGAAGCATTTAGACCAGCCCAGCCAGAGGGAAACCCTCTACCCTGAAAGCTGAGTTCTGGCTAGCCTCACCACCGGCTGACAAAAAGCAGCCTGGGAACTAGACTGAATCCATGAGGCAGTTGGACCACAAGCCACTGGACTTGAGGTGCATGGGACCCAGTGAGACAACAGCAGCGGTGGCCAAGCCAGAGCCTGTGTCACCCCTCCCCCAGCTACAGGCAGTACGGCTCCAGGAGTCTCCTTCCACTTGCAGAAAGGCAAGGGAAGAGCTCAGAGGACTTTGTTTTGCAACTTCAGTACCAGCTCAGCCACAGTAAAATAAAGTACCAAGCAGACTCCTGAAGCCCCTGCATCTAGGCCTTCATTCCTGGATGGCATTTCTAGACCCACCCTGGGCCAGGAGGGAACATGCTGCCTTGAAGGGAAGGACCCAGTCCTGGCAGGATTCACCACCCTCTGACTAAAGAACTCTTGGGCTTTGAATAAACATCAGAGGTAGCCAGGCAACAGTCACCACTTGAGCCTAGGCATCTGAGGCTGCTGTGAGCTAGGCTGAAACCATGGCACTTTAGCCCAGGCCAAAAAAAAAAAGAAAAAGAAACTGTGGAACATATACACAGTGGAATATTATATAGCCACAGAAAAGAATGAAATCCTGCCATTTGCAACAACATGGATGGAACTGGAGAACATTATGTTAAGTGAAATAAGCCAAGCCCAGAAAGACAATTGCATGTTCTCACTCATACGTGGAGCTAGATATTAAGAACAATTGATCTCATGGAGTCAGAGAGTAGAATTATGTTACCAGAGGCGGGGAAGAGTAGGGGAGCAGGGGACAAAGTGGGGATGGTTAATGGGTACAAAAATAAAGTTAGATAGTTAGATAGATGAACAATATCGGATAACACAACAAAGTGACTATAATCAACAATAAGTTAGGGTACAAAAAAAATAAGGCAGCAAGAATAGGAAAGGGCAAGAGTGGTTCTTACCACATCCAATACAGCATGGACGAATAGGTCCAGGTAGACGGTAGTGGTCTCTGTCCAGTCATGAACTGGTCTCACTTCCTTGTGATATTTCTGTAATAGCTGCTTAGTGAGATGATGGAGAACAGAATTCCTGGGATGAGGTGCATCTATGGCTAGAATTCCTGGAAAAGAAAACTATCACTGTGGAGGCAAATATAAGAGGAACCGAATATGTAACGACTGCTTAGGACTCAGTGGCTCTTAGTAGAATATAGTTTTCGGCTCACCCAGTCTGCATGAATTCACAGCCAGCTGATGGGGTCTCGGCAAACACTTATTTTAAAGTAAGCTAATGGCCTCAGTGCCCAGTGGAGAAATCTCATTGTAAAGATAAATAAATCAACCCCATCTCCAAGGCTGCAAACCACATCCACAATTCTGTTTTACAACAATCATGCATCTTGGAGACAGAATCCTTTTTTTATTCCTGTATTACCCGCTCTTGGCCTAGAGAGGAAACCCACCTATACATTTAGCCAAAACTCAACTCCTGCCTTGGTTTTCCTTTTGATTGTTCATTTGTAATTCATCAATTAAATATTATAGAATATTTATATTCTATGTTCTATATTTATATACCCAAGCAAAAACACAGACAAATCAGTGAACCAAAGATCTGTAAGGATTTCTAGATAACGGAATTAATGACATTCCAATTCATACTTTGCTCCTCAAAAATCTCTTTTCTCACTTTGTCTGTCTTTAAATAAAATGCACTTGTCAGAAAATGAGATCTTTGTTTTGGGGAAATTCTCTCTGGTTCCGGGGAACAACTATTTCTTGTGACCCAGGCATCTTGATGTGCAGAGGAGCCGTGATTGGTGTTGAGGCGGGGAGGCCAGAGGGAAGGAAGTGAGAGAAATGAGCACTGGCAATTGGAAGTGACAAATTTCTGAGGGCTTTCTCTGAATTGCAGAAGGATATTTTGTTCACAATCTTTGCCAGCCCTTAGGGGATACAAAGCTTCACTAAGTCATTGGACCGAAGCAAATTGCACACCTCTTGATACAGCGTGTGAGCGAAACCTATCTGTACTGTCCTGCGTGTGAATGTGCCTGTGCTCTCAGTGGTTTTGATGGCTATTTTGATGAGCTGCTGAAGGTATGAGGGATCCAGCAGGAAACTGTAAATGAGATCGCTTCTCCGTGCGACAATCCTGTTTATACCCGTTTCTTTATGAATGATGTCATGTCACTTGCCGCCACAGGCAGCAATTCCTATGATTTAACAATGTCAGTGTGACCAAAATGCTAACGATGAGGCTGGAGGTGCCATGCCGGACGCCCTGTGGGCAGTGGAATATTCACTTTCATTACCATCAGAACCGGGAATCTAATGAGCATTTTAACTCCCTAACTATTCACCCAAGAAGATGCCTAAAATGGTGTTAGCTATTCAGGCATGCAGGATTAAGGTGGGTGGCTTGCATCAGGCATCATTTGTAAGGTTTTTATGAACTGTTATTGTCAAAAAATGTGCTGTGAATCTCTCTACCTGAGAACATTTCTGGCTGGTGTACCCCATGGGGAGGAAGTCAAGAGCACAAAGCAAAGCTGGCCCAGTGCTTTTCCTGCAAACTTTGCTTTCGGCAGCTTCACTTTTACCTCGCTTGGAAGCTCCCAATTCAAGTCTCAGTTGGGGAAACAATGAAATGTGCGTGTTTCGATACAGGAAACTACCTGACCCAGAGTTAAAACATAATTCTGTGTGTTCCCTGCACCCCCTGCTCATAAAGACTCAAATTCCTCTCTGCTGTCTTTTCTAGGAAACTATCTATAGGTTCCCCATGGATACACACATGTTTTCTAGAATGTGTCAAAGTCTTTGGTTAAAAAGAGAAAGTTCTGGAAGCTAGGACTAGGAATAAAAGCAACGAAAGGAGAAAAATAATAAGCAAAGGGAAATGCGCTTAAATAAACCAAAAGGGGGAAGGAATTCTTTATTTAAGATGGGAAGAAATAATAAATTGCATTTCTACTATGAATGCAAATTTGCCTGAGGAGAAAGATCAATTACAGGAGAGAGATTAAGGATTTAAGTGACCATTAATTAACAGTAAATTATGCCCCTTGAAAGCTAATGTGACATTCACACAAGCACTAAATGACTCACAGTTCAGTGATGTTTCAACAGACGCTGATGGAAGCTATCAACAGACCCAGAAAAGATTCCTCACTCACACTGCCTCCTTGCATGCTAATAGTCAGTTTCAAATAATTCACTTGTAAGATTTCTGGGAAAGTAGAATGTGTTAGGGACTGAGCTGTGAAGCCCTTGCAGGTGAAGAGAGATTAAAAAAGAAGATAAGACTACAATAAAATTATTCCTCTGTTTTCCTTGTTTTAATGAGTTACTCTGTCACATGCACCTATCAAAGTGTTTAGGGCACTTTAAAGAAAAGAGCTATTCTTGCTTTAGTTATAGTAATACATTTATCTGAGAGGTTACAAGGAAATAGAGATTTAGGTACTGAATTCCTAATACTAACTGAATACTTACTGTTTGCCACGCACTAGGCTAAGCCCTTCACATGAATGATTTCTAACGTTCACAGCAACCTTACGAGATGGATACTCTACGGTCCTATGAGGAATGCACTGTTAATGCAGGTGAGAGACTGTACACATAGGTTAGTACTGCCCAAGGTCATGCAGCTTGCAAGTGGAGAAGCTGGAATTGAAATGCAGCTGGAGTTTAAACACAGTTGATCTGGATCCAACACCCAAGCTCTTAATCATGACACTACATTGACCTGGGTCCCTCAGAATATTAGGAACAGCAGTGAGTAACCCTTCCAAAGGATAACAGACATGTTGTATGGTGTACGTTATTGGACAGAAGCAGCCAGTGTTGTTTTCTCTGCATGTGTGTGTTTTCCCGTTACTAATATCTTATACATGCATTGCACCTTACAAATTCGCAATACTATCTTATTTTATCTTCATGAATATTCAAAATAACAGTTAACTTACAGAGAAACTGAATCTCTAAGAGATTAATTGACTTGCCCAGGGTCACGTGGCTGGGGAGTCGTGAAGCAGGACCTAGATGGTTGCCCTCATCCAGGCCTCCTCCAGCCGCGCGCACTGCCTCCTGGGAGCAGCCGTATACTGGTGATTGGTATAATGCTCTTATATTTACAAATCGTCTTGATTTGGAACTATAATAAAATTTGTAAATATAGTAAAACCCAGTAAAATTCCAAAAGGCAGATTTTTGTGTAACAAATGTCCTCAGTATGATGTATGGTAAAGCACTGGTTATTAGACACTACTAAAACAATTTTTCTGCTACATTTAGAACCAAAATCATGCATAATACAAAACATTAGAAAGAGATATCATTAAGAAGAATTTCTTCTGTTTTCTTACCTTCATTTTTCTATTTTATCTTACTTTAATGTTCACAATTATTTTCTGCTAAAAAACCCATTTGGCATTTAATGAAATTTCCTCTGTTTTTATTTTTATAATTAAGATACGCTTTTATCCTTTACGTTCAACATCCAGGAGTTTTATACTTTAATGATAAGTGTCTATTTTTCTTCTCTACCCAATAAAAAAATCATTTCCAGCTCCTTGGCTACCAAATTCCTAACTCATCTCTGTAATTGACTCATTCCACTTCCAGTTACATTTTAAAACTTGAGAATTTAGATATGAGCTCTAGGAGAACCCTCAAGAAAGCGCGGTGTTGGGAAATAGCAGCATAAACATAAATTCTTGATTTGTGCACATTTTCTAAGAATCAATTGTATCCTAACTAAAATGATTCAATTCAGTAGAATTAATGCTGGCACCATGGAAGTGTAGTTCCAGAAATTTAGAAGAGATACATTAGTTTCTAAAGTGTTTTTAAGAGGAATTGTGTACTCAAAATTTGCAAGTTTATAGTACCTGTCTTTAGAGATGCACTCATCACCTATATAGATTTTGTATGGCTGGATGTTAAAGCCTCGAATACCAAAACGATATACACATGTCTATAGTCGTGACAAATCCAAAAGACTCTTTCTCTGGGCTGCTGAAACGCTTATAATGAAGCCGAGATTATTTTGGATAATAAAAATATATTATCCACACATAAAAGTAAATTTGGAAAAGAATGCCCCAAACTCTCAATGTAAATATGACTGCAGAGAGCTTGATTTCTAGCAAAGCAGAGATTTATCAAGCAATTATAACATTGCAGAGCATATTTCAGCTATGTGTAAAAAGCCCCACAGTGTGACACTTTATGTATGTGTTTCTATTATGTAACTATAGGAACAAAGTCAGAAACAAATCATTGATCTCCGTGTAGCTTCCCAGGACTGATATTTTACAGATGAATAAAACAAACATGAGGAGTTCTATAGCACAATGTACAAAAATATTGTCTCTAGCATCTAAGAGTCAATACTCAGTGCCTACTGAAATCATAAAAAGGACTCACCCGAGGCAGCCACCAGGATGCAGGGCCACAGAGGGGCCATCACACTTGCCAGCACTCCTGGTCGGGTCCCAAAGAGGAGGATGCAAACTTGCCTACCAGATGGAATGCCGCTCAATTTTTCCAAACACGGTTCCTCTCCACTCCGTTCCTCTCTGTTTGACAGTTTGTGCTATCCTTACTGGAGCTATTTTGTAAACACTCGGTGGGACCAAAGGCAATACCAGCACCGTGCAAATGTTTTGGAATTGATGCCATCACGAAACCCCTTGGCTTCTCCCTTTGGTTCTGCCCCAGGACCAGATCGTGGCCAACATTTCCATTTCCCTGACAGAAGATAGCTAAGTGAATAATGTAATCTAAGAGGAGCCCCTAAGGAGAGGAAATTCCACACTAATATGATTTCCTTTACAGCCTTTACCTAAGGCAATGCTCTTGCTGACATTCAGGACACTAATTTCATTAATAATTGAAATCCAAATAGCTGTTCTAAATCAGACTTATGCAGTAACATCTTTAGCATTTAAAAATGGTTATTGGACTCTTGAATTACACAAAGCTAATGGAAACCTGGTATTGTTTAATGAAGAACAACTGCAAACAATACAATGGGAAAAGTGCTTTTTGTTTTTCCTAAGCCCCTTTAATTAAAAGAAGCATTGATTTTTGATAAATAGGAGTGCTTCTTAAATTTTCGCTGCCCACAGTTCAGAGAGTAACTACCTAAGAAAGAATGATTCTAGGCTTATTGAAAATGAGAACTACCAAAGTTTAACATCATTCAATAAAAGTTTTTTTTCACTTATTGATTGAATACCCATTCGCTCTTCATTACTAAGGAATAAGAGTGCATAATTCTATGCAACAACTCTATTTTCTATTGGGAGACCTGCAGATGCTCTAGAAACCAAAATCAAATTCCATACTATTTCCAATATCTGCCTGCTTTTTTATATAATTGAGATTGTAGAGGCAAAAGTTTTGAGGTAAATTTTCACAGAGCAAAATGAGACAGGAAAAGTATATATTTGATTCCTATTCTCTTAATCACTCAGTCCCTTTGTTTAGAATCCATGAAGTTCTGCATCTAATTTTAATCTACCGATAAAATATAGCCTGATTGCTTTTTCTCTGTTGGTAAAGGGAGTTATAAATAACTCCCTTCAGAGAAAGGGAGAAAGCTAGGATGAACTTGGTGGCATTGAGTTGGTTTTGGAAGTGTCAGTGTGAGCCCATGGTTTTTAGTATATAAAGCTCAATGCTGAAATAAATACAAACGTAAATATGTGTGCACACATGTTCACATACATATGTATCTTCCACATACATACGTTCCATAGCTCTTTCCACTAGAGGGCCTGGGAGAGTGACACCCCAATAGCAATGAGCATACCCGGCACTCAGATCTTAGTTTCTAAATGCCATCCTCATCTAAAAGGAAGAAATGGTGAAGTGAATGATTCCAGAGCTGAGGGAAAGTATGAGAAGAGTCTAGAACATCCTGGTGTACCAAAAAGCAAAGAAGAATTAAGAGAATGATGGGAACATGATAAAAGGACATAGGAGTCAGCTTGAAGGGGCTTCCACTGGCCATATCTGGGGCAATTTGAGCATCAAAATCAATAATGATCATGTCAAATTATAACCCACTAAAAAAAATAATAATCTGCAAATCCATATTGATTTAAATAAATGGGCCGGCATAGTGGCTTATGCCTGTAATCCTAGCACTCAGGGAGGCCAAGGAGGGAGGATTGCTTGAGGTCAGGAGTTCGAGACCAGCCTCAGCAAGAGCAAGACCCCGTCTCTACTAAAAATAGAAAGAAATTAGCCAGGCAACTAAAATAGAAAAAATTAGCCAGGTGTGGTGGCGTTTGCCTATAGTCCCAGCTACTTGGGAGGCTGAGGCAGGAGGATCACTTGAGTCCAGGAGTTTGAGGTTGCTGTGAGCTAGGCTGACGCCACAGCACTCTAGCCCAGGCAACAGAGTGAGACTCTGTCTCTAAATAAATAAATAAATAAATAAGTGATTGGGAAGAAGAGAAGCTTTTCCTTAAATTAGAATGCCAACTAATAAACGTAGAAGGGATGATAGAATTGGCATATAATTAATTCACCCAGAAAACATCCATGGATGCTAAAACTAGTTGGTCGAAGTTTGATGAGGAACAGGACATTTATACAAAATATTTGTTAATTACAAAGATTTTTTTAAAAAAACAAACTTTTCAGGGGAGAAAGCTGGTGGCAACACCTTAATCAAATAATGAAAGTTAACCTCACCAGTAATGGAAATTGTGTGCCACGAGATAGGATGAATTGAGAAGACACAGGAGCTCTTCTGGTACAGTCTTGCCAAAAATTCATACCTTGAATCTATTCAGGAAGAAACACCAGACAATCCCATATTATGGAACACACAAAACAGCAGGCATGTAATCTTCAAAAGTGCCAAGATTACGAAAGTTAAGGAAAGACTGAGGAACTATATCAAACAAAAGGAAACTAAAGAGACATGACAACCAAGTGCAATGTGTGATCCCAAAGGTTGTATCCTTTTGTTATAAAGAACATTTTGGGGAGAATGGGTGAAACTCGGATGAGATATGTGGATTATATGATAGTATGTAGCAATGATGTTTTCCTGATTTTGATTGTATTAGATTATACAAAAGAACGTCCTTGTTTGTATTCAAGGGTGAAGGCACATCATGTAGGTAATTTACTCTCAAATGGTTGTGTGGGGCAGTGGAGGAAGTTCTTTGTATTGTTCTGCCAATTATGCTGCACATTTAAAAATATTCTAGAAGAAAAACAATTTATTTATTTCTGGCTCTGTTGCCCAGGCTAGAGTGCCGTGGCATCAGCCTAGCTCACAGCAACCTCAAACTCCCGGGCTAAAGTGATCCTTCTGCCTCAGCCTCCTGAGTAGCTGGGACTACATGCATACACCACCATGCCTGGCTAATTTTTTTTCTATATGTATTTTTAGTTGTCCAGATAACTTCTTTCTGTTTTCAGTAGAGACAGGGTCTCACTCTTGCTCAGGCTGGTCTCAAACTCCTGACCTCAAGAGATCCTCCCACCTTGGCCTCCCAGAGTGCTAGGATTACAGGCATGAGCCACCGCACCCAGCCGAAAAACAAATTTAAATGTAACCTGGTAGAGGAACTTTGATACACAGTTATGGAAAGTTTATTTGAGAAATGCCCTTTAGAGAGGGTTGAGCAGATAAACATAGATTTATCAAGAGATGAGCTCCCAGAGGATTAATCTGGCCCTCAAAATCTCAGCGCTTTCCATCAGCTTTTCAAATTGTCAGCTTCTACTTATGAGATGAATTAGGACAAGAGAAAGGCAAACTACAGGCAGTAGCACTTTGGATGGGAAGGGAACACAGAAAGCTTCCCTTTATGTAAGGGTTTATTTGAGGTGATGATCAACATTGCATTCTGGCCACGCATTTTAGTAAGCCATGACTCTAAGTCAAACCTTCTGGGACATGCTTCCCCTCCCTTTTCCTTGCACTTTCTCATATGCCCATCTGTTACTGGAAGGCCATTGCTAATGATGTGTAATACAGGTACATTACGGCCTTCATTAGCTAACTTAACAACAGTCTGGTGCGTCTGCCCATTACAGCTCTTTATTGGCTGATGAATTCTGCCAGGATGGAAATGGTTTTGTGTGAATGACTTGTCTTCAAAGCAGTTTACATACAGATGCTTCCTGCTCTCTTGTTGATGGCCCTGCCCTGTACCGTCGGCTGGCTCCAATCTTTCTTTTTCTAACCTCACTGTCCTGTCTGGGTTTAGTTTGTGTATTCAGTATTTTAGATTTGGTATCACCCCTCACCCCAACCTTTAATTTTTCATGAAACTACTCCCTTCTCACTCTCCTTAAATACAGCACTTTTCATCCAGAGAAAGATTTTTATTTGTATTGTTTCTGATAATTCCCCAGATATCTTCTTACGAAGGATGAGTGTGGGGATGAAACTCATTCGGGTCCTTCTGGCAGATCAAAAACTTGGAATCATGAATGGCTGGGCATTTGCACATAAGTAACATCACTTGGGCAAAAGAAACAAAGCCATAATTTGAGATTTGAATCTGCCATTCTCTGACAGCAGTTCTGGCCAACCCCATCATTAAGAGAGTACCTAGAAATATATTTCTTTCAGAAGCCCCCACTTCACACCCCTAAGGGCCCTTTCTCCCTTATTTTCAAGTAAGATATGGTACATCTTAGACCAATGTCTTTCGGAAGAAGCAAGGGGAGAGGGTTTATTATGCAAACATAATAAGGAAGTGTTTATTATGCAAACAGCAACTGAGTTATGTGTCCTTTAAGACTACTAAATAGTTTTTAATTACTGCTATATCAGTAAATCCCATAAATATGCAAATGCAATTAGTTCACAAAATAGGCCTTAAATATCTTTATTCCTCTCCAACAAAGTTCTTTGAAGTTAATCACTAACTCTCTTTGTTCACTCCCTTGGCAGTCGTGCTAAAATTGACAGGAATTTTGACAGATGTACATATTCAGGGGGAACCAAATTTTCTGAGCACATCTGGTCAGGCTGGAGGAAAAAAGCAGAAATGGACACTCCAGCCAAACTCAAACATTTAATGAGTAGAGTCCCATGTGAAATTTCTGTGACTCCATCGGGTTGTCCTCTGAAATAAATATCAAGTGAACAAGTCCAAAGACACACTCAGCATTTGATTTTCCTCTAGCTTAGAATTTCATTGTTAATAACAATGCACATTTTCTGGTCCCCCCAAAATAAATAAATAAGCAAAGGAATAGAGTCTTTTATGGTTCTGGCCTTTTGTGGTTTATGTGTCAAGGTTTTCTATAGGAAATCAGAAAGCATAAGAGATAAGGACCCAGGCCTCAGAGTCAGACATATCTCACTTTGCATTCCAGCTTCATCACTCACTAGATGCTTGTGGCCTTGGCCAAATTGCTTACTGTTTCCAAGCCTTAGTTTTCATATCTGTAAAAAGGGTTTAATCAGCATCGGGTTAGTTTCCTTTGGCTGCAGAACAAATTACTACCAATTTAGCAGCTTAAAGCAGGACTCACCTATTATTATAGCTTACAGTCTTGTAGGTCCAAAGTTCAGGCACAACATGAACGGATTCTCTGCTCAGGGTCTCACAAGGCCAAAATTGTGGCCAGCTCTTACTGTATCAGAAAAGTCAACTGTGTCCATCCCATTCCAACTCTGTGTTCACTTACATTAGGTTAGTAACTTGAAATCAGTCATGATGAGAGAATTTGCCACATGGAAATCAGCAAACACTACAAAATCAGGACCTCTCCCACCAGTGGGTTATAAGCCATCTGCTAGACCACCATGGCCATTCCCTTGATCTTATACAGCCTCATACACACCTCCATTACAGCACTTATTCAGGTGTATTATGAGTATTTATTCACATTTCTCTCTTCTAGAATTCTATGAATACCTGGAAGGCAGAGCACTGTGGTCTTATTCATCTTTGTATCTCCAGCACAAAGCTCAGCAGCTAGTGGTCGTTCATTAAATGTTTCAGAAGGATGGAAGGAAGAGAAGGAAGGAAGAATTAACAAATGAACAGAATAGAATTTGGGCATATGCGAAAAAGAGGACACCAGGAGGAGTCCAGCTTTTTCACAGCCACGTCCAAGATGCTATCCTTTCTCCAGCTATCTCACAAAGGATGGGTGAGAATGCTGACTTGGGTTAGGAGCAAGATTGCTTTTATTTGCTTTTTTCCCAGAACCAGCAAGCAGTCAGTGCAAAGGATAAACATGGAACAGAGGCAGGTACACCATGCTTCCCTGTGATTCTCGCAGGGGGTGCCCAAAGTTCAGAGGTCTTACCGTCCCTGGGAGTAAGATGTCTCCCAAACCAGAGAAAGATAGAACACAGAAGGAACTTGCTTCTGTTTCTGTTCTCAATTACGTCGGTTCCAAGAAACTGCTTAGGCTACAATGTATGGCAGATAGTCTTGCTCAGTAAACTATGCTGTTCTGGCCTTCTGCACAGATTATGAGGCTTTTTTTGTTTGTTTTTTTGAGACAGAGTCTTACTCTGTTGCCCAGGCTAGAGTGCTGTGGCATCATCCTAACTCACAGCAACCTCAAACTCCTGGGCTCAAGTGATCCTGCAACCTGAGCCTTCTCAGTAGCTGGGACTACAGGCATGCACCACAATGCCCCACTAATTTTTCTATTTTTAGTAGAGACGGGGTCTCACTCTTGCTGAGATCGGTCTGTAACTCCTAGGGTCAAGTGATCCTCCTGCCTTGGCCTCCCAGAGTGCTGGGATTATAGGCGTGAGCCACCGCGCCCGGCCAGATTACAGGCCTTGAAGTCTTGCTATACTGGTACTGGGGGATCTCCTCTGACCTGTGGCTCGCCGCAGAGCCCCCAGCTTTTCCACTTAAGCCCATTTAAGAGCGTTCTGTGGAGATGCTGGATATAATCACAGCAGCCAGTAAGATGTTTTGGTTCAGGTCTACATTTCTGGATATTTCCATCTCTGCTACGGACTCAAGGTGGGGACAGGTCTTTGATCTTGTAGAGCTTTTTAAATTTATTCATTCATTTATCCACTCACTCTGTGGGGAATTGTGGTAAACACTGAGGATGTAAAGACAAGAAAGCCCAAGGTACTTGCGGCGGAGGAGCTAGATAAGACACACTTCGAGACAAGGAGAGAAATGCCTACAGGTGGATAAACTGGAGAAGACACAGGTACATAAGGGAGCCCAGACTTGAGGTGGCAGCAGGGAGAGGCTTCTCACAAATGGCATTTGTGCTGAGTACAGACAGTTAGCTGGGCGCCGGGAGGGCAGACGAGCTCCCAGCAGAAGGAACAGCATGTGAAAAGGCTGGATGTTGAGATGAGAGAAGCATGGTGCCTTCCGGGGGGGCCGCAAGCCTCACTTTGTAAAATTGGGGGCAGATAAGTCCAGACTCACATGCGTTGAATCAATGCACAAGTTCATTATACAAGTGTTGAGTGGGGGATAAAATAGGAAAGTGAAATATTGTACAAGTCTGTATAAGTGCTGTTATTACAAAGCTGTCTCCAAATGGCCTACAGCAATTATTCTAAAATGCACAACAGCTGTATTTGTCCCCTTTCTCCCATTGCTGAAATTTACACTGTCATTGCGCCAGGAGGAAGGCTTGGCACTAATAATAGGCTGGCTGAGTATGGCTGGAGTGTGACAGACCTCTAGTTAGAGACCTTAAAGACTGAGAGCAGAGGAGCGGGGAACTGTAGAGCTCCGAGAAAAGCCAAGTTTGCGGCTGTGAATATAGTCAGAGCACCACCTTGTGGCCGCTGTCACACCTGCCTTAACGTGTTCTGTGCAGCCCCAGAAAACGGCGTATAACCCATTTTAAATTTAATTATACAGTGCACTTTTAGGTGATTTGAAAGTCATGCCATGCCTCTATTCACATCACTACTTTTTCTTTGCTCTTAATTTCCCTCTTTGGGTTCCCCAACCACTCTAACCCACCCAATCTGTTTCCACTGAGCCCACAGCTATCTACCAG
This sequence comes from Varecia variegata, assembly GCA_028533085.1. Taxonomy (NCBI): domain Eukaryota; kingdom Metazoa; phylum Chordata; class Mammalia; order Primates; family Lemuridae; genus Varecia; species Varecia variegata. The sequence goes on from CM052438.1 coordinate 108,888,000, forward strand.
TTCCTCCCTGCTTCCCTCCTTGCCGTCACTCCACCAAGCTCTTGGTCCCTGGGAGCTTCCAAGTTTCCTGGGAAGCTGACTCAGTGACTTCTTTTTTTTTTTTTTTTTGAGACAGAGTCTCACTCTGTTGCCTGGGGTAGAGTGCCGTGGCGTCAGCCTAGCTCACAGCAACCTCAGACCCCTGGGCTCAAGCGATCCTCCTGCCTCAGCCTCCCAAGTAGCTGGAACTACAGGTGTGCACCACCATGCCTAGCTAATTTTTTCTATTTTTAGTAGAGACGAGGTCTCACTCTTGCTCAGGCTGGTCTCGAACTCCTGAGCTCAAGTAATCCTCCCACCTCAGCCTTCCAGAGTGCTAGGATTACAGGAGTGAGCCACCACTCCTGGCCTCAGTGACTTCTTAAGGGGTGACTTCCCTACTCTTTTCCTAAGAGGGGGAATAAATAAAGGTTTAGTTCTCCACCTCTGAAAAGTTATAAACAGTATTCTTAAAGTCACATCAAATTTGACTATTGGCAAAATGTTAGGGGCAGAAAAACAAGTGAGAGGTAATGGAAATCAGAAAACAGAAAGGAGAAAACATTTGTAGAAAAACAATAAAGAGGAAATGGTTGCAGAAAAATAAAAAAAGGGAACAGGCCGGGCGTGGTGGCTCACGCCTGTAATCCTAGCACTCTGGGAGGCCGAGGCGGGCGGATTGTTTGAGCTCAGGAGTTCGAGACCAGCCTGAGCAAGAGTGAGACTCCGTCTCTACTAAAAATAGAAAGAAATTATATGGACAGCTAAAAATGTATATATAGAAAAATTAGCCGGGCATGGTGGCGCATGCCTGTAGTCCCAGCTACTTGGGAGGCTGAGGCAGAAGGACTGCTTGAACCCAGGAGTTTGAGGTTGCTGTGAGCTAGGCTGACACCACGGCACTCACTCTAGCCCGGGCAATAGAGTGAGACTCTGTCTCAAAAAAAAAAAAAAAAAAAGGGAACAGTTATTTCAGTCTTAAAGAATGGGGTAATTAGGCCATGGAACACTGACCACCAGGGAATGAAAAAACACCATGAACGGTTATGGAACTTTCCCCACAGTACGTATAACATGACCTTTAAGTCATGTCCATACCTGGAAAGAATTCAGTCCCCAAAACAGTCATGTATAGTTATGAATAATTATAACTAACCTTTACCTAAACTACTAACACATAAAAGGAAAAACACAGAAGACAGTATCTTCTCCACTCCCGGAGACAGACCCATTTTCCCTTAGGAAATGTACTTTTGTTTTGCACCCTTAAACGTTCCTTACAATAAATTCTTCATGCACACTTGCTGAGTGTCTGTCATCCCTCTCTCCGCAGGGGCCAAGGCCTGCCATTCCTCCAAGCCTGAAGCCCAAGACCTGGGACAACACTTCGAAGTCCAGCCGTGGACTGAACTGTGACAAGAAGGGATAAAATTTCATAAACTTGACTATCTTAGATTGGGTTTCCCTGAATTAAACCTGCAATAAGTATTTGCGTACAAGTGATTTATTTTAGAAGTGCTCACAGCAGAAATCGGGAAGGAGAAAGAGTGGTTTAACCCGAACCCTCAGGGAAACTCAGTGAAAGTTACACAAGGGAGCCTGGCTGTCACACACTCAATCATACCCTCGGTCCTTGGCTAAGGGGCTGGGGTGGGTGGGAGGCGCAGGGGGTGAACTTCTAGGTATTTCCCGCTCTTTTCCTGGGCAGCCAAAGCTTTAGGAGTCCAAGAGAAGTCTTCGATGTGGGCCTTGGAAGCAACAGCACACAGAAGCCAAGAGCGGGAAGCACAGAAATAGTAATAGGGGTCTGAAAAGATCTGGAAAGCCCACTAAAGTTTTCCATTCCAGAGGCGGCAAAGATATATGGGAGGCATTAAGGTTCTTATTCCTCCAAAAGACAATGAAGTTCCAAGAAATCTGATGATCAACTTTTCAGAGTCCAATCATACAGAAATACAATTAACTATTTTCAAATTAATACTACCCCTCTTGGCCAGGCGCGGTGGCTCACGCCTGTAATCCTAGCACTCTGGGAGGCTGAGGTGGGTGGAT
>CM052438.1:108890569-108936712 GCA_028533085.1 Varecia variegata
AACTCTGGCAGCACATCAGTATCATTTGGGGTGCTTAAAAACTTTTTTAAATGAGCTGGACCCCATCTCTATAGATTCTGACATTATGGTATAAGGTGGGGACCAGGCACAGGCATGTGTCTGAACTCCTCAGGTGAGTCAGATATGCAGCCAGGCCTAAAAACCACAAGTCTAAATCAATGCAAATATTGATTTATTGTAGAAGGATGGAAAGAATTTCCCTTCATTTGATTATTATTAAATTCAAATTTTGGGGTTTTTGGTTTTGTTTTTTTTTTTCTTTTAGAGACAGGGTCTTATTCTGTGGCCCAGGCTGGAGTGCAATGGCATGATCAAAGCTCATCGTAACCTTGAACTCCTGGGCTCAAGCTATCCTCCCCTCAAACTATTGTCCCGCCTTGGCCTCTAGAAAGAAGCATGCTGGGATTACAGGTGTGAGCCACCATGCCCAGCCCTTAAATTCAATTTTGATGCTTATAAAAGGAACATTTTGGGATGCCTACCCCGTCTATACTTCCCTTCTTGGAGAACTGCCTTTTTCTCCAGCTCCAGTGGACTTTTATGCACCATCATCCCACCCTGACAAAAGCCAATACGACAAGGGTAAGACACCTGGTCCAAGTGGACCACTAGATTCTCTCCCAACGCTTGGAACCAGGACAGTAAGTCACTACCAGTGGTGCTGCAGCTGGGAAATAAGAAGTGCTGTGGACCCCAGACTGGGGTGCTGTCAATTTCCACCATTGAGAAGCAAAGAACACTGGCTACAGAGAATGAGAAGAAAACAGACCCGTGGAGAGTCGTAGGATGACAAGTCACATGTGGCCCCCGTTAAAGAGAGGAGTAATTTCGGCTGCTGATGACTCTCCAGGAACTGGTTTTAGCAGTTGTGTGGTCCAGCTGCTTTCCCATGAGATTGCCCTGTGGCCTCCAAAAAAAAAAAAATCGCCCTACCTTCCAATTTTATTAACACTTAGAGCCACGCGTGGTGGTTTCTGTTATTTGTGTGAACAAAAGTTCTCTGAAAAGGAATTTGGAAGAAAGCGACTTTATTCCAATGAACAGTTTTCAAACCAGGGGAAGTGTGTGGGGTGGTATTTACAGCAAAAGATCCCACCTAGGTTCCCAATCAGGTCCGTTCATACAAATGAAGGATTGAAACTTGCTTAGTTCTGATTGGTTGATATAGCTGACCCTGATTGGCCAAAGCAGGTGAGCTCTGATTAGTTGGTTTCCAAGCCCAAAACCAGAAGTCTCTGACAGATGTTTCATTCAAATGCTGGCGGGCGGCGGGCGGCGGGCGGCGGGCGGGGCGGGGAGGGGGGGGTTGCTGTTGTAGCCACAGTTTATCTTGGCACCTACAACAGGAACTGCTTTGGCTTGGTTGTAGAAAGAAAGGCTTGATTGTAGAAAAGTATCCTGTGATATTTTTACATCTTTTTCAGAACAGAGAGTAGATGACAGCTCCCTCTGATAAGGAAAACCCCCATCTATTACTTGGCACAACACCCACCTGAGACCCCCACCCCTCACAAAAGACCTGCAACAGCATAATACTAACCTATTACCTGGCGCATCAGCATAACACTAAACCTATTACCTGGTGCATCAACTAATCTATTACCTGGTGCATCAACATAATACTAACCTATTACCTGACTGAGACCCCACCCCTCGGACCACTCCAACTCAATAAAAGTGGGGAAAATCGGGTAGACGGGGCTCGGAATTCGGTAGCAAGTCTCCTCTGAGCCTGCTGGCGAATGAATAAACTTTGATTCTCTGACTCTCCGTGTGGTTTGTCCTTGGGGCCACCCGCTGTAACACTTGGTGTAACACCTCAACCAGCCATGGCCACTTGGTTCTGTTTTAACTTTGAGCACCTCAGTTAGCCATGGGGAGTCCATTTTGTCTGCGCTGGGGGGTACTTTAACACTTGCAACTGAAAAGCCTTTGTTAAAACAACGGTAATTTGGCCAGGTGCGAAGTTTGTGCCAAAACGTACCTTTCTATTAGATAAAGTACAGTCATGCACCACATAAGGACATTCTGGTTAACAACAAACCATATATACAATGGTGGTCCCATTAAGAGATTAAAATCCGACATAGGAAATTATAATGGAGCTGCCCTATATAGGTGCACCATTTTTTATCTTTTATGCCATACTTTTACTGTCTCTTTTGTATGTTTACATATGTTTAGATATACAAATACTCACCAATGTATTACAGTTGCCTACAGTATTCAGTACAGTAACATGTGTAGAGGTTTGTAGCCTAGGAACAATAGGATATACCATGTAGTCTAGGTGTCTAGTAGGCTGTACCATCTAAGTTTGTGCAAGTGCACTCTACGATGTTCACGAGATGAAATTGCCTAATGTTGCATTTCTCAGAATGCGTCCGGTTATTAAGAGACACATGACTATACATAGAAGGATGTAAGCTGATAGTGCACATACATTGCTGAGCCTATGTAGAATCATTCCTCACCACCATGTGTGTCTGCCTCACTAAACTAGAGGCCATTTAAGGGCAATCATCCAGCCAGCATCTAGCACTGTAAAGTGTATGTTCAATGAAAACTTGTTAAATTCAATCATTAAGCTCATTGAATAGAATATGTACATATTAGTTTGCTAGGGCTGTCATAACAAAATACCACAGAGCTAGTGGCTTAAACAACAGAAATGTATTTTTTCACAATTCTGGAGACTAGAAGTCTGAGATCAAGGCTTTGACAGAGCTGGTTTCTTTGGAGGCCTCTCTCCAGGGCTTGCAGACGGCTGCCTTCTTACTGTGTGTTCACACAGCTGTCCTTCTGTGTGTTGTCTATATCCTGATCACCTCTTCTTATAAGGGCACAAGTCATGTCAAGTTAGGGCCCTGCCTAAACATGTCATTTTCACTTAATTACTTCTATAAAGGACGCTCTCCAAATATAGTCACATTCTGAAGTACTAGGGCTTAAGGCTTTGATACAAATTTGGGGAGGGGGAGACATAACTCAGCTCATAATAATGCATGTTCATTCGTTTATGTATTCAACACACATTTCTTGATCATGATAAAACAGGCCTAATGTGACTTGCTTCAGTGAATAAAACGTAAGAGAAAGTGACACGTCACTCCAGGCAAAAGCTTTAAGAGCCAGTACACAATTCTCCCCATTCCCTTTTCCTGCCTGCTTGGCTGAGGAAGCATCCTTTGAGGCAGGGACTCCATCAGCCTGGGTCCCTGTGTACCCAGGCTGAGCAGAGACCTTCCACAAGCACTGACTGATGTTAGGTTGCACACGTAACATGGGCAGGAAACATCTGGTGTGTTAAACCACAGAGATGTGGGGGTTGTTTGTTACAGCATCATAAACTGGCTCAACCAACGGAGTGTGCAGTACAGTTGCTTGCACTGGGGAGAGCTGACTTGAGTGAGAGTAGGAAGGGGTCAAGGCTGGCCTATAGCTAAGCACTGTGAATGTCACCCACACAATGCAATGCATTCTGTGAGCGCTGGAAGAAGGGCAAAGCTGAGCCTTGCTACTCCAAGCTGGGTCTTGGGTAAAAGTTAGATGCTTTTGGAAACACGACGTGCCCTTTCAGCTCATTAGAGCATCATTACATATGCTAAACATGAGCTGAATTTCCACTCACTGATTCTGGAAACGTGCCTACATACACACACTGCCTGAAGTATCATTCCTTATCAAACTTACGAACATTTTTATACACCATGTTTTGCAAAAATCTTCAACTGGCTCTAAGTCAATCATTTTCAAAGTGAGCTCTGAGAAACCTAGAAGAGAGAGGCTGTGCAAGGGAGACACCATCGTGCTGTGGGAGGAGGGCACTGAAGGAGCCCAGGGAATTTCACCCCCTTATTTTTAATTGCAGGACCTTGAAGGTCAGCAGATGCTGGAAGAGGCTTTTCTGCCTTAGGACTGGACCCACCAAAGGGAACAGATTTACCTTCATCTTCTCCTTCCTGAAATCTCATTATCTATCAAAGAAAAGAAGACTGAAGATACAACCACACCTGGATGGATTTTTGCAAAACAGAATGCCTGCCTCTCAGGCTCAAATTCAAAGAGAATCATTTACAAATTAATTTATGCCTCCTGGATCCATTCATTCTTCCTAATGGTCATTTGTGACCCCTCAAAAGAATTGTTTTACATTCCACAGCTCCTCCTCCCGTATGGAGAATGGTTTTTGAGCGTCTGCACCCCATTGGGTTATTGGGTAATCACTCTCCTGTGATTTTCACCCCATGCACATTAAAATAAATTTGCATGCCTTTTTCTTCTATTAATATTAATCTCCCTTTTTCAGTTCCTTTTTTAGTGAACCTTCAGAGGGCAAAGGGGAAGCTTTGCCCCTGTGACATCATCCACAAAGACCCTTTCTTTTTTAGGTACTTTACTCCTATGATTTCATTCAAACAAAAGGCTTTATAAGGCTGGTCCGGTGGTAGTGGGTTATCAGAACTTATTAACATTAGTGTCACTAAAGTTGGTACACAACTCCCCACTGCTAAATTTGACTGGCTTTAAAAAAAAAAGTCTTTGTGACTAAAATAGGCTCTGAATGCTGCTGTTTAATGTCTGTGCTGGCACTGTACCAGAGGTATGAAATAGAGCACTGAAACCAAAGAGGCTAGCTTTCTAGGGACTAAACTCAGTCCATAGCAAGGACTAAGGACAAGGAAAGTATAGAAAAAAACAAGCAAATAAATAAATAAATAAAACAGGCCTAGTGCCATCTCCCAAACTGAAGGCTCTTAGGGTGGGGCATGGTGACTATAATTCTAGCACGCTGGGAGGCTGAAGCAGGAAGATTGCTTGAGGCCAGGAGTTTGAGACCAGCCTGACCAAGAGTGAGACCCTGTCTCTATAAAAAATAGAAAAATTAGCCGGAGTAGTGGCCCATGCCTGTAGTCCCAGCTACTTGGGAGGCTGAGGCAAGAGAACTGTTGATTGAGCCCAGGAGTTTGAGGCTGCAGTGAGCTGTAATGATGCCACTGCACCCTAGCCCAGGTGACAGAGTGAGACTGTCTCAAAAAAATGAAAAATAAAAGAGACTCTTGGGTGTTCCATCATTGCTAAACATCCTGACTCCTTATAACTTTCAAAGAACCCTAGAGATGGAATTAACTCCCAATTACATGATTAGCCCTTGGAAGAAATCTAAGGCTGCATACTTTAGAAAAATAGGTAAGTCATATCATCATTAAAGCAATCATATTTTTAAAACTAGCATGAAGACAGTTTTAAAAGGCTTTTATTCTAACTTTCACCCTCAGTTTGACCAGCTCACTTTTTTATTCTTTTATGCTTTAAATTTTTTGCATCTTTTTTGTGCTTTTTGTTACTGTACAATGGAGATAATTTACATATAGTAAAATGCACAGATCTTAAATATATAGTCTGAGGGTGTCTTAGTTCATTTTCTGTTGCTATAAGTGGATATCACAGACTGGGTAATTTATAAAGAATAGGGATTTATTTTGTTCATGGTTCATGAGGGTGGGAAGTCCAAGAGCAGGGCACCAGCATCTGGTGAGGGCCTTCCTGCCCCATCAAGACACGGTGGCCGGCATCACAGGGTGAGAGAGAGGAAGCAGGTCAGCTCAGGTCTCTCTTCCTCTCCTTATAAAGCCACCATCCTGGGGGCCCCAATCCAGTGACCTCATCTAATCTTGATTACTTACCAATGGCCACACTTCCAAATACCATCAACATATGAATTTGGGGATTACGTTTCCACACAAAATTTGGGAGACATGTTCAAATCACTGCAGATAGGTTTTGAAAAATGTACACATTCATGTAACCAACACCCCAATAAAGACATAAAACATTTCCAAAACGTTCCTTCACGTCCTTTTCCTGTTTTAGAGTTTCATATAATTAGAATCATATATAGTATGTACTCTTTTGTGTCAGACATCTTTCTCTCAGATTAACACATTCCAAATTCAAACATGTCACATATATCAATAATTCTTTGATTTTTATTCCTGAATAATATTTTGTCATATGAATATGATACAATTTGTTTATCTAATCTCCTGTTGATGCACATTTGGGTAGTTTCTAACTGGGGACCATTATGGGTGTTCTTGTACAAGTCTTTCCATGGATACACAATTTCATTTCTTCTAGGTAAAAACCTAGAAATGGATTGCTGGGCATTAGAATATGTGTATGTTTAACACTTACAAAACTACCAAAGACTTTTCCAAAGTGGTTATACCATTTTATAGTCCCACCAGCAATGTATGTGAGTATGGGTTTGTCCTGGTCTGTTCAGGCTATTGCAACAAAATACCTTAGACTTGGTAATCTATAACCAGTAGAAATTTATTGCACAGAGTTCTGGAGGCTGGGAAGACAAGACCAAAGAGCTGGCAGATTCAGTGTCTGGTGAGGTCTTGCTTTCTGTTTCCAAGATGGTGCCTCCTATGTGTCCTCATGGCAGAAGGGGCAAGGCAGCTCCCTCAACCTCTTTTATAAGAGCACTAATCCCATTGATGAAGGCAGAGCCCTCATGACTTAATCATTTCCCAAAAGGCCTCATCTCTTAATTCTATCACATTGGGTACTAGGTTCCAACATATGAATTTTTGGGGACAAACAGACCATAGCAGGGTTGCTCCACATCCTCTCAAACACTTTATACAGTCTTGTAAATTTTAGTCATTCTAGTGGGTGTTTAGTGGTACCACACTTTAGTTTTAATTCTTGTTTCTCTGATGACTAATGATGTATCAGCCATTTATAAACCTTACTTTATAAAGTATCTATTCAAGTCTTTTACCCATTTTTAAGTTGGGTTTCTCCTTTTATTTCTTTGAGCAATTTTGTAATTTTCAGTAAAGAGATTTTACACATCTTTCATTAAATTTATTTCTCAGTATTTAATGTTTTTGATGTTATTCCAAATGGTAATTATTTCATCTTCAAACTATAACTAGCACATAGAAATCAAATTGATTTTTCTATATTGACCTTGTGACTTTGTATATATTATAGCCCTGCTAAATTCACTTATTGGCTTGAGTAGTTATTTTATACATTCCTTAAGATTTTCTATATACACAGGCAGACCATCTGCAAAAAAAGACAATTTTACCCCTATATGTATATTAAAAGTAGTGAGAGCAGACGTCCTTGCTTTGTTCTCAATCTTTGAGGGAGAGCATTTCCATATTCCAAAAGTGTGATGTTAGCTATCAGTTTTTCATAGATGCCTTTTTTGGGGTGTAGAAATTCTTTTCTGTTCTTAGCTTGCTGTGAGTTATATAACAATTGGGTTTTGAACTTTGTCAATGCTTTTTCTGCATACATGGAAATGATCATATGGTTTTTCTTCTTTCTTTGGTTAATGTGGTTGTATGGTAAAGAATTTAACCTTGCCCCAAAATTAGGTCTGGCCTTTGCCCTTGATTCCTGGGGAGTAATCTCTAAGGTCTTACAATGTCATGCTTGATAGCACTAACTTTGTTCACAAGAAAACTAGCTATACAAGAGTGTGTATAAGGTGGGGGCTGACCATGCCACAAAGGTCAACAATGTGATTTAGGGTAGAGGCTTTGGGTCACACAGTATCAGCTCAACCTCCTGAAGGGCTGGAAACTGAGATCAACCACATGGGATTCAATCATGCCTATGTGATAGAGCCCCAGTAAAAACTCTGGACACCGAGGCTTGGGCAAGCTTCCTTGATTGGTAACGCTCCATGCATTTTGTTACACTTTGCTGCTGGGAAAGTATGTTAATGCTGTCCTGACACCACAGAGTCAATGGAAGCTCTATATTTGGCACTTTTTTTTGGACACTGCCATATGAATGTCTTCCCTGATTTGTGTCTGTATCCTTTAGCTGCAATAAAACATAACCATGAGTATAACAGCTTTCAGTGAGTTCTATGAGTCCTTCTAGAGAATTATAAAAACTGAGGGTGATTTGGGGGGATCCTGAAACTTACAGTTGGTGTCAGAAGTGAGGGTGGTCTTGTCTGGACACTGTGATTCCTCTAACTTTGTAATTGGCTAAACTCTTACAGTGGTAATTACATTGATTTTCAAATATTAGCCAATCTTGCATTCTTGCATGTGGTACCAAGATCCTCATTCAAGAATAAAAGACTCATTTCTCCAGCTGCCGAGAGTATTGTAAGCAGAAAGCCCCCTCAACTGTCGTCCACTTTTAGGAGTGTCCCAGCTGAAGGAAGTTACTTTTCCCAAGGTCCTATCCCTTTTCTGGGATGCCCCACATCCAATGGTTGATTGATGTGGTGTTATAAAGGCCTGCCCTGGACGGGTGTAGTAGCTCACACCTGTAATCCTAGCACTTTGGGAGGCCAAGGCAGGAGGATCGCTTGAGCCTAGGAGTTCCAGAACAGCCTGAACAACGTAACAAGACCTCATCTCTACAAAAACTATAAAAAATTAGCCAGGCATGGAGGGTGTCATATACCTGTAGTCCCAGCTACTCAGGAGGCTCACATGAGCCCAGGAGTTCAAGGCTGCAGTGAGCTATCATAACGCCACTACACTTCATCCTGGGTGACAGAGCAGGACCCTGTCCCCAGACCCACTCAAGATAACTCAAAAGGTCTATTCCAACTTCAGAGATTCCTGCAGGATTAGCTAAGGTCTTTGTTGTGACTGCATTGCTGCTTAATTCTCAGCTCTGCTCAACTTTGCTTCCTTTCCCTTCCTCTTGATACCAAGAGCATTTCCTAATAAAGTGTTTTACACACTAGATTCCTCTCAGAGTTTGCTTCCCAGGGAACTCAACACATGGCAGTTGGTAATGAGTGGTCCAAGATAACAAATGCTAAGGTGAGATTTTGCAGTCAGATAACCTGATGTCGAGCTGGCAAGAGGACTTCCTTACTCATAAATATCCCCTATACAAAGTAGAAGTGCAATTGTTAAATCTTTCATTGGTAGTGAGTTAGGATGATGTGCCAATAGAAAGAAATGCATTAGCTGGTGCAATATATCTGGTACTTGAGATTTATGAGAGTAACAGTAAGTATGAAGACTGTAGCATTGAGTGGCTATGGCTAAACTTGACTAAAGCTCTGGGAAAAGATAACGAAAAGCAGAGAGTGATTAACCAACAGTTAAAAGCTCAGTTTGAAAGCCAGAGAGCCTCCTTGGTAGGATGTAAAAAAAGATATTATCTCCTACAGTAGAGGGTAGAGAAAGCTGAAAACCAGTTTTAGGACTTAATCAACAGAATAGCCAAGCTCCAAAGAAGGATAAATTCCTAGCAAAGCAGATCTTTTAGGCCAGGATCAGGCCTCTGGGTAGGAAAGAAAAAGTCCCTGATACATGGAATGATGATATCTGGGTTAAAGCATCCAAAAATCTTGAATCCCCAGATTTCCCTGAACCCTCTGAGTTGCAGAAGTGGCCCATTTTCCTTGGTAAGGGATGATGCATTCCCCACCTCCACCCCCTTGCTTGAAGACAACACAGAGGCCTCTTCACCACAAGACATCATGAGCCTCCATCAGGCTATGCCCCCTCATCCCTCCTGGCTACTAGACCAATAACTAGGTCAAGTAAATAAGCAGCCAGGCTGGGGATGTGCTGGGCCTCATAAGGGAGGAAAGGGAATATTCTGAAAAGGAGCTACATGACTTAAACAACATGTCCAGCAGAAGCTGGAAGCACATGTATGACACTAGATTTTAGGGTTCCTGGACCAAGTACAGGGGGACATAAATTTGCACAAAAGGGAATTTTTCAATATGGGAATACCCTTTCCTAGGGTATAAGATTTAATGTCCTAGCAGTGACCCTAGAGAATAATCCAATCAATCACACTGCTTGGATGGCTCCCGGAATTATGGAAAATACGCTTGTCCACACTAAGTGAGGTAAAAGTGTAAGAATTGACATGGCAGACAGTGAAAGAAGTGACTGAAAGGTTCAGAGAAGTAGGAGTGTTAGAGTGCATATGTTATGAAAGGCTAGGAAACCCACCACACTATTGTGTCCCATGGAAGGACCCAAGGTTACACCATTTACCAAAGCAACAGGAGTGCAATAGTGAGAAGGGCAGGCACCCCATCTTGGTGTCCTGGTGCTGCCCCACCTTAATCCTGCCCCAAGCAACTTCCACACCTGGGGAAGGAGAAAAGCCTGCCAATCTACAAAAAAAATGCAGGAAATTCCCCAGCCCAGGGGCCAGGTACCCCAGGCACAGTAGGATTTGGAAAGTGACCTAGAGTAAGCTAAGGTTAATTATCATGTCATTAACTGTCATTGAAGTGGTTCCATGGTGATGTCTGAACCACAAGGAGGGCCCAATATGGACAGTATAAAACAGGACCCCAGACCATAACCAGAGCCTCTTGTTACAACAAGGAGCCCGTTTGTCGTCCGTGGTGAACGTTATCTTGCTCTTGCTCTGTAAACCTATCTTGTTGTTTCTCAATAAACTTCCTTTCACGCTTGCCTTGCTTTTGGTGTTTCTGGTCATTCTTCGGCCAAGAGCCCACCAAGAACCAAGAACAAGATTGCCGACCTGATAATTCTATTGTGGTCAAAAAACATACTCTATATGATTTCAGTAATATTGAGTTGATTGTGAATTATTTTGTGGCCTAACACATAATTTATTGTGGCACCAGGTACCCTTGTGTATTCTGCATTGTTGGATGTAGCAATATATGAATATCAATTAAGTCAGGGTGATTGACAGTGTTGCTCAGATTATAGTTTTACTGGTTTTTTTAACTAGTTGTTCTACTACTTGCTGATGGATGTTAAAATCTCCTACTACTATTGTGTAATTGCCTATTTCTTTCCTTTGTTCCTTCAATTTTTTTCTTCATGTATTTTTGAAACTCTGCTATTAGGCACATATACATTTATGATTATTATGCTTCCCTGATACATTGAGGCTTTTATCATTATAAAATGACCCTCTTTCTTTCTGATCATACTGCGTCCTGAGATCTATTTTCTGTGATATCAATATAGCCACTCCTGCCTTCCTATGCTTATTGTTTGCATGGTATATCTTTTTCCCATCCATTTACTTTCAGCCTGTATGTGTCTTTATATTTAAAGTGCATCTGTTGAGTATACCATAGTTGAGTCATGCTTATTAATTCCTTTTTGTTAATTCTTGCCTTTTAATAGAAATGTTTGATCCTTTAATATTTGAAGTAATTATTGGTACGGTCAGATATAGGTGTCTCCTTTTATTATTTGTTCTCTTATTGCTTTTGTTCCTTTTTTTTTTTTTTTTTTTTTTTGAGACAAAATCTCATGCTGTTGCCTGGGCTAGAGTGCAGTGGCATCAGCCTAGCTCACAGCAACCTCAAACTCCTGGGCTCAAGTGATCCTCCTGCCTCAGCCTCCTGAGTGGCTGGGACTACAGGGATGTGCCACCATGCCTGGCTAATTTTTGTATTTTTTGTAGGAGGGGGGGAGTCTCACTATGTTGCTCAGGCTGGTCTCCTAGTCTCAAACTATCCTACCGCTTAGGTTTCCCAAAGTGCTAGGATTACAGGCATGAGCCACCATGTCCAGCCTATTTTTGGTCCTTTGTTTCTTCTTTTCTGTCTCCTTTTTTATGTTTTTAACCCATTTTAAATTACCTATTAGCTTTTTAGTTATACCTTTTGAATTTTTTTTTTAGTGGTTGCACCAGAGATTAAAATATATATTCTTAACTTCTCACAGTTTACTTAGAGTTGGGACTGCAACTTCCCATAATCTTGAAATCATTGAGTTTCATATACCAGCCCCTGCTCCCATTGTCATATGCATTAAATCTAAATGTATATATACTCCATAAGACAACGTTATAATTTTTCCTTTATACAGTAATATGTAGCCTGCTATTAAATTAATTCAATGAAGTTTTTATTTCAGATAATGAATGTTTTAAGTTCTAAATTTTTCATTTTGTTCTATTTATATTTTCTATTTATCTGTTGAGATTTTCTATTTTTTAATTTATCATAAATATGTTTTCCTTTACTTCATTAAGCATAGTCATTATAGATACTTTAATATTCCTGCTTGATAATTTCAACATCTGGATCTGACTTCTGTTGCTTTTTTTTTCTTTTTTTTTTTTCCTTTTTGTTTTGTTTTGTTTTGTTTATTTTTTGAGACAGGGTCTTACTCTGTTGCCCTGGCTAGAGTGCCATGGCATTATCATAGCTCACTGCAATCTCAAACTCCTGCTTCAGGCTGATCCTCCTGCCTCAGCCTACCAAATAGCTGGGACTACAGGCACGTGCCACCACACCTGGCTAATTTTTCTAATTTTTTGTAGCAACAGGGTCTCACCATGTTGCTCAAGCTGGTCTTGAACTCCTGGCCTCAAGCGATCCTCCTACCTCAACCTTCCAAATTGCTCGGATTACAGGCGTGAGCCACTTCACCTGGCCTGCTTGGTTTTTTTCTTGAGAATGGGTCATATTTTCCTGGTTCTTTATATGAAGCAATTTTGGATTGTATTCTGGATATTATAAATATTACTTTGTTGAGACTCTGGGTTCTGTTATATCTAAAGAGTGGGGACTGTGTGTGTGTGTAAAATCTTCCTCTAATGAATGTTGATGTTTGTTTTAGAAGTGAATTAATTTGATTAGAATTAAATTGCAAACCATCTCTCCTGTGATGGACAACAGCTCAAAGCTCAGCATATTCCTTTTGTTCCTTCCTGAGGTGTTTTATGTCTGCAGTCGGAGGGTCAGCCAGAGACTTAGGCAGAGTCTATATAAGAACCTTGGAATTCTCTTCTCATCCTCTCTCCTTTTCACAATACCCTCCCCAAAGGTGGAAGTATCTGTCCCAAGCTCTGGTTTATGCTTCCTCATGCCAGAAACCTGGTTGGTTTTCTATCAGAGCTTCAATCGCCCTGCGTCATGCCTGCTATAAGCTGCAAATAGGCTCATACTCTTTTTCTGGACCTTTCACCCACGGTTTGATTCCTTTTTAAACCTCTGCTCAATCTCTAGATCTTTCATGTAGTTGGTTTTTATTGTGTCCAGAGTTTATGATTGCTATCTGTTGGAGAAGAGGTTCATTAAGATATTACTCCTCCATATCAAAAGCAATACTCTTGATTGATTCACTTTCTTTTCTTTTTTCTGAGACAGGGCCTCACTCTATCACCCAGGCTGGAGTGCAGTGGCCTCATCATAGCTCACAGCAACCTCAAACTCCTGGGCTCAAGTGATCCTCCTGTCAGGTTTTAGTCTGAAAATGTCAGCTCTTAGCACACTCATGTTTGAAGAATGACCAGACATGGCAAAGTAAGGCAAGCACGAAATGAGATTTATTGAACAGAGAAAGATAGGATTATAGGGCAAGAGCAAGATATAGGTTTACAGAGTGTGATACATTTGCCACAGATGAAGACCAGACCCATTGTCACAGCAAAGGGAGAGCCAAGGAAGGGCAAAAAAGGGACTTAGTTATGGTCTGTGTCTTGTTTTATATTGTCCAGATTGGGACCTCCCTAGTGGCTCAGACATGATTGGACAGTTGGGAGTTACAAGACCTGAGTCTTACTACACATGCAGGGTGTTCTAGGTCACTTTTGGATTCTAGGGTACCTATGCTGCTTGGCCCGTGGGCTAGAGAGTCCTCTGCATTCTTTTGCAGCTGGTGTGCTAAGCTCTGATTGCCAGGTTCTATTTGTAGAGTATTCCCTGCTCCCCCAGATATGGCAGTTGCTTAGGAGAGAGTTAGGGTAGGGCAGGACCAAGATGGGGGCCTTCTTCCCAGGTGGGGCAATTGCACCAAAGCAACAGCACCTACTTTTGTCCCCAGGAGACCCAGAATCCCTCGCTATCTACCTAACACTCCCACCTCAGCCTCCGTAGTAGCTGGGACTACAGGCAGGCATTACCACGCCTGGCTAATTTTTCTATTTTTTGTAGCGATGGGGTCTTGCTCTTGCTCAGGCTGGTCTCAAACTCCTAGACTCAAGCAGTCCTCCCACAGTGATTCACTTTTTAAACTTTAATTTATAGTATTTTAAAAGGCAACATTATCTCAGTAACATAAAAAAGGAAAATAAATATCACTTGCTGTGAACTGAACATAATCATAAAAATAGCAATTATTAATTATTAATTTTTTAACAATGAAGGTAAAAAGTAAACAATGAGCTACAAGTAATACTATATGAATTTATAAAGTATAAGTCTGTAAAAGGGAAAATTCGATTTCTGTAGCTTAGTTTAAGACAAAGATGAGGTCTTACATCAATGAAATGGTTTTCATGATAACAGAGATTCACAACTAACATGTTGCTATGGTTTGAATGTCCTCTCCAAAATTCTTGTTGACATGTAATTGCCATTGTGAAGGTGTTAAGAGGTGAGGCCAATAAGGAGTCACTAGGCCAGGAGAAATGTGCCTTCAAGAATGCCTTAATGCCCCTGTCACAGGAGTGGCTTCCTGATAAAAGTGAGTTCGTCCTCTCTTGTCAGCTCTTGCTCTCACACGTGCCCATCCGCCTTCTGCCATGAGATGACACGGCAAGAAGGCCCTCACCAGGAGCCAGCCCCTCGACTGTGGACTTCCAAGCCTCCAAAACCGAAGAAATAAGTGTTTTTCTTTATAAATTACCCAATCTGTGGTATTGTTGTAGCAACACAAAACGGACTAATACACATGTGTACATGGGTAGAAAAGGCAAAAGATACTAATATATCATAGCTTTTCTCATATGAAACAAAACTGTCAACTTTGTTAAACAGACTTTTGTTTCGAGAAACCTGGCTCCAGCAAGCTCCCAAATTTGCTCTGAATAGGCTTGTGTGGTGGTAGCCACAAAGTGATGGAAAAGGGACTCTTTACCCCTATCCCATTTGAGCAATGAATATGTAGTTTTTTAAAAAATTAAAACTTATTCAGGTGGGGTATGGTGGCTCACAGCTGTAATCCTAGCACTTTGGGAGGCCAAGGTGGGAGGATTGCTTGAGGTTAGGAGTTCGAGACCAGCCTGAGCAAGAGTGAGACTCCGTCTCTACCTGTTACCGCAAGTGTTACAGCGAATGGTTCCGAGGACAAACAGTGCTGCACGTGGAGAGTCGGGAGAATCAAGGTTTATTCCCGGGCGGGCTCAGAGGGGACGCGCCACCAAATTCTGAGCCCCGTCTACCGTTTTTTTTTCCACTTTTATTAAGTGGAGGTGGTCTGAGGGGTGGGGTCTCAGGTGGCTGATGCAATTGCAGAAGCCAGGTAATAAGTCAGTGTTAGGTTGATGAGGCTCTTCTGAAGGGTGGGGTCTCAGATGGCTGATGCAACAGGTAAGCGTGATTGCAGAAGCCAGGTAATAGGTTAGTATTAGGTTGATGAGGATCTTCCTTATCATACTAAAAATAGAAAAATCAGCCAGATACAGTGATGCACCCCTGTAGTTCAGCTACTCAGGAAGCTGAGGCAGGAGGATCGCTTGAGCCCATGAGTTTGAGGTTACAGTGAGCTATGAGGACACCACTGTACTCTAGCCAGGGTGACAGAGCGAGACTCTGTCTCAAAAAAAAAAAAAATTATTCAAATGTTAACAAATAATTGCTAGGGCATCCTGGAATCTCTCAATTATCTAACAACAGCTAAAGATCCATCTTGAGCTCTTCCTACTGTTTGCTGCAAGTTTCTGTCCCAGACTAGCAGGCAACCTGCTGGGACTCTGTTTTCACAAACACCTGATAAGAATCCAGAAAGGAAATGTAAATCTTCCTCTTTACATTTCACCAGCCCACAGCTTTTAGAATTTGTTTCTATAGCCTAAAGGTGTTCCTGAGAAGCTCCCCCACCAGACAGCAGGGGGATAAATTCCAGGCCTTTGTTTCCTGCCCAAAACCACATCTCAGGGTCAAAAATCACATCCCCTGTGATAGACCTGACTACACATCTCAGAGATAACCAAGTCTCCAGGAACAAAAGAAACAAGAAAGATGGACAACTTGGTCTCAGCGAACACCTGCTAATTACTGCACAATAATTACTATTTTTCTCTTTGTCCTCTTAAAAGCAGCAAGCCTCCTGGCCTGGCTGCTGGCATCTCCCTCCTCTTTCTTTGGGATGCCGTGCAGTCTCCCTGCTCTCCTCCCCCGCCCCCCTCTCTCTCTCTCATTCTCTCTGTCCTTCTAAAGGATAAAATAAATTTTACTTTTACATGTCTTAATCTCTGCATGAGAAATCTTTCTCCCCACCACGGCATGAGCACCTACTAGCCTTTCCACCCTAACAAGAATGTTCAAAATATTTTAATCGTGTTCTTCAGACTCATTACCAGATCATTCAGACACCAAAGGACCCACTCACCATAATCAAGTCAGATAGGATTGGTTTTGCCATCACCCCATTCTCTTTGTCTTGCCAACAAAATAATGAGATTTAGCATAATATAACAGTTTTGGGGAATCACTGCTCATCTTTTCATAAAGCTGAGAGAATAAGAATTGAGATTGCTCCACTTCAAATA
The DNA here is from genome assembly GCA_028533085.1 of Varecia variegata. Lineage (NCBI taxonomy): Eukaryota > Metazoa > Chordata > Mammalia > Primates > Lemuridae > Varecia > Varecia variegata. Next base: position 108,907,055 of record CM052438.1, read on the forward strand.
ACATGACTCACAATTTTAAGCTGAAGTACTTTTCTAAAGCTTTTTATTCTTTGGTACGAGAGATTCTTCATTTGCACAGACCAATCTGATCTGCTAGTTCCAGGATTCAGTCCTTGCTTGCACTGCTTAAAGCCAGGGGCACCAACTCCACAGGGTTGCGGCTCCTCCTAGAAATGGCTGAGGAGCCGGGATAGTCTCTTCAGCACCCAGTTCCTTTGGTTTTAAGTTTCCTGCTGTTGATTACTCTGGAGACGTATAGGAGACAACACATACTACAGAAAAACAATGGTCCAGATCTTTAGAGTTCTTACCTTGGCCATCTCAATCCTGAAATTCTAAACTCTCTTCTCAAGTGGAAACAGAAAAGGCCCATCAACTTCAGCCCTTAGCTTTTACCCCTCTGGCAGGGACCATCAAATGCTTCTTCCAACTCCACAAAGCCTCCATCTCCTGAGGGATGGCCCTCAGGCACCTAAGGCTTAAATGCCAATAGGAGTTGGTTTACAATCCTTTATAAAGGTGAAAAAGCTGCAGTTGCTTAAAAGAATGGACTCAAGGAAATGCTCCCACCCACTCCCAATGAAGTGTCCTCCATTGCCTCTGCCTGTGTTCTTTAGAAATATTAATAGATTAACCGGTGCAGGTTAACAATGCATACTTATCAGATTTGGCTCAAAATTTACATTTTTTCCAGCAGTAGGGCTAGGGCCAGGAATGCTACTGCAGAGGCTGAGGCAGGAGGATTGCTTGAGGCCAGGAGTTCAAGACCAGCCTGGGCAAAATAGCAAGACTCCCTCTGTCTCTATAAAAAAACGAAAAATATTTTGCATTTTAGGTATATCTGCAAGACTTTTGGAAATACCATGTTAAGATTCTCTAGGACCATTGCTCAAGTTCAAGATGAAACTGCTCCATCGTCCAAATCTGGAAGTTTAAGAAAGGAGGAGTTACTGGCAAGCATGTTAGGAAAATAGGAGTGAAGCAGATTGCCCCAGGCACATTGGGACCTGTGGTTATCCTAACTGAAATAGCCTTCTGATTGAGTGTTGTTAAAAGAAAAACTTCAGACAAGTCAAATTTAACAGAGTTTAATCCAGCAAAGAATGATTCCTGAATCAGGCAAACTCCACCTCCCCAATGAGAATAGGTTCAGAGAGACTCTGGAACTGCCATGGGGGTCCGGTAATATTTATGGACAGAAAAAGGGAAATGACGTTAGAAAATCGGAAATGAGATACAGAAACCACTGGATTGGTTACGGCTGGGCGTTTGCCTTATTTGAACACAGTTTGAACAGCTCGCCATCCGTGATTTGCTGAAATTCTGTGATTGATACAAGAGTAGGTTATAGTCTGTTTACACATCCAATTAGGTTACTTTTACTATGCATGGAGAAAACTTTAGACTGAATTTAAAACATGTGAGGAGGTAACTTTAGGCTAAACTTGATTTTTAACAGTGCTCAGACTCCCATTCTCTCCCTCAGCTTTCCCTAACTTTCTCAGCTCAGCTCCACTGGCACCTCCTAAGAGAAGTCTTTGGAGACTGTTTTCTCCCTAATTATTCATTTTTTTCCAATTAGGGTTTCTCTAAACAAGAATCTTCTTATCTTTAACTTCAGGCTATAGAAAAAGAGAGCTTAACCGCTTGGCTTAGAATCCTGGCTCTGCTCTTATAGTAGAAAGGACCTTGGGCAAATTACTTAATCTTTCTGTGGTGGTTTCCTCATTTGTAAAGCTGCTATTAATAGTAATAGCACTTACTTCATAGGATATTGTGAGAATAAAATTAGTACACACTTGCAAAGTACTCAGAACACTACCTGTCCTGTAAGTGTTCAGTTATTACTTCCTCTAGAAATATTCTCTTTTCTTCCAGAGTCAAGTACCAGACCAGTAAAAGTATTTGCATTTCTAAAGGCAAATTTGTATTAGCTACTCTTGCTCCATTTATTCTTTCAAATTCCATTGTCCCAGTACCTGCATATTATATGTTTCTATTTGCTTTTCCTGGGTGGCTTTCTGATTTCTATCCTAAATCATGTTAATTTTTTTTTTTTTTGAGACAGAGTCTCACTCTATTGTCCAGGCTAGAGTGCCATGGCGTCATCATAGCTCACTGCAACCTCAAACTCCTGAGCTCAAGCGATCCTCCCGCCTCGGCCTCCCAGAGTGCGAGGATTACAGGTGTGAGCCACTTCGCCTGGCCACTAAATCATGTTTTTGGTTTCTGTAGGAGGCTCCGACTTTGACACAGAAGTCTTTCCTCAAAAGCTGGGAGCTAAAAGGGAAAATATTTTACAAAATAGATTTGCTAACTCACTCCTTGGACATGATCTAAAATCTGGAGGTTCGGCATACTCTGCATAAAATGGTATGGTAATTATTTTTCACTTGTTGTATCTGGAAGATCATCAAATTATAATTTCTACTGTTTAGGAGAGAATGTTAAATACTTGCCTCATTCATCAGCCAGCAGAAGAGAGTTATCTTCTGTAACCTGAAGAGACTTTTCTTTGTTTCTCAGTATATTTTGAGGACACAGAAATGTTATTAGAGGAAAGAGGATAGTATTCTTGTTTTTTTCCTTATTTCTCCACTGTTGAAGGAGAGGGATGGTACTCTTTTGATCTTTTTAAAATCAACAATTTAGTTATAAAATATATGTTAAATGATATAATGAACACTCATGTATCTACTACTTGATTTATGAAAATAGAACATTACTGTCACCTGCCATATGCTTTATCTGCCCCATCCTCATCCTATTCCTTCTCTTCCCTTGATGTTCTTGCTTTTATTTGTACTTCGGTCATGTTTATTTCCCCAGACAATATATCGTTTAGTCTTATATTTTTATAATTTGTATAAATGGAATAATTTATTGTATGTCATCTTCTGTGACTTGCTTTTTGCCCCACAACACTATGTTGCTGAGATTCATCGATGATATTGCATAGCTGTAATTCATTCATTTTCACTGCTATGTAGTGTTCCATTGAATAATTGCACAGAAATTTATCAGTTTTACTATTGATATACATTTAGGTTTTCTCCTGTTTTGTATGCTGCTAAAAGTGCTGTGAACATTTTTATACATATATCCTGATACAAATATGCAAGTTTTTCTAGGATATTTAGGAGATGATTCACTGGCCTTAAGGCATGCACAATTTCAAATTTTAGTAGTTAATGTCAAATTGTCTTCCAAATGGTTTTACTAATTTACATTCTGAAACAGTGTATAAGTGTTATCCTGTTGCTCTACATTCAATAATACTTGTTATTGTGGTATTTCTGAATTTTTGCTAATTATAGGCATGAAACGATATGTTTTTGTGTTTTAATTCATGTGTCCCTGATTGCTGATGAATTTATATAATTGGGTTCACATAATTGGGTTTCCTCTGCTGCAAAGTGCTTGCTTAAGCCTTTGGCCTTTTTTTCTATTGTATTATTTTCTTTTAATTTGTAAGAGTTTATTAATGGTTCTCAATTGGAGAAGAATTTGTATCTCAAGAAACATTTGGTATGGCAATGTCTTGAGACATTTTTGATGGTCACAAGTGGCGTCTAGTAGATAGAGGCCTGGGAAAATGCCAAACGTCCTCTGAGGCACAGGACATCCCCCCCCCCACAAAGAATTAAATGCCCAATACGTTAACAGTTACCAAGGTTGAGAAACTTTGTTCTAGACACTACTATCTTATCAGTTTTATGTGTTTTTCTCATTTTGCAGGTATTTTCATTTTCTTCTTGATAGCTTTTGATGAAGGGAAACTTAATTTTAACAAAGTTGACTTTGTCAATGTTTTATGGATTAAGCTTTTTGCATTTAAGAAAGCCTCCTCTATTCCCAGTGCACAGAGATTCTCCAATAGTTTTTTAAAAAGTTTTTAATTTTACTTTTTATATTTAAATCTTTAATTCTCCTAAAATTGATTTCTGTTTATGATATAAGGAAGGAATCCAAAATTAATTTTTTATATGAGTAACTAACTGTCTGAACACTGCTTATTAAAAGTCCATCCTGTCCCCACTGGTCTACAATTCTGGTTTGTCAAAAATCAAGTTTGCAGAAATTTATGGGCTTATTTCTAGTTCTCTGTTTTGTTATTACCTCTTTATCTGGAGACTACAGTTTTCTCCTTCTTATAAAAGGAAAATTGGATCCCAAGAGCTGAAGTCTTTCACAAACTCTTCAGAATTTATAAAAACAGATTTTAAGAGTTGTTTTTCTTTTTTTTTTTTCGTATTTCTCTACATTTTCTAAAGAAACAAAAAAAGGGGACATGAGTTTGTTATTTGGAATACCAAAGCCAAATACTGCTTGCTGAACAACACCAGTTTGAACCACACAGGCCCATTTATATGCAGATGTTTTCAGGATTAGTGTTTGGGTGAGTTTCGGTATTGGGGCAGGGAGGAGGGGGGCTGGAACCAATCCCCTGCATATACTGTTACTTCTAAAATGAACTCATTAACTTCACTGAAAGTTATTTCAATTCTCCATAAACTACATTGCCTATAGTACACATTTCAGGAAGGTTGGAAATTCATTTTTCAACCAACAAAAAGAGTTATTTCTGAAACATTTTCTCAATGTAACAGAAATATCCATATTCTTTCCTCCAGAGGACATTTTCCTAGTTCCTGAGGGAACTGACCCTTAGGACATTTTTGACTAGATTGTTCCTGGAAAGGAATCCATAGCTCAAAGACCAGTCACACCTGCCAATCAGCCACAGCCTGCAGCTTTCAAATCCAGTTGCTCAGAAGCCAGCAGCAAAAATTATTTACAGAGTGAAGCAGAGAAAAAATATAAGTATATGTTTCTTGCCCCTTTTCTCTATTCTTTTCCTAACACTTTCCCTTCATTTGCATCTCCTCACTCCACACAAGCATTCAATAACATTGAAACAGGATCATTTTATTATAATATAAACAACATTTTGAGTTTGAGGTAAATCAGAAGGAGAAGGATAAATTCATTGACTCGGAAAATAACTTAGTATTGGGGCAAAAAGTTTTCCAGGAAAGGAAAAAAAGTTTCAACTTCTACTCTGGGAAAATACTCTGGAAATTATTCCCTTTTTTTTTTTTTTTTTAAGAGATGGGGTCTTGCTCTGTCGCTGGGCTGGATTGCAGTAGCATGATCATATCTCATTGCAGAACACCTGGGCTCAAGCGATCCTTCTGCCTCAGCCTCCCGAGTAGCTAGGACTATAAGCATGCACCATAGTGCCCGGCTAGTTTTTTTTGTTTTTGCTTTTTTTTGTAGAGATGGCTTCTTGCTATTTGCCCAGGCTGGTCTGGAATTCCTGGGCTCAAGTGATCCTCCTCCCTCAGACTTCTAAAGTGCTGGAATTACATGCATGAGCCACCACACCCAGCCCCAGTTACTCCCTTTTTAAACACATCAATTATTTACTATTTCTTCTTATTAATATTAGTTCATTTCCTCTCCTGAATACTCCTGAAATGATTATAGACTAACAATGCAATTATTCGGGAGCCTTCGTGTATGGGCCCTTAAGAGTAATGAGAAGGGATTGTCTGTGCTGACAGCACATGTTCCATGATATCCACTTTTGATATGTGATCACTGTGAAGCTTGCCAAGTAATGGCTCACCACTGATGTAAACTTGTTCATTACACACTATGGTTGGACAGGTTGTCTCTAGCCGATTACCATGTCCAGCACCAAGTGGAAGTTAAAGGGGGCTAAAAGGATTTATCTGACCTAGAGCCCTCAAACTGATTAGATTTAATTTTATTATATCTGGTGGAGCCCTGTTTAGAATCATATAGCAGGAAAAGGTTTAATCAAAACTCAGGGCCTATATTTAGCAAAAGGCTTGTACATATTCAGCGATATGAGTCTGTGGGGGGTGTCTTCTAAGAAAATTTTCATGAATAAGGGTTATAGGTTTTGATACCACTTGCACACATTAAATAAGAAATTTTCTAAAATGAACGTGTAAAGGAAAACAAGGGTTGCTCCAGAAACATAGCAAAGGCACACAGAAATAGAGCTTTCCAGCGGTGTAGAAATAGGCAATGCTGCAAACAAACTAGACTCAGAAATCAGCTTGTTCTGCAATGACACCCAGGTTGAGGCCTTGAACACAGGTATTCATGAAGGGGGGGGGGGGGGAAGGCAAAGCCACAAACAAAAAGTCCTGCAACTATCAGACATACACACAGAGTCAGCCTGTTGAATGTGGAAATTCTGAGGTAGTAAAACTGCAACCAGTGCTAATCTAGCAGTTTACCTGCCAGAGAAAGGGGACGCAGTCTTAGCCCGGGTTCCTGAGAGTAATCAGGCCTCCGTGGGAGCTGTACCTGACCTGAACATGCAAACTAGGGGCCTGCAGGTGAAATATCACAATCACAGGGACAACACCGCCAGGAGCACAGGAAAGGCCACTATCCATATAAAATTGACACTGCAAGTGGCCACCAAGGGCCGGGCCAAGGCAGTGGTATAAGTGATACTCTTAAAAGTGGCCCTTCCAACACTTAGCCTCCACGCAGTTGTGGGACGGCAAACAAGTGTGGCAAGTGGATTGTCGTCGTGATACATTTGTATCTGCACTGTGAAATACGGTTTAGTCATTACAATTTCCACCAAGTTGTTGAAAATACATACAATTGAGGCACCTGGGCATTTCACATGAAATCATAAATAACTGGCTCGAACTTAACAAAATAACACAAAATTAATTTTAGTTTGAACTCTTGAAAATCTAAAATGGGAAAACTCGGCGATTCTTTTTGCTCATCATGCCCAGGTCAGAGTTAAGGGCACCGCGCTGCGCATCTGTGAATGAAACCTCTGGTCTGTTTGGGTAGCTTTAGGCAAACTACTCCGTGCAGCCTCCCCCTCTCCTTTTCTTAATGACGGTGGGTACTTTTTTCGTGTCACTGCACTTGGAAATGGCTACATGGCCAGGTGGGACATACTACTGTGCAGCCCCCAGGCAGCTTCCTGCAGTGGGGAGCAGCTTGGGCTTGGACTCGTGCTTCGGGAGGCTGGGGCCAGGGGTCAGTCCCAGAAAGGGGAAGGTTTCGGGGGCAGAGGGAGGAGAACAAGACTTGGGAACGCAGCGTCCTTGCCCCCCAAACTCCATTCCTGGGCACCGACCGCTTGACCCGCGAATGCCCCTAAGCCGCGGGCGGGGCCGGAGTCAAGTGGCCGGCGCCGGGTCAGGGCGGCGTGCGCGGGAGCACGCACGGAGGCTCGGCCCTCGGCCGCGCGCCTTTGCGTGCGCGCGCATGTCGGGGGCGGGGCGTGTGGGCCGGGCCTCCGGCGCGCGCCGCGGGCGGGGGCGGGACGGAGCGGGGCGGTGGGGGCGGGGCCTCCGCCTGCGAGACAGGACTGGCGGCGGCGGCGGCGGGAGACGGGTGACCCTCGGAGGGGCGCCTCGGCCATGACTGCGGAGCTGCAGCAGGACGACGCGGCCGGAGCGGCTGACGGCCACGGCTCGGTGGGCCCCCGGCGGCTGGCGGGAGCTGGGGGGCGGGCCGCGGGGCCGGGTGGGGAGGGGTGTGGAGCGCGGGCGGGCGCGGGGCGCGGGCGCGGCGGACGGGCCGGCGGGGCCTGCGGGGCTGCGGGCGCGGGCTGGAGGGGCTGCGGAGGACGCCCGGCCGGGCGGGGCGGGGATGCGCCCGCGAGGGTGAGGACGGGGCCTGGGGACGAGGCTGACGGCTTTGCACCGCTCGGGCGCGGAGATCCAGGACTTTATCTTCGAGTGCGTGGGCGAGCTGAAGTTGGAGGGGGATTAAGGTGTTTTGAAAAACCAGATAGAAAGGGCTGGACGTGGGCTTGTCTGCATCAGGGCTCAGTGACGCGAGCGCTCCTGGGCCCCGACCTGGTGAGAAACTTCCGAGAGGGCAGCGTTGCTTGTTTTTGTTTTGTTTTGCTTTGACTTTTAAATCAGTTTTATGGCGGTGTTTAAAAGGGTCTAAAGCCGACCGGAGTTGTCTCGCTTAAAGCCGAGAATCATCAACGTCTTGATAAAAGACCTAGGGTCCTAGTTACCACTACTTCCCTACCTACCAACCCTGCTTTTGTAAAAAAAAAAAAAAAAAAAAAAACCGAGACAGAGCAGCCTCCCCAGTTATTTCATGCATTCATCAGTGTAGATTTTTAAGGAGGATGAGGAACGGCGCGATGAATAGAAGGTATACTTAGGGTGCTCTCCTCTTCCTAATGTCGGAGAAGATTGAAATCAATACAAGGATTTCTGGATTAAGATGGTGAGGGCAAAAGAACACTGGTTTGGGAGAAAATCAAAAGGCTAATGTCTGTGTGAAGAAACTTAGGAAGTGGGCAATTTGAGAATATCTTCTAATGTTACCTCAGAATGTTATAACTTAACACTACCTCCTCACCCCTCAAGTACTGCACTTGTTCAAGACAGAATGGGAAATCTGTGCTACATTTTCAAATACGAGTTTGGAAATGAAAAGTTCTATAAAATATTTGTAATACAAAGTTGTCACATGTCTCCAAGTGAGAATCCTTTTATGCCTTTTTACTCTTTTGGCCAAAGACCAGTAGTATACAACATGGATGCACTTTTTCAAACTCCTATAGAGAAAGATACTTGTAGATCCTGGACTCTGAAATGGAAGTATGTGGATGGTATTTCGTGTGCTGATTTCTAATGGAAATATTATTGTTAGATGTTCACAAGTGCTTTTTGGAATGTGGGTCAGGATTTTTTTCTGTTTGGTTTCAGAGATCAGTTCTATTTGTTTTTAGGACAGTGACTTAAAAACAGGTGGGAAAATTTTAGTTTTGAGACAGTCATATTGATTTAGAGAAGAAACTGTTTTAAGGGAGAGCAGGTCATATTTAAATTTGTCAGGGCTCTGTCATTTAAGAACACATGTCTATTAATCAGCAGCATCTTCATTTACCTCTGCCACAGTTTGAGTAGTGACCCTATTTCAGCATTCTCTATTTAAGAGTTTGTATGTGAGGTGCCTGGTGAGCGTTTGTATATAAGTCATAGCTATTTTGGGAAGGCTTGGAACTCTAGTGGCTGTGGCTGGCTGGAGTACCCTGATTCCTGGCAACCTGCAGAGTGATGACATTTAGTGTTCTTCCCAGTGATTTGCCCTATACTGACAGATGATAAGCTTGGAATGCTTGATAACGTTTGCCCTTTTTATTGTTGCTAATGTAAAATGCTTAAAGTTAAGAGCATAGGTTGAAGAAACTTGTATGGGGAAGGTGCCTTTTACATCTTAGAGGAAAGATTTTAATAACTTTTTCCTCATCTTGGTAAGTTTCACATTAGAATGGATTCTTTTATTTTGAATTCTTTGGGACATTCTACCTTTTGCTTAAAGGATATTTAATTGTTCTAGTTGAGAAGAGCTGTCCTTCCCTGGCACTCGGGGAAGCTATTTAAAACCTAGAATGCTTCTCTTCCCTTATTGGTCAGTTGTACACAGGACAGACATAACCCTTTATAGCCTCCCAAGAATTTCGGTGAGAGAAAAATGTAGTACTCTTGAAATATGCTGTCAGTATGTACTCAAATCTGACAGTAGACACTTTGTGATATTAGTAAATCCCCCAGACTGCAGACTGATACTCCGGTATCTAAAGGGATTACTTACTGACAGGTTCCTGTATTTAAATCAATTCTTGACTTGATTAAAAACCAGCAGCAAAGTTTACCGTTATTGTAGTATACACAACTTGGTCAGTTTGGTTCTTATAAACCTGTCACTCTTGGAAGTTGTACTGAGGGCTCATACCACACATTCTTTATGCCAGCTGAAGCCCTATAAAAACCTGCCAGTTTAAGTGAAAATTTAATGCCCTTTTTTCTTTCTCTTGATTTATTGACTTTTAATTTCCTTTTAATACTTTGTCTCATTAATTATGATTTTTTTTGAAACACCCGCAACTCTAATACCCCCTCAACTGTAGTTACTGCTCACACAATGAGCACAGAATTTATGAGACATATTGACAAATAGCATCGCAGCAGAAAAGATTTTTCCATGTGTTCTGTTTCATCAAAAAAATTAAACCAATAGCAAAGTGAAGCAAATAGTTTCTAAGGAAAATAATGTTGCTGATAGTAGCAATAGCTAGTTGATTTTAAAAAAATTATATATGTGTGTGTGTGTGTGTTTTTGTAGAGCCCGAGTCTTGCTATGTTGCTCAGACTGTTCTCAAACTCCTAGCCTCAGGCAAACCTGTTGCCTCCATAAGTGCCAGGATTATAGGCCTGAGCCACCACACCCTTCCCACTAACGTTAATTAAGCTTGTACCATATGCCAGAACCTGTCTTTAGAACTTAACATAGTGTTGTCTCAATATTTATGACAACTCTGTGAAGTTTCTTTGAGAAGGCTTCCACTTGTTAAGTAATTTGTCCAAAGTCACCCAGCTAGGAAATGTACAGCCAGGATTGTATGAAGGCAATTCTAACTCCAAGAGCCTAAGACATCCCTTGGTCCTGTTTCTTAGTTGATGGACCCATTGTCTTTGATCAGAACCTTTCCATTACTCTATTAATGCCTTCTCTAGAACTCTCCTCCTGATGTTTTAAACTTCCACTCCTCCCTGCAGTCTTTATAAATAGATTATCTTCATTTCTACTTGACTGAGCTCGATAGTGTCTGAAAAGAGCTCCCTGTCTCATGTTTTGTGTCTGCCAACCCCCACCCCCTGGCCCCTGTGCCTCATCTCTTTTCTCCTGTTTCAGTTGAAGAGATATCCTTCCTTTCTTCCCCGTTCATTTCTTGGAGAGAAATCTAGATTAGTGGTTCTTACTGGGGAGAGATTTTACAATCTAGGAAGCATTTGGTCATGTCTGGAGACCTTTTTGATTGTGACTCCTGGTGGATGATGCTACTGGCATCTAGTGGGTAGAAGTCAGGAATTCTGCTGAATTATCCTATGGTGCATAGGACAGCCCCCCATGTGGCCCAAAATGTAAATAGTGCTGAGCTTGAGAAACCCTGATGTCTCTCCTCATGTTTTTATGTTATGTTACCTCTCCTTTATCCTCCTCTAACCCCTCAGACACCTTTACTGTCTTCTTCCTTGGTACTCACATTGCGGTCCATGGCCCAGCAGCATTCACGTGACCTGGGATTTAGAAATGCAGAAACTTGGGTGTGCTAGAGCCAGCTTGTTCTGCCTTTCCAGCTACTTGGGTACATCTCTTCCAGCCTTGTGTTCAGTGACCTCATGTTGATAGCTGTGTTAAGGTATATTTATATCAAGGAAACAAGCCCATGCTGCAAATCAGCAGACCACTGGTTATACCTCCACTCTAGACCTGTCAAATCAAGATTCTGCCTTTTGACAAGATCTCTAGGGGATTCATTTGCATATTAAATTTTGAGAAGCATATGGATAGAATTCTCATTTTCCATTCTGCTGTGCACATGTGTCCTCAGCAACAAAATCCTCTGCTGTCCTGATCAGCTGTTGTCCACCTCCTCCCTTTTATTTTGTTTACTTTTGTCTTTTGTAGAGACTGGCTCTTGCTATTACCCAGGCTGCTCTTGAACACCTGGCTTCAAGCAATCCTGCTGGCTTGGCCTCCCAAAGTGCTGGGATTGCAGGAGTGAGCCACTCCACCCAGCCATATTTTGTTTACTTTTGGAACAAAGTTTCTAAATCCATGTGTTCCTTTTCTAAAACATTTTTCCAATGACAAAATAATTCAGACTCAATATAGAAAACTTGAAAAATACAGACTCGAGCAGGATTAACTCTTAGCTGACAGAAGATTCAGGCAGGTTGGTTTCCAGATTCTACCGCAGAGCTTGAGGTGGCAACAGCAGCTTCTGCAAAAGCCCAGTTGTGAGATGACTGTTAGGACCAGTCTGCGCTCCAGCAAGACAGCCGATTGGTCAGAGGCCTGTAGAGAGACTGACCAGGCAGCAGTGGGTTAGGCTGTAGGGCCATGAGTGGTTTTATGTAATTAGCATCTGCTGGGCTGCCTAATGGTGAGCCTTTCCAAAGTAGGCTTTAAGTATTGGCTATTGTTGAATGAAACAGATTTCTCAGAGGTGACCAGTGACTGACCACCTTCAGGTCAAATTAATGGCCTTTCAGTAGTAATTCTTTTTACAATTTTGCTTTGGTTATTCAAGTACCCACTCAAGTCCTATTCTTATTCTTTTATTATTTTATGCTTTTATGATCCCCCATTATCCACTTTTTTGTTGATATTTATTTTGGAATTTGATTTTATTATTATTTCTTATCAATTGTTCTGCTTTTTCCTAAAAACTTAGTGTGTATTTTTTAATCACTTGCCGTAGCCTCATCACAAACAGAGAATTACCTTAGTAGGCCCTCAGTTTTGAATTGGCTACATCATTTTTAATGTTAGCCCTGGAAAAGATGTTTGAATTTAGTTAATGTACTGTTGCATTCATCTTGCAAATGCAGTAACAGGTTCAGGGAGTTGATTTACTCCTGATCATACAATCAACCTATGGCACAACCCTGGCCTCTTCAGTTCAGTGTCCTGTTAGCTCCCCACACTGCTATAGCTGACTTACCACCTGACCTTCCCTTGGATTTTCTGGTCCTGCGTTATTTTGGTTCCTCTACCTTTCTTCTCTTCTAGGGACTAACCATTTGCTCTTTTGGCTTTTTTTTTTTTTTTTTTTTTTGAGACAGAGTCTCTGTCTGTTGCCCAGGTTAGAGTGCCGTGGCATCAGCCTAGCTCACAGCAACCCCAAACTCCTGGGCTCAAGCAGTCCTCCTGCCTCAGCCTCCCGAGTAGCTGGGACTACAGGCATGCGCCACCATGCCCGGCTAATTTTTATATATATATACATTTTAGGTTGTCCATATAATTTCTTTCTATTTTTAGTAGAGACGGGGTCTCACTCTTGCTCAGGCTGCTCTCGAACTCCTGACCTCGAGGGATCCTCCTGCCTCGGCCTCCCAGAATGCTAGGATTACAGGCGTGAGCCACCGTGCCGGCCTGCTCTCTTGGCTTTAATTGTTCTTTTGTTAACTGCTTCCAAATCTACATTTCTAATCCTGAGTTGCAAATGAATTCTACACTCTAGATCCAAGTGTATTTTGAACAGTTCTACTTGAACATCAATCAGCCTACTTGGTTATAAACATTTGTCACATACTTTTCCCTGCGTTATTATAAATAGGTATGGAAATGTACACTTGTATTACTGGTCTCTGTCATATGCCAGTTACCACCCTAAGCACTTTCCTGTCCATTTTTAATCTTTACAAAAACCCTGCAAGGTTTATTATTACTGACGAAACTGAGACTCAGATATTAATATAGTTTATAAAGTCCTTATGTGAGATTTTATTTATTTGTTTTCTTTTTCTGTTTTTTTCTTTATTCATAGAGATTTTAAACTGAAGTCTGTTTGCCTCCATATTATAGATGAGAAATGTGGCTTATGCAAGATTAAATTATAAGTAGCAAAGCTACAACTTCAAGCCATTCTGACTTGAAGCATAACATTTCCCCCACTGTAATACAGGCCTTTCTAAAACCAAACTTTCTGACTACCACTTGACTATGAAGCACTTTAATATATGTTCTCATCGAAGCCTCACAGCAACTCTACGAAATAAAATTTAGTATGACCAGGAAGTAGAATTTGCATAGTGACAGAGCTAGTAAGTGATAAAATCCAAACTATAACACAGGCCTTTTTCTCCTAGGATATCGGTAGATTTACTACAAACTCTGGATGACTTTAGTTGGACTGGCAGGTCACCATATTTTACATTTATATCACATTTTTTAATTTTACTAATAATTCCTGTATGAATTATTTCATTTGATAGTCATACCTGTACTGTCACAACTTATGGTATATTTCATTTTCCAGATGTGGAAACTGATGCTCAGGAAATTTGAGATTTGCCAGGAGGCTAATCTGGGCTACACAGTGTTATTTCCACTATCTAGGCTTTCTACACAAAATGGGAGGTCAAAATATCAGACACTGACATTCTAATTTCTTCAGCTATGGAAAAACAGCAAAAAGAAAGAAAAAAGTATCACACACACAAAGCCAAATTAAAAATATGCATCAGTAGGTGTCAGCTGCATGCTATGTGATGGCTGGTAGTCAGTTTAAATGTAAGAAGTCCTAAAGCAGTGTTTTCTTTTTCCAGTCTCCCTGCCCAAGTTAGTACTTTCCTAGTGTCCTTTTTCTTTTTCTTCCTTCCTTCTTTCCTTCTTCCCTCCCTCCCTCCCTCCCTCCCTTCCCCTTTTCTTTTCTTTCATCTCTCTCTCCTTCCTTCCTCCCTCTCTCCTTTCCTTCCTCTCTCTCTCTTTTTCTCTCTCTCCCTCTTTCATCTGTCTGTCTTTCTTCTTTCCTTTCCTTTCTTCGGAGTGGGGTTGTACATGCAGATGTCCCTTTTGATTTTTTTTTTCTTTTTAAGAGATGAGACTCCTTGTGTTGCCCAGGCTGGAGTGCACAGGCTATTCATAGGCATGATTGTAGCTCACTACAGCCTTGAACTCTTGGCCTCAGGCGATCCTCCTACCTCAGCCTTCCCAGTAGCTGGGACTACAGAATTACGCTGCCATGGTTGCTCACGTGTTTATTATTTTTTCCTTTTGTTGCTCTTGCTTTTGGTGTCATATCTAAGAATCCACTGCCAAATCCCAGGTCATTAAGATTTACGTCTATGTTTTCTTTTAAGGGTTTTATAGTTTTAGCTCTTATATTTAGGTCATTGATCCATTTTGAGTTAATTTTTTTTTCTATCAGCTTTATTGAGGTATAATTGATACATTGCATATAAGGTGAGCTGTAATATTTATTTTGTTTGTTTTTGAGATAGGGTCTAACTATGTTACCTAGGCTGGAGTGCAGTGGCACCATCATAGCTCACTGTAACCTCAAATTCCTGGGCTAAAGGGATCCTCCTGCCTCAGCCTCCCCAGTACCTAGGACTGTAGGCACTTGCCACCACACCTGGCTAATTTTTAAATTTTTCTGTAAAGATGGGGTTTTGCTATGTTGCCCAAGTTGGTTTTGAACTCCTGGGCTCAAGTGATCCTCCCACCTTGGCCTCCCAAAGTGCTGGCATTATAGGCCTGAGCTGCCACACCCATTTTTGAGTTATTTTTTATGTATTATGTGAGGTAAGGGATCTAGTGACATTCTTTTGCTTGTGGATATCCAGTTGTGCCAACACCATTTGTTGGAGACAAATTTTTCCCTATCAAATGGTCTTGGCACACATGTTGAAAATCAATTGACCCTATAGAATGTATGAGATTATTTCTGGATTCTCTATTGGTGTGTATATCTATCCTTATGTTGGTACTACACTGTTATGATTACTGTAGCATTATAGTAAGTTTTGAAATCAGTAGTGTGAGTCCTCTGACTTTGTTCTTCTTTTCAACGTTGTTTTGGCTTTTCAGGATCCTTTGAAATCCTATATGAATTTGAGGGTCAGTTTTTCCATTTCTGCAAAAAAGGCCATCGGAATTTTTATAGGGATTGCATTGAACTTATGGATTGCCTTGGTAGTACTGCCATCCTAGACATTAAGTCTTTCTGATTGGGCCACAGGGTGCCCACTGATTTTGGCAATTGTTATTCTAGGTGTGTCTGTGAGGGTGTTTTTGGATCAGATTAACATTCAATTAGTAGACTGAGTAAAGCAGATTGACCTCCCTAATGTGGTGGGCCTCATCCAATCAGTTGAAGACCTAACCAGAACAAAAGGGCTGAGTCTGAGGAAACTTCACCTGCCTGACTGTTTGAGCTGGGACTTGAGTCTTCTGCCCTCACACTGGAACTTACACTAATAGCTCTCCTGGTTCTTAGGGCTTGAGTCATGGACTGGAACTTCAACCATCAGCTCTTCTGGTTCTCAGGCTCCAGACTTAGACTGGAACTACACCAGTGGTCTCCAGCTTGCTGACTCTGGCAGGTCTTGAGACTTCTCAGCCTCCTTGGTCATGTGAGCCAGTTCTTTATAATAAATCTTGCTTTCTTTATCTCCTATCAATTCTGTTTCTCTGAAGAACTCTGACAAATACAGTCTTCTAGTCCATGAACCTGGATGTCTTTGAATTTAGTTAAGTCTTCTTTAGCTTCTTTCAACAATGCTTTATAGTTTTCTGTGTATAAGTTTTTCACCTCCTTGATTAAGTTTATTTCTAGGTATTTTATTCTTTTAGATGCTATTGTAAATGTAATTGTTTTATTTATTTCTTTTTTGGGTTGTTCATTGCTGTTGTGTAGAAACACAACTGATTTTTGCATGTTGATCTTTACTGTGCAACTTTACTGAATTTGTTTATTAGCTCTAGTAACTTCTGTGTGGATTGTTTGTGATTTTATGTATGTATAGGATCATGGTATCTGTGAATAGAGATCATTTTACTTTTTCCTTTCCAACTTGGATTCAATTCTTTTCTTGTCTTTTTTTGTCTTTTCATCTCCAGGATATTTTATTTCTTGCATAATTGCTTTGGTTAGAATTTCTAGCACACTGTTAAATAGCAGTGGTGAAAGTGGGCATCTTTTTCTTGTTCCTGATTTTAGGGAGAAAGCTTTCAGTCTTTTACCATTGAATATGATGTTAGATGTGGGTTTTTTTTATAAAGGCCTTTATTGCTTAGTTTATGATTGTTTTTATCATGAATGCATGTTGGATTTTATTAAATATTTTTCTGCATCAGTCAAGATGATCATGTGTTTTTTTCCCCCTTCATTCTATTGGTGTGGTGTATTGCATCATTTGATTTTCTTGCTGGTTTCCTTTATGTCCTTGGCAATAGCACTCTCTTAGACATCCATTTGCAAATATTTGACTAAGCTTTATCTCTTCATTCTTTGAGGTATTCAGAGTCTGTCCTCCCTCTCTGTTTCCCCTACGGGCATCCTGCCTATCTCATCACAACTGGTTTACTGAGCAGCCCAGTAACTCATGCTTAAGCTTTTTCCCTAGTCTCATCCCATTTTGAACCGGTTGTTCACATGTGCTAGATTCGTATCTCTTCCCTGCTGAGGAATCTGTAATGATTATCCATTGTTCATCAGATCAAGTCCAAAGTCCTCCTGACATTTACTTTTAGAACCCTTCATAATCCAATCCTACTTCACCTCTCTAATTTCTGCTATTTATCGAAAATAGAAACTATAAACCAAGACCCACCTGATAATAACTTAAAATTTTACTGTTGCTAGATTTCTGAAACTATAAGCATGTAAATTTGATTTCTCATGTCTTTCTCCAATATTTTCTTGGTTTCTCAATTAACCCTAGCAATATGTTGCTAAAAATGGTATTTTCCTTCCTTTTTTGGAGATGCATTGTGGTGGCATCCCAGCCTCATTTCTTGTATTTGGTTGGGGCATGTATTTAAAGAAATGAAAAAATTTTGTTTTAATGTATTCTAAAGTAAGAAAAAAAGTAAGATTTAGGACATTATGTATAGTATGAAAAAATATATTCATGTGCATAGACAATTTCTGGAAAGATATATCAGAAACTATTAATAGTGGTAGCCCCTGGGAAATGGAACTAGGACGGGAAGAAGAGAGAGATTTCCTTTTCATTTTATACCCTTGTAGACTGTTGGAATTTCTCACTCAGTGCATGGGAAAAAGGAAATGAAAAATTAAGAAAAGTAAATAATGATTAGTTCCTTTTTTTTTTTCTTTTAAGTCCCAGTTTAAACCCCTCTACACCATATAACAGCAGCTAAATTTTAAATGCTTTTAATGCTTTTTAAAAATTTTAAGCCAGTTGATGAACAGGCATTTTCATCATGTACTGACTTTTACACTATTCACATAAATTATCAAGTAGTCCATTTCAGGGAATTTAGTTGTATCCGCAGCTGCTATTTGTCTTTTTTAGAGAGTCATATCCTTATGGCTATTTTAGGTTTGTATTCCATGAATAAATTGGATCAACATGGAGTAGTTGCCAGAAGAAAAACTGAAAAAATACCAGGGCTTTTGTGAGCTATTCCTTGTTTTGTGGAGGTTGGAAAGGTTAGCAGCAGTTCCAGAATGCATTGTTAAGACACTGGTCACCAGACAGAGTTTCTGGCGTTGATGCTCTATGTTTTCTTTGACTCCTACATAGTTATTTTTTTGCTTTTCATGGGTATTTAAGTTTTATTTTAAAATTGGAAAACCAGATATTTAACTTTGGAAGGAATTTTAGTAGGCACACCTTGGTAGTTCTTTGGTGTAAGGGAACATTTATCAGTATTTACTTAGTTTTAAATTTAGAAATGTCTTCATAAGATTAGACAATTGAGATCAGGAAATGTGTGCATCAGAATGATGAAAATAGCATCGCTGTTTGAAGGAATGGAATAATCTGGAAGGCTCCTCATCACAATGCTAAATTAGTGTTTTTAATTTTTTATTTGTATTCATTTATTTATTGATACAGTCTGTTGCCCGGGTTAGAGTATAGTGGTGCAGTTCTACTCACTGCAACGTGGAACTCCTGACTTTAAGTGATCCTCCTGTCTCAGCCTCCCAGAGTGCTAGGATTACATGCATGAACCACTGTGCCAGGCCTCAGATGTTTTAAAGATTAGTAATTAGTAATTTTGCCTTATTTGGTCAGAGTGAGTTTTCAGTAAGATTAAGCCTATTATTGTTTGATAACAAAAACTTGATAGCTTAATGTTTTTATTGTCTAAATAATCCTTAATGTGTTCATTACTTATTGTGAGGTGAGTTAGTATCTTGGCTTTAAGAAAATCTCAGACTTGAGAAGTGGACTGGATTGCACAAAAACCACTGAGTAGCTGAGGTCATAAAGCTTGAGCTCCTTCCTTCTAGAGATTTGTGTGTGCCTGTCTTTTTTCACTGCCTCTGGGCAGGAAAAGAGAGTACTTTTTGTTTTGTGAAAACAATGTGAATTCAGCTAAGGAAGTACAAACCTGTTGGCTCATGCCAGTTATTTGACTTCACTGTGACAAGCTTTGTCTTGTCTCCTGTTGGGTGTGTACTTTATATATAGCAATGTAGTCAGAGTGAAGTTAATATTTAAATCTGCTTTTTGTGATGTTCAGGAGAAATGAGTTAGTAATACAGTAGGATCCTGATGAGTTTAGTTAAGTCTGTTACTATAAAATTAATATTTATATATAGTACTTATTAGGATTTGCCATGTGGATACTGTTGAAAATTTAGCTAAATCTTTATAAGTCATGTCATAGCTGTTGTATGTATATATCAATAACATAGCTTAGTCCTTGTGAAATTTGTTATTCAGACTAATAGCTATCTTTGATTTAGCTTCTAATTCAAGACATTTAGGCCGGGCGCGGTAGCTCACGTCTGTAATCCCAGCACTCTGGGAGGCCGAGGCAGGTGGATTGCTCGAGGTCAGAAGTTCGAGACCAGCCTGAGCAAGAATGAGACCCCGTCTCTACTAAAAATAGAAAGAAATTATCTGGCCAACTAAAATATATATATATATATATATACAAAAAAATTAGCCGGGCATGGTGGCTCATGCCTGTAGTCCCAGCTACTCAGGAGGCTGAGGCAGTAGGATCGCTTAAGCCCAGGAGTTTGAGGTTGCTGTGAGCTAGGCTGACGCCACGGCACTCACTCTAGCCCGGGCAACAAAGCAAGACTCTGTCTCAGAAAAAAAAAAAAAAAAAAGACATTTGATGATAAATAGGTCTTGTAAACTTCCCTGATTTGCACAAATGCCTACCATCATAAGGATTACATGCATGTAAGGCACCTAAGTTCCCTGGCATTAAGTGGGTGTTCAATAAGTGTTAGTTATAGTTCTTATCAGCACTGGTTTATGAATAATTCAAATTAAGCAGTATGTCCCGTGATTCTTGCTTTAAGGGTGGCAAGAATTGCATATTCAAAACCATTAGAGAACCATATTACTTGAGAAATAACAGGTAAAGACAGCAAGCCACATTCATTCACAGGCTTGTTTCCTCAACGTGGAAGATTAGAAAGGGGAGAGAATGGTATGGACCAGAGTTCTTGGAAGGGCTTTATGAAGGAGGTAAGATGAATATAGCCCTTGCCTGTAGGTTGGCATTCCATAGTTTAACAATGTAGAAGGGGCAACACTCCAAGGCATGAGAGAATGAGTTTGTTAGGTAAGGAATTGAGTAGGAGAAAAGGTTGAGCAGGTTAAGGGTGGAATCAGGTAATGGTCTTCGAATGGCAAGATGAGGAATTGGGATTTGAATTGCCATGTAGAACATTGTTCTTGCAGCTGTACAAAATATTATAATTTTACTATCTGTCATCTCTGCCCAATAGCTTTTAAAAAAGGGGAAACTGAGGAGTTTATTTTCCTTTTCTGAGTGTATTATTCTAGATGTACTAATGTCCACTCCTACCTATTACAAAGTGGAGAAAGGGCAGTGGGAATGCTGGAGTGTAACTAATTTTACTCCAAAACTGACGTAAATGATTAGTAAATTAATATTTGAATACCACATTTGTTGATTTACATTTATTTGGCATTCTAACATCTCCAAAATCAAGCTGTTGCTTACATGTACTATCATCCAAGTAGCAGATGTGACATGGTCGTTGTTCCACATGTGTTCCTGCTGTTGTGACAGTCAAGTTATATGTACTGTTAGTACAACACAGTTTACTTGCCATTTAAAATGTCTTGGCCGGGCGCGGTGGCTCACGCCTGTAATCCTAGCACTCTGGGAGGCCGAGGCCGGTGGATCGCTCAAGGTCAGGAGTTCGAGACCAGCCTGAGCAAGAGCAAGACCCCGTCTCTACTAAAAAATAGAAAGAAATTATCTGGCCAACTAAAAATATAGAAAAAATTAGCCGGGCATGGTGGCGCATGCTTGTAGTCCCAGCTACTTGGGAGGCTGAGGCAGTAGGATCGCTTAAGCCCAGGAGTTTGAGGTTGCTGTGAGCTAGGCTGACGCCACGGCACTCACTGTAGCCCAGGCAATAAAGTGAGACTCTGTCTCAAAAAATAAATAAATAAATAAAATGTCTTCTTTTTTTTTTTCTTCCAGAAATAAACCCATATTTATTAAGCAGTCATTTTCCATTTCCCCACCCCCTGAGCCTCTGGCAACCATTAATTTGCTTTCTGTTTCTATGGATTTGCCTATTCTAGACATCTCTTATACAGAGAATCCCACAATATGTTGTCTTTTATGCCTGGCTTGTTTCACTTACCGTAATGTTTTCAAAGTTTGTCCATGTTGTGGCACAGATCATTACCTCATTCCTTTTTCCCCATTCCTTTTAATGGCTGAATACTATTCCATTGTGTGGATATACCACATTTTGTTTATCCATTCATCAGCTGGTAGACATTTGGATTCTTTCCACTTTTTGGCTCTGTTGAATAATGCTGCAATGAACATTTGCATGCGTGTTTTTGGTTAAACATCTTAAAATGTCTTTTAAAAGGTTACACTGTGATTCAACATTGAAATGAAAAAAAAAAGACCTTCATATGAAGAAAGTCATGGAAACAGAACAGCAGGGTGTACATTTTATTTTATTTTATTTATTTTTTGAGACAAAGTCTCACTCTGTGGCCCGAGCTAGAGTGCCATGGCATCAGCCTAGCTCATAGCAACCTCAAACTCCTGGGCTCAAGCTATCCTCCTGTATTGGCCTCCTGAGTAGCTGGGACTGCAGGCATGCGCCACCACACCCGGCTAATGTTTTCTATTTTTAGTAGAGACGGTATCTCCCTCTTGGTCAGGCTGGTTACAAACTCTTGAGCTCAAGCAATCCTCCCGCCTCGCCTTGGCCTCCCATAGTGCTAGGATTATAGGCATGGGCCACCTTGCCTGGCCACATTTGATTTTATATGAAGCAAAATACTTATTTTTGGAGGAATGATTGCAGTTTTAAATTTTCTTGCAAAGCTACAATCAAGTGCTTTATTCGACCTAGAAAAGAAGATACCATAGATGTATTAAGCTGTGTTAAGTTTTGTTACTGAGAGGCATCCAAAAGAATTGCCTGTCACATGCCAGGCCGTGCACGTGGAAGCGGGAGAAGTTGCTGTATTCTTCAGTATGAATGAGAAAGTTCAGAGCTCTAAGAAGCTGGTGTGATTGATTTATTATGTCATAATTTAAGTGGCAGCAGTTTTTCTGTTTATAACTGATGGCACCTTAGATTTAGTAAATACAGTATTTACTTCTCTAATTCTGAAAATACCTTTGAAAAGATGCACTACTAAGTAATCAAACTTGTGATTATATAAAAACAGGCAAAATTTAAAAAAAAATAGGAAACTTGTTAAGGTACAAACGTCAAGGTAAAAAATACAAGTATAAAATATTTGCATTGTTCTGCATTAAATAGGTATTCTTGCCTATTTCTTTGTCTTCTCAGACACAGTATGGTAGAGATTTCAGGCTCTGGAGTTGGTCAGGCTGGGTTCAAATTCCAGCTCCACCCCTTATGAGCAATAACCTTGTATAAGTTACTTAAGCTCTCTGTGCCTCAGCTTTCTGTCAGATGGGCATAATACCTATCTCACAGGCTGTTATGAGAGTTCAGTGAGTTTAATTAGTTAATATATGCTAAGTGTTTAGAGCAGTACATGGCAAAAAGTAAGCAGTGGATGTTAGCTGTTAATTTTTGTTGGGATTATTTTTTGTGAATCACAGGTGTTAATTGGTATACAGAGTAATTCCAGATGAAGATGTGATTATTTAGTCCACTGTTTACCTTCTTGGTTCCAGTTTGATATTAATATGCTACTCATTCTGCCTTCCAATTATTCCACCCTTTTTGGGGTATATTGACATTGGTCTTTTAAAAAACTGTGTAATTGAGATATACAGATTCATACATTTTTACATAGTAAAATGAAATGGAATTAGAATTAGTTTGGGAAAAAATTTATAATACTACATTTTCCTGAAAATCACGTTTGTGTTTTCAGCTTTTGCCATGGCTAAATCTGGATACTTTTTAGTCTGATTATCACTCAGTGCGCAGGCAGTGGCTGGCTTTGACAAGACTCATAGCCTGAAAGATTGCTGGTCTCAGCAGGGTCGGGTTCCATTTCTAGCCTATGACTATAGCCTGTGACTAGAACAGAAAGACTGTTGATGCTTTTTGGAGGACTTTAGAGGGATGTTTCAGTTAGTTATTTCTAGTTGTGTCATACTCTTAAGTGTTGCATAGGGCCCTCAGCTGTTGAAGAACATAGGATACTGTTTCTGTTACAGCTGGCAGTAAATGCAGACAGTCTCTCTTTGAGACATATTACCAACTGAAGGATAGTTCTTGGTGAAGTAACAAGTATTGAATTGGGACTTAATTCTAGCATAACCTGAGGAATGGTATAAATTAGATTTCTTCTCACTGAATTAATTTTGAACTATTTTGTTTTCAGTATTGATCCAAAAGATCATTGTGTCTCAAGTTGGGCCAGCCAGTTGTTTAAATTGAGCTGTACGTGCAAATCGGTGTTTTTTTGTGTTAACTTTTGTCTTTGTGCAAAGCAGTCTAAAATGGTAGGGTGAAGACATTAAGTTTGACAAGGGGTTATAAACTGATGTTATGGTAGCTGGAAGTTAACAAGTTAGGTTTTTCCATGATTCAGATTAATGAAGAGAAAACATTCCATAGTTTATTCCCTCTGTAATTATATATTTTATTTAATAATCAGAAAATTCTAGCTTTTGCCATACTTCTTTTTAAGTAATCCAAACCAGAGTTTTAAATATGATGGTGGTGGTATCATTGGTTAATTACATGATGGGAAACTTACTGTCAGTGAAAAATGACACACGCAAATGGCATGTGCAGTAAGGCTTAAAATAGCACATCTTCACATCTATGCAAATTCCCTGGACTCCTTCTATGACCTACTTATGCACTGCTTACCGAAAGAAAACCCTGAGGCACTTTAAGCATCCATTAAGGCTGGAATATTACATTTAAATGTTTTATATATTTGTAGTTTTACTGTCCACTCACATTTCTTTCAAAAGTGCTAAAAGTATTTTCCATGATTAGACTTTTAAAAGAGTAATAGATTTGGCATTTCAGAATGTGTCTGACAGTCAGTGCCTTGTTACTGGGAGCTTGCTCGTTCTTTCGAGTAAAAAATGCAAGTCTCGGGCCTGTTTATCCAAGATGCTTTTACTTATTCTTTAAATGCACCCAGGTTTTCTTTCTGACTGACATATCCATGGTTTTTTTGTTTTGCACATACAGAGCTGCCAAATGCTGTTAAATCAACTGAGAGAAATCACAGGCATTCAGGACCCTTCCTTTCTTCATGAAGCTCTGAAGGTGGGTTTCCAGACCCTGATTAGTCTTTAGGCTTTAAAACAGTTGTCCATAGCATAGTTACGTGAGTTCAAGCTATTTTTATGCCAAAGTGCATGGAGGGATAGAAGCTCTATAGGTCAAATGACCCAGTATCTTCAACATGTAAATTACAGGGGATGGGAGAGGCTCTTGGTGGAGGAAACCCTACGGGATCAAAAAAATTTAAGAAACACATCAACCAATTGTGTTGTATAGACCTTATGGATCCTGGTTCAAACTGACAAACTAAACAATATTTGAGTCAGGGAAGTTTGAATTGGTTATTAAAAAACTGTTGTTACTCTTAAGCTGTGATAATAGCATTGTGGGTTATATTTAAAAAACGATACATTCTGAAATGCTGACCAGTGATTTAAGATGCTTAGGATTTGCCTTAAAATATTTGGGGGAGAGGGTAGGTGTTATAGATAGAACAAGAATGACCATAACTTGATAATTGTTGAAGCTAAGTGATGGATAGATACATGGGACTCAGCTATTCACTTTCCTGTTGTATACATTGGAAATGTTTCCTAATAAAAAGTTAAAAACAAGTATGGTCACCACTGAAAAATAGGTAACTGCTTAACACTATTATTGTAGAGGCTGACTTCATTTAGAATCTCTCTGTTGACACCAACCTCCTTTTTTGACACACAATACCTTAACTATTCTGTGAAATCAGGAGCAGCAGTATCTGAAACAATGAGAACAAATTCCCCTTGGGGTTTCCTTTTGTTTGTGTGTAGTGGGAAATCAGATGGCAGCTCCTTCCTGTAACTGGGTGTTTGATGGACGCTTCATGGCATGTCCACCATGCTCTCTTTTTTCGATCTCCTACCCTAGAATAATGCCTACACTAGTCAATGTGTCACCAGGGTAGTAAGGAGTTATAACCAAAAAAGTAACTCACTACTTATTCTAAATTCTGTGATGCTTTACTTTTGAAATTTCTATTGTTTTTCTCTCCTTAGGCCAGTAATGGTGACATAAGACAGGCAGTCAGCCTTCTCACTGATGAGAGAGTTAAGGAGCCCAGTCAAGACACTGTTGCTACAGAACCATCTGAAGTAGAGGGGAGTGCTGCCAACAAGGAAGTATTAGCAAGTAGGTATAGCATATACTGTCTCGGTCCTTCTTTGAACTAGCAGCAGCAAATGAGAAATGAGTATATGTGAGTTCCCTGTCAATCACATCAACCCTTAGGAAATAATAGTAATAATAATAGCTAATTATTGAGTCATTGCTATGTTCTAGGCACAATTCCAAGCACTTCAGTGGTTTCATTTATTTATTCATTCATTCACTAATTATTTAGCAACTATTTAACAAGCACCAGCCATGTGCCAAGTACTAGTGAATCCCTGCCTTCATGTAACTTATTTTTTATTTGGGGGGGAGAGAAGTACATAAATAAATTATATAGCATATTAGAATCTGCTAAGTACCATGGAGAAAAATAAAAGGACAGAATGAAAGAAATGAAAAAAGGCATGCTGGGAACTGGGTTTTGAATAGGATGGACTTTTAAGAAGGTACAAGGGAAGTGAGAGAATAAGTCATGCAAGGCCCTGAGATGGGGGTGTGCCTTGGCTTGCCCAAGGAGTTTGCAAGGAGGCCAGAGCTGAGGCTTAATGAGTGAGGAGGGCAGTAAAGGATGGGGCTGTGAAGGAAGCAGGGGGCGTATCATGCACTTCATAAGTGCTGGCTTTTGCTCTGAGTTAGATGGATAGCCTTTGGAGAGTTTGGAGCAAAGAAAAGATGTAAACTGGTTATCATTTTCTAGATATCATTCTGCCTGCTGTGTGAGAACAGAATATGGGAAGAGGGTGTGAAGAGCATGGGTCAGATCAGACAGCCCAGAACCAGTCAAGGGGCCATTGCAGGTGATGGTGGCTTGGGCCAGGATGCAGTGGGGGAGAGGTGAAAAGTGCTTGCATTCTGGTTGTATATGCTATTTTTAAGGTAAAGGATCCAGGTGGAGATGTCAAAAGCGTAGACCCAGGTGCACAGTTCATGGAGAAATCCAGGCTGGAGGTAGATAAACTTGGAGCCATAGCCTATAAATGGTATGTAGAGCTGTGGGACTGATGGCTCTCCAAGGGAGTGGGTATAGGAAAGAGAAACGGTTCAGTGACTAAGCACTAGATACTCTCAGTGTTGAGAGGTCTAGGGAGGTGAGAATGTCCAAGGAAAATCAGAAGAGTGGAACTTTGGAAACCAAGGCGGCTTCCAGGAGGAGGGAACCGTTGGCTGGGTCAGATGGTGTTAACGGACATTTGGGCTATTTGCAGTTTTGAGCTATTCTGAATGTTGCTGCTGTGAATATTCTTATATGTGTCTTTTGGTACACATTGCAACTTTTTCCAGCCAACGTTGTTCTTTTTAAGACTCATACATGTTGTAGGTTATAACTGTAGTTCAGGCCGGGCGTGGTGGCTCACGCCTGTAATCCTAGCACTCTGGGAGGCCGGTGGATCGTTTGAGCTCAGGAGTTCGAGACCAGCCTGAGCAAGAGTGAGACCCCGTCTCTACTAAAAAAATAGAAAGAAATTAGCTGGACAACTAAAAATATATATATATATATAAAATTAGCCGGGCATGGTGGCACATGCCTGTAGTCCCAGCTACTGGGGAGACTGAGGCAGAAGGATTGCTTGAGCCCAGGAATTTGAGGTTGCTGTGATCTGCGCTGACGCCATGGCACTCTAGCCTGGGCAACAGAGTGAGACTCTGTCTAAAAAAAAAAAAATAATAATAATAATAACTGTAGTTCATTCGTTTTCACTGGTGTGTAGTATTTATGGATTCATGTTTCTTGTGCATGTGTGCAAGTTTCTTTAGTGTATATACCTAGCGATTTAGTTGGTAGATATTATGGTATGTTCATCTCCAACCTTACAGATAATGACAGTATTTTCCAAAATGATTTTTTACCTATTAATACTCCCACTAACAGGGTTTGAGAGTAATCACTGCTCTCAAATTTATTATATTAATTTTAGATTGGAAAATCGATACCCATTCTTTTCATGTAAAATGCTGTCTTAGCTTCGCCTCATAAGTCTTAACAGATACCAATGAAAACATTAAGTTAATTAACAAAAGAATGATGAAAGGAGAGTCAAAGGGCCAGGAAGGTGGAAATTTTTAAATGGTTCTGTTCTGGTTTTTCTGTAGCACTCTGCACATTTGCATCTTCCGAGGGTAAGGGAAGTACATTTCAGAGTCAGCCTCTACACCTGTCAGGACCCATTGTAGCCCCTAGGGCTAGCAGCATCCGTTTCACTTGCCAGCTGTGCTCAGAGCCTTCCCTCCAGGGAAACTGCCACGGAGCCATCTGCTGTCTCTTCTGCTGACAGAACAGTTGTTATTGGCATTTTGTGCCTGAGAAGGGTGCAGAAAGAATATGTCTAGATTCAGTCTGTCTCTGCATTGCTGCAGTGCCCCCATTTCCACTTATTTAAGGGAGTTCGGGTGGGCATGACATGTTCTACTTTAATGTACCCCTCAAATTTCCATAAGGCCATGCCCTTTGAATAGGTCAGGTCTTAGTTGTTCTCTTGCCTGACCATGTATGTGCCCAGGCCCTGGACCGCTGCTCACAAGTCAGTAATTCTTCCACCACTGCTAGGAAAACAGCATGCAGTTCAGCTCACCAAGTTGATTTGGTTTTACCTTTGTCGATCAGAGTGACATCCTTCCGAATAGGATGTTGTCTATTCACCTCGGAACTGCCATCCATAAACCAAGCAGCTCTTCATCAGCCCAGAGCTGTTTATTAAGGTGCTGTGTAAGTGGCAGTAGAATCCAGCAGCTCCTCACACAGTTCCAGAGTCAGTCCTAGGGGTAAAGAGGCTCCCTCCTTGCGTTCCCCAGGTATCGTGATTCCGTATAAACCATTTCCATTTTATTATACTGCTGTCCCCATTGAGACATCACCCAAGACAGCATGGGCATTTCAGGTTTCAAGATCTTTTTATGTCTTCATTCATAGGGGTAACTTCAATGCATGTCTGATAACAAGGTAATAAATGCCCCTCAAGTGGAAATTCTCTAGTCCAAAGTCCCAGTAGTTATCCTTGGTAGGCACTCACAGGCTTTTGCCAGAAGTCCTTCGTAAACACTCCACAAAGGGCTTATCAAATGGAGAATTTGTCCCTACCTGCACCATAGCTTCTGTTCTACACCATGTGGGCTGGTGGAATCTTACTGGTTCCCATTTAGCATGTTCAATTAATACTACTTGAAGGGCAGATTTACATGCCTTCTGTTTTACAGTCGTAGATGGGGGAACATTCCCCAGGCAGGTGTAATGTCTGTCCCCATAATACAGTCAGGTAAAAGAAACGCGATTGAGATCACTTTACATGAAGCAAGTTCAAATCTACCAGTTCTATAAAATTTTACCCTAATTCCATCAACCTTTACCTTCCTGACTGTAGCCTCCATTCGTACTTTATCAGTAGATTTTGGAATCACAGTGGATCAGGCCCCTGTGTTAAGGAGCCCCAGAATAATTTCTTCTCCACCCCCTGATCTTCTTACCACTTGTATACGTAAGGCTTTGGGTCCTCAGCAAGGGGTAGAGCCAAGGGACTCTTTGGACTCTCTTTTTGTCAATCTTTATCTTGATTAACCTGCCTCAGTATTGCCCCATGAAATTGCTGGTCAGCATTCTCATTGTAATCTCTGCCTTTCAGCTTTTAAAATTTCTCCAAACTGGGGTAAATGCAGCAAACTTGTTTGAAGCCCTTTAATGTTGGGGAACGAGCAGGGGCTCTCTTTGATCCACGAACCTTTGGTAGTGCTGTATTAAAGACTTTAATCAGTGTTCCACCAATGTCTTTTATTCATCCCATTTCTTAATAACCATTTAGAGTTTGATCACCTGCTGAGACGAGGCCCCTGACTTTCCCCTTTCTTTTTCCTTTAGTCTCACCCCATTAATGTTTTTTTCTTAATTATTTCTTTTCTTTTCTTTTTGTTTTTTTTGAGACAAAGTCTCACTCTGGTTGCTAAGGCTAAAGTGCTGTGGCATCAGCCTAGCTCACAGCAACCTCAGACTCCTGGGCTCAAGTGATCCTCCTGCCTCAGCCTCCCGCCTCAGCCTCCCAAATAGCTGGGACTACAGGTGTGCACCACCACGCCCAGCTAATTTTTCTATTTTCTATAGAGACGGGGTCTCACTCTTGCTCAGGCTGGTCTCAAACTCTTAACCTTCAAGCAGTCCTCCGACCTCAGCCTCCCAGGGTGCTAGGATTATAGGCGTGAGCCACTGTGCCCGGGCTGTTTCTATGAGTTTGACTACTTTCAATACCTCATATAGGTGAAATTATACAGTTTGTGACTGGCTGATTTCGTTTAGT
>CM052438.1:108936812-108949000 GCA_028533085.1 Varecia variegata
GGGCTAGGATTACAGGCGTGAGCCACCGCGCCCGGCCCATCTTAACTATTTTTAAATGTACAGTTCAGTAGTATTAAATACATTCATTTTGTTGTACAATAGTCACCGTCATCCATCTCTAGAACTTTTTCATCTTGCAAAACTGAAACTCTGTACACATTAAACAGTAATCTGTACTCTTCCTTCCTCCCCCTAGCGACTACCATTCTACTTTTTATCTCTGAATTTCTAGGAACCTCTATAAGTAGAAATAGTTTATCCTTTTGCAACTATCTTATTTCACTTAGCATAATGTCTTCAGAGTTTATCCATGTTGTAACATGTCTGAGAATTTCCTTCCTTATTAAATAAGACTGAATAATATTCCATTGTGTGAATATACCACATTTTGTTTGTCTCCATTCATCTATTAGCAGACATTTGGGTTGCTTGACTATTGTGAATAGTGCTGCTATGAACATGGACTTACTTTCTAGCGTGACTTACCCAGAAATGGGGATTGCTGGATCATACGATAGTTCTATTTTTAATTTTTTGAGGAACCTCTATACTATTTTCTGTAGCAGTTGCACCATTTAAAAATTCCAACAATGCACAGGGGTTCCAGTTTCTCCACATCCTTGCCAACTGTTCTTCTTTTTTGTTTATTTTGATAGCTATCCTTATGGGTGCAAGGTGATATCACATTGTGGTTTTGATTTGCATTTCTATGATGATTAGTTTATGCCGAGCATCTTTTCATATGCTTGTTGGCCATTTGTACATCATCATTGGAGAAATGTGTTTTCAAGCCCTTTGCCCATCTTTAATTAAGTTTTTTATTTTTTTGTTGTTGAGTTGTAAGAGTTCTTTACATATTCTGATTGTTAACCTCTCATCAGATACATGATTTGCAAATATTTTCTTCCCATTTTATAGGTGTCTTTTTATTCTGTTGATTGTGTCCTTTTATGCATAAAAGCTTAATTTAGTCCCATAGGTCAATTTTTGCTTTTGTTGCCTGTGCTTTTTTTTTTAATTCATTTTTTATTCCTTACAGGCATCTTGCATGCCTTTGCTTTTTGTGTCAAGAAATAATGTCTAAGAAATAATTGCCAAGTCCAGTGTGATGAAGCTTTCTATGTTTAACTTAAAGTTTTATTTTGTTTTTAATTGACACATAATAATTGTACATACTTATGGATTTGTTTAACTTTTTGAAGAACTGCCAAACTGGTCAGTTTTCTAATGTGAACTTCTTCAAACTGCCAAAGCAGCTGCACCATTTTACATTCCTATCAGCAGTGCACAAAGGTTCCAGTTTCTCCACAACCTCTCCAATACTTGTTTTTATTTTTTGTTTTTTGTTTTTCTTTGGTTGATTGGTTATTTATTTTGAGATGGGGTCTCGTTGTATTGCTCAGACTGGTTTTTAACTCCTGGACTCAAGAGATCCTCCTGCCTCAGCCTCCTGAAGAGCTCAGATTATAGGCATGTGCCACTGTGCCTGGTTGGCGTTTTGTTTTTGTTTTTGGATAATAGTGATCCTAGTGAGTGTGATGGTGGTTTTGATTTGTACTTGTCTGATGGCTAATAATGTGGAGCATCTTTTTGTGTGCTTATTGGTCATTATACAGTGTCTTCTTTGGAGAAATGTCTATTGGGATTCTTTTCCCTTTTTTTAAATTGGGCTATTTGTCTATTATTCCGTTGCAGTAGTTCTTTTTTTTTTGGAGACAGAGTCTCACTCTGTTGCCCAAACTATAGTGTCATGCTCTGTGTTGCCGGGGCTAGAGTGTTGTGGCCAGAGTGCCGTGGCGTCAGCCTAGCTCCCAGCAACCTCAAACTCCTGGGCTCAAGCAATCCTTCTGCCTCAGCCTCCCGAGTAGCTGGGACTACAGGCATGCGCCACCATGCCTGGCTAATTTTTTCTATATACTTTTAGTTGTCCAGATAATTTCTGTCTATTTTTAGTAGAGACGGGGTCTCACTCTTGCTCAGACTGGTCTCGAACTCCTGACCTCGAGCGATCCTCCCACCTCGGCCTCCCAGAGTGCTAGGATTACAGGCATGAGCCACCGTGCCTGGCCAGCACACAGTCTTGATACCACAGTTTTATAATATCTGTGTTTTTTTTCATTTTAAATTAAATGTTCTTTGTTGCTTGTGTGTAGAACTTCATTTAACTTTTGTATATTGATCTTTTATCTAACCACTTATTAATTGTGTGGCATGTTGGCTCACTGTTTTCTATAGGTAATTTTGGATTTCCCTCTTAGGTCGATTATCTGTGAATTATGAAGCTTTGCTTCTTATTTCCAATCTTTATATTTTTTAAGTTCTTATTGCACCTGGTCAGAACTTCAGAACCATAGCGAATAAAACCAGTGATAGTAGAAATGTTTTTCTAAAGCAAATGTATTTACCATTTCTCCATTAAGTATGAAGTTTGCTGTGGGTTTCTCATGGATAGTTTTTCTCAGCCTAAGAATATATATTTTTTTCTCTTCCAGTTGCCTTGGAGTTTTTATCCTGAAAGAAGGTTGAATGTTATCAAATACTTTTTCTGTATCTATTGAGATAATCATTTTTTCCTTTAACTGTTAAGATAGTGCATTTTACTGGTCAGTTTTCTAATGTGAACTCAATATTTTATTCTTACAGTAAACTCAACATGGTCTTAATATGTAATTTTTTTATACATTATTGGATTCTATAATTGCTAATATTTTGTTAGGTATATTACATCTGTGATCATGTGTGAATTTGTCATTTTTCCTTTCTCTTACTGTTCTTGACTGGTTTATGACATACTAGGTGTTATGCGCTGACCTCATAAAATGACTTGAGTGTGTCGGTATTCTCTAGAATAGTTTGTGTGAGATTGAAAATACTTGTTCTTGAATGTTTAATATTTAGCTGATGTTTTACGATGATAGACTGTTTAACCTACAGATATGGGATATACTTTTGACTTTGTGAAGTGAGACTGCAGAAAAGGGTATTTATTTCTGTTTTGTTTTTGAGACAGATTCTTGCTCCATCACCCAGGCTAGAGTGCAATAGCGTTATCATAGCTTGCCGTAGCCTTGAACTCCTGGGCTCAAGCAGTCCTCCTTCCTCAGCCTCTTGAGTAGCTGGGACTACAGGCATGTACTGCCGTGCCTGGCTCATTCTTAAATTTTTTGTAGAGATGGGGTCTCACTCGCTATGTTGCCCAGGCTGGTCTTGAGCTTCTGGGCTCAAGTGATCCTCCTGCCTCGGCCTCCCAGAGTGCTGGGATGGCTCACAGGCATGAACAATTTTGCCCAGCACAGAAGAGGGTATTTGATTCATGCATTTTAGCAACTTGTTATTTCTGTACTATTGCCCAGTCAAAGGTTACAATGTGGCTGTAAATTATTCATTTGACTCTAGCATAGAGTAATAAAATTATTGTTACACGGATGAGCGATTGTAGTGAGAGCTAGGGAGTATGTCTTTACCTTTTTTCTTACACTACAGACAGAAAGGCATTGTTTCCTGCATGTAGACTAATTAAATTTCTATTTATTTTGCAGAAGTGATAGACCTTACTCATGATAACAAAGATGATCTTCAGGCTGCCATTGCTCTGAGTCTACTGGAGTCCCCCAAAATTCAAGCTGATGCAAGAGATCTTAACAGGTTATTGATTTAATTTATGATCTTTGCTCCCCACATTTGTGTATAGGTCGAAGGCAATAGCTCTGTGAATGCCACTCAGCAATAATTCTACTGGGCTCCTTTAATGGCACCTGAATGAAATTTCTTTTAAAAGAAACTTTGAATTCACATTATCTTACTTACTCTTTGATGTGCTTTTGGCAAAGCCAAATATAAAGGGGTCTTATTACAGCCTGAATGTTTGAGTAGAAGGCTGTAAGGTTTTATAGTTCACGACTGCTAAGGGGGAAAAACACCAGGCTAGTCCAGGTGTGTGATAAATATATATTCCTTTCACAAAATTTGAGGCTTATGCTGTTGGGCATTTTTAAATGAAAGTTATCACTCAACTACCCTGTCTCGGAAGTGACCACGGTTATATTTTTTGAATTGGCACTAATTGGGTGATTGTCTGGTATTGTTCACAAACATCCTGTTCCAGTGGTGGCCTGTCAGTTTCTGGGCATATTTATTCCCTCACACTGCCAAGTTGTTTCTTTCAGGGAAACACAGGGCCGTGTTTTGTGTGCTTGGTAATTTGCAGGCTCCTATCTTTATTTAGCACAGTGCCTCTCTTGCCCCTTTCAATGGCAGGGTCTTAGGGTGCTGTTGTTGAGATCTGAAACTTTTACTATGGTAGCCTTAATTAGTCTTGAGTCTCAACTCGGTTCCATCATGGACCTTAATAGTAATAATCTCTGTTATGGAAGGATTAAGATTTATATATTTAAACCTTGCTTTTCATTTACATTATGATCTTATAATTGCTATATAGCAAGTAATTACCCAGTAAATAGTTTTTCTGGCATTTTGAATTACCTATGAAAGGTTACCAACATCCTCCATAGAGTATATTGTTTTTTAACTATTTTCTTTTTTGATGTATGTTGGCACAATATAGGATGCATGAGGCAACCTCTGCAGAAACTAAGCGCTCAAAGAGAAAACGCTGTGAAGTCTGGGGAGAAAATCCCAATCCTAATGACTGGAGGAGAGTTGATGGTTGGCCAGTTGGGCTGAAAAATGTTGGCAATACGTGTTGGTTTAGTGCTGTTATTCAGGTATGATATTTTTATGAGACAGCTGTGTCGTCTGGAAGTAACTTGTAATTGATTAAACTGAAATGTGAGAAACACAGCTTTCAAAAAACTAAAACAGATATATAACACTGGGGAGTTTTTCCTTTGGCTTTATCGTGCTTTGGATTTAGATGCTCTGATGTCAGAACTAAAACCAAAACAAAATCTTCTGTGGTTATAAATATATTTACCGAATAGGTATTTCAGATCAGCATTCAGTGACTGCTCTGTTAAGGCAGAGGGTGCGTGAATAAGGAGGACTGAGGTGTGGGAGGCTGTGGTAGCTGTCCAGGAGGGAAACAGTGGTGGCCTTGAGTGGAGAAGTCATTCAAGGAGAGAAGTGAACACATTCTTGGGGTACTGAGGAGAGCAAAGCTACAGGAGTTGGTGAACGATTGGATGTAGGATATATGCATTCGAGAGCTGAGAAAGACTGCAGGGTTTCTAGGGTGAGTAACCAGGTGGATTAAGGTGCCATTTGACACTGTAGGGGAGGGGAATAATTAGGGTGTGTGTCAAGAGTGGATTTCAGTTCATTTTTAGACCTGCTGACTTTCAGGTGCCTGTGCAAGTCTTCCACAGGAAGATGCCGTGTAGGCAGTTAATTACGTGAATCCGTAGTTCAGGTAAAAGTTCTGGGCTGCAGATACAATGTTGAAAATCAGTATCATATAGATGGTAATAAAGGCAAGGGAGGGAATGAATTCACCTAGAGAGTGGTGGCCTCTAGAAGTAACTCTTGGCACCTTAAACTTCACATGGCCACACTGCAGCCCGCGAGCCCCACCCTGCAGTCCTCTCCAGCATGGTACATGGCGTCAGTTCAGCTGGTCAAGCCAAAAATGGAATCTTCCCCTTTTCACACATGCAGCATTCAGCTTCTGTATGCCTGGCACTGTTTTAGGCTCTAGGGAAATAGCAGTAAATAAAGCAGAGCCCCTACTCTCGTGGCATTTACTTTGAAAAGAGTGGAACAGACGGTAAACAAAACATGTATCAGGTGGTGGTAAGTATTGTAAAGACGAATGGCGGTGGGGGCTGCAGAGGATTCAGCTGGGGGAGGTCAGTCAGGGACAGCCTTGCTGATAAGGCAGGCATTCGAGCAGAGGCCTGGAGGTGGCCAGGGAATGAGGAGGGACATTTCAGACAGAGGGAACAGCAAGTAAAAAGACCGAGGATAATGTTTGAGAAATAGCAGGACAGCTAGAACTGAGTGATCCAGAACCAAGAGCCATGGGGTGAGAAAGGTGGTGGAGGTGGGGTGGGGCAGCTTGGGGTCATGATGAGGATTTGGGAATTACGTATGACATGGGAAAGTATTGGAAGGTTTGGAGCAGAAAAGTGATATGGGGCGGGGGGAGAGAGAGAGAATGAACTCTCCCCCACCCCCGCCCCGATTCACATCGCCCTCCACCTTCACTCCTATGGAGAAGTTGAGAAGAGCCGGCAGACCCAGACGCTGACTGGGAAAGGTTTCTGAGACAGCATGAGAGGGTAGGACGGAGAGCATGTCAGGAGGCTTGGCCCTGACAAGGAAAGGGGCAAGGGAGAAGGAAGAAAGGATCACTGTACATTAAAGCTGAAATACTGTTTAATGCTCTTTTTTTCCTCTGTGAAATAAGCAGCCATCTTTTTGAGACAGAGTGACAGTCAGATTTTAAAGGGAGTGGAAGTTTGAAATAGTTGTTGGAGACAGTGGGAATACCAGTCAGCACCAGAGTACAATAGTAGGATTTCTAAAAATTTGAAGGTCTGCTTGAGGTTTTTGACCTTGAATGTATGGTGATGTGAGAATGTTCTGTTTTTTCAGGACTTTGTCTTAGCAGCACTCTGAAGCTCTTATGTGGGAAATTCAACTCACTTAGGTTGGAGGATTTGCTGGGTGTGTGATGAAAGGACAAAGAGCAGTCCTGAGAATTTAAGAAGGGTAGTTAAGACCATGGGATCAAAGCAAGGTTGAGAGAAATAAAGATACCATGGAACTAATAGTTAAGGAGCAAGGAAAGGGGTCAGGTTGCTTGGGTCCTTGCTTACATCAAAGAACAATTGTCCTGTTAGTAATTGGACAGAGAGTGTCAGAAGTCATGGCCTAAGAGTGGGATTTTAGTTGTATGTGTGTGACCCGAGAATTGGCACATTTCAGGTGTTGACATATCCCAGTTGTGGCCTGGGCTGTGGGTGTAGAGATGGAGTGGAAGAGTATGTCACTAGTGATAAGATGCTCAAGAAACCAAGAGGTCCTCAGACTGGATGGGTGTACATGAGTTCCCTCAGCAAACAGTTGAACACCTACCCTATGTCTAGCGGTGTTCTAGGACCTTGACGTAGAAGTGAACAGAGCAAAGACAGCTGTGCCCTCATGGGACCTGCGTTCTCCTGAGGTGAGATGGATGATGAACAGTGAACTAAAAAACTAACTGAATGATTAGCTGTGTGGCAGGTGAGTTGGTAGAGGAATTTCTGGAGGCAGGGGGACCATGCACAGCCATCCCGGTGAGTAGTCATGGGCACCGATGGGAAGAGGGGCTATAAAGAGCCCCAGAGGCAGAGGCCAAGGGACTTGTGACTTACTACATAGGAATGGTTAAGAGAGGAAAATGATTCCGAGATTATCCTGACATTCAATCTTTGATGACAGGAGGAGGAGGTAATTAAGTGATGAAGAGAACACAGAAGCAGCAGCTGTTGGAGAAAGAATCATGTTGCTAATGGGTTGGGAAATGTGGGTAATATTAGCTCACACTTCAGTTTTTAAGAATAATGGCATCTTTGGGGAAAGCCAGGTTTTGGTAAAGGTTGAGTGGTGGAGTGAAGTGACTGAGAATGTAAAGCCATTTTTCTCATGGTAGAACAGAAGCTCTGGAGAATGTCGTAGGGAAGCCAGCAGAGTGGGAATGGAGGTGTGCTGGGTAGACGGGTGTGGTGGGAAGAGAGCATGGCTGAGGATAGAGCTGACCAGCCTAGCCCTGACTCCACATAGAACTTTGGTGCAGTATCATGACCTGGTTTTAAATTTCCAGTTCAGTTGTATACTCACCCTGTTGGCTGCATCCCCACCAGGGCTCATGATAGAGTGAGGGAAGCCAGAGAGGTGGCCCGTAGCCACTAGTCAGATACTGCCACTTTGACTATACCTGGGGTTTTTTGAATACCAAGAAAGTATTTTATTTAGTTCTGATTCCAAAGTTTTGCCATTGTCTACCTGGGATGCTGCTTCAAGTGTTTAGTATATAGGCTTGAGGGATTTTTTGATTTGAGGAATATGTTGGGATGAGGAGTTATATTCATATAAGGGATGTTTTAAAAAAATTAACTTAGAGAAGATATTTGTAGTGGGAAAATGTGTGATTTACACATAATAAAAAAAAATCCTTCTCTGCATTTTTGCCCACCAGAGATGTCTGCTCTTAAACTTTTAATTCAATATTTATGACAAAGAGTGGAGAATGGTGAACACTGCTGTACTCACCACCTGGTTTAAGAAGTAAATGTGAGGCCAGGTGTGGTGGCTCACACCTGTACTCCTAGCACTCTGGGAAGCTGAGGCAGGAGGATCACTTGAACTCAGGAGTTCGAGACCAGCCAGAGCAACAGTGAGACCTTGTCTCTACTAAAAATAGAAAAATTAGCCGGCTTTGTGGTGTGTACTTGTAGTCCCAGCTCCTTGGGAGGCTGAGGCAGTAGGATCACTTGAGCCCAAGAGTTTAAGGTTGCAGTGAGCTATGATGACACCACTGCACTCTACCCCAGTTACAGAGTGGGACTCTGTCTCAAAAAAAAAAAAGTGACAAATCCCTGTGCTCTTGTGTTCCTGTTGTCACATTCTCCCTCCCCCACAGAAAGAACCACACATGTATATCTCCTCAGACAACATACAGTAGTTTTATATGTCATTAAACTTAATAGAACAGTATAATACTCTGTTTTCTGTAACTTTTTTTCACTCAAAATATATTTCTGGAATTTATCCATGTTGACACACATAGTGCTTGTCCATTTTTTTCACTGCTGTATAATAGTTCATTTTATGAAACTGTTTTTCTACAGTATTATTTAATGACTACTTAATAGTCTATTCTGTAAATGTAGTATAGTTTATTCAGTCTATTCCTTTTGTTAAGCATTAGGTTGCTTCAATTTTTTTTTTTACCTAAAAGGATTAATACTCTTTCATCTTAATTTTTGTACATAAGCATTATTATTTCCTTAGAAATAATAGAAGTAGATTTGCTAGGTTGACACTTGTACATACTTTTAAATATGAAAGAAAATATTTAAAGTGAAAGAAATATTTTTTTTTTTACTGCAGTTATTTTGAAAGAAAGGCTACGAATCCATTTCTTTCTTTCTTTTCAGTCCCTCTTTCAGTTGCCTGAATTTCGAAGACTTGTTCTCAGCTATAGTCTGCCACAAAATGTCCTTGAAAATTGTCACAGTCACACGGTAAGTTGGTGTTGAGGAATTTCTTCAGTATTGGTTAGTTCCTTTCATCCCAAAGACTTCTAAATTTTTGGCTAAAGCTGATAACTGTAATACTCTTTGGCTTGTGCTTGTTTTTCTTTTCATTTCTACATGGCTCTTTTCTCTTTGTGACAAGAAATAAGGGTTTGCAAAATTAGAAAATTAGAAAAAACTTCCAAGAAAGTGCAGGTGGGGAGAGTCTGAATACCTGTTTCTGTCTGTGGTGTCCTTCCTTCCTCCTTAGCTGCTTGGCCAAGTGATGCAGAAGAGATGAGCCAGGGCCAGAGGCCTGGATCTTCTTAGAAGAGGTTTGAGTCTGTCCTTGTTAAAGGGCATAGCCTCCTCCCAGTGATCCCACCCTTCCCAGGGTATCACCTTGGTGTGCAATGCATCTTCCTCACTGGAGCATAGGCAGCAATTTCAGAAAGTGGACTTTTCTGTTTTTCCATCAATATGATCTCTCTGGCTCCTACCTAGTTATACATTCCTTATCAAAGTCCCTACAACATAGTTGGAGACCAGTCTCTGACATAGACCTAGGCGAATATAAATTAAGGAGTAATTACTGACAGTTTTTCCCTTTAAACGTTCTGATTTTCCAAGTAAGAGTAAGTGCTGTGTTTTCTATAGGACAAGAGAAATATCATGTTTATGCAAGAGCTTCAGTATTTATTTGCTCTGATGATGGGATCAAATCGAAAATTTGTGGACCCTTCAGCAGCCCTGGATCTGTTAAAGGGAGCATTCCGATCATCTGAGGAACAGCAGGTACAAAAGAAGCTTCGTTCTTCTCTTGTTTTCCCCCATACTCTGTAGAGTTTGAAGTCATGCCTTATTAACATGACTGTGATAGTGCTTTGTTTCAGCTGTGTGACGAGGGGTGAACATGACTCAGCAGGACTGTGGGTTCCTGTTTTTGCCTTTTATTTTGCCTACAGAACAGGTGGGGAGAGAAGGAGCCCCGTGTGTTAGTGAGACAGAGTGTGTGAAAGTGTGTGTGCCGGCAGTTCTAAAGAGAAGAAATAGGAGAAAGGATAGTAGGCTTTTACAGGGGCTGTTGCGGTAGGAGGAAGGAGATTGGAAAATATCTCAATGAGCCATAGCAAAGTGTCACCAGGAAAAGTAGTTCTTTGTCTGCACCTTTGTCTTGGGATGGCCCAGATGGAAATCCTGTTTTTAAAACTAAACCCAAGTTCAGCAGCTTTTCTGAGCAATCTTTCCTCTTCTAAGATTTCAACACTTTCCTTTCTTTACCTCCTATTAGAAAGCAAAGATGTCACAATTATATCAGATTCTTCCTTATATAAATTAAATTTTTTTTTCCTCTATCTAAAGGTCTTACAGTTCTGCAAAATTCTCAAAACATTTCGTGAAAGTTTTCTTTCTCTATTCAGATCTCATATTCTAGAAAACTACAGTCTGTTTGGGGGGCCTTTTTTTCAAAAGACTTAATTGGAAGATTTTGTTTGTTTTTCTTTCTCTGTCACAAATAGATGTGGCTGGAAGTGGTAGAGTTCCAATTTCCTTCTAGCCACAACTTAGTCAGAGGTTGCCTAATGCACCTTCTGTTTTTTCTGTACTAGCTGGGTTCCAGTGCTCCAGTGTCTTCATATTTGGCCCTAGAAAAAAGAAATAACTTTCATAGTAGAATCTTATTTCATTGGTGGGATAAGGGCAAATTTTCATTTCCCTAAGCATAGTGTTGGTTCTAACTCATGCAATTTGTGCCTCTCTTATAGCAAGATGTGAGTGAATTCACACACAAGCTCCTGGATTGGCTAGAGGACGCATTCCAGCTAGCTGTTAATGTTAAGTGAGTGTTGAGGGTTTGTTTGTACATCCTTCCTACTCACAGTGGGCCAGTGATAATTAGGACATGGGGGGAAAGTTAAGTCTTCTTAAGTAAAAATTGCTGGTTTTTACCAAACCTCATGGGGTAACCACCAAGTTATTCCTCATTGTGTATCCCTATTGCCTTTGGCTTCCCCCTCTGAGGATGTGGCTGATCACCTTAACCTGCAACTTTTTAATTAAAAGGGCCATAACGGTTAACATGAAGGCATACCATGTACTATAAAATGTTTTTTTAAAAAGGTCAAATCAACTCTAGATGTGAATGTGGTTGTATAATATAGATACATTAAATTCAATCTAAGACCACTTTTGAATTCTACTTAGAATGTGTCCAGAATAGGATTTAATCATTTCAGTCACTAATAAAAGTGAAATTTAGGGCAAAGATTACGTATATGTCTTTCCTAATACAGATGCTGAGAAGTTTGTTTTCTAAATAGTTTTAATTCTAGGTAGAAGAATTATATTAAATATATCATAAAATGGCTTTGCAGATAGCAACTAACTTAATTTAAGATGGGCTAGTAAAAAAATAACAAATTTCATTTCTTCTATGCTACTGAGAAAACTTTTCTGCATTTATTTGCAAAACTTCACAAGGGAGTCCATTCTTACCTCTATACTATTTCTATACCCTGTATATGTCTATTATTGGCTATAAGTATATTGAATGCATGCAAATACATGTATTTGTCTGCATGTGTGACTCCTATCTAAAGGACTTTTAGGCTATTATACTTTAAGCTCCTTAAGGCCAGGGATCATGCCTTACTGTCTTTGTGACTTCAGAGTTTAACCCAATGCCAGACATATACTTGTTCAACAATTGTTTGAACTGAACTAATCTGCTACTTACTTTAAACCATATCTGGCTCCTTGGGGGTTGATGAACATGTACTATTTTTGCCTTTGGATGATACTTTGATTTTGTGTAGTGCATATCTTATCCAGATGATCCAGAATTGTCTCCCTTTCTTAAAAGCAGCAATCCCAGGAACAAATCTGAAAATCCAATGGTGC
This sequence comes from Varecia variegata, assembly GCA_028533085.1. Lineage (NCBI taxonomy): Eukaryota > Metazoa > Chordata > Mammalia > Primates > Lemuridae > Varecia > Varecia variegata. The sequence continues at coordinate 108,948,890 of CM052438.1, forward strand.
GGCTGTTCTATGGTACTTTCCTGACCGAAGGGGTTCGTGAAGGTAAATTCTCTGCTCTGAATGTTAATTCTAGGACTGTGATCATATCTTTATTATTGTGTCCCTTTTAGG